>LFYR01000671.1:95005-172653 GCA_001185155.1 Zostera marina | reverse complement strand
GTCCTCCGTGAACGAGATGTCCAGGTTTATTCGCGGACGCTTGGCCCCTGCTGCCCGATCCACGTCAGACGCGTACCGCCGGCCCTCCCACGGGTCGTCGCCTCTCGAGGCGCCGCCGCCGGCGATGGTGAGGATGTCCCCTATAGTCTCGTCCGCTGGTTCCTGCTTCGGCGCCTGGTGTCCCGTGGGGATCGTCGCCGGGCGGTTTGCCGTCGGGGCCTGGGGGGCTCCGTTCGCGGGCTTCATTTTACTGAGGACCTTCGCGAGGTTCAAGCATTCGGCCGTTGTGTGGCCATTGTCCTCATGGTATTCGCAAAACCGACGGGTGTCCCTGAACGCCGCCGTGTCCTTCCTCATTGGCCTCGGCAGGGGTAGGGTTCCTGTTCCGTATAACGTCAGGAAAACCTGTCTCTGGTTTGCCGCCGGGGCGGGGCCTGCCTCCTTCCGTCCCGCTGCTGCCGGGGTGCCGGTTCTGTACACTGGCGCCTGCGGCGCCGTTGGGGGCTTGGCCTGCGTTTGTTGGGGTTGGCTCTGCTGCTGCCCACCCCCAGCGCCCACGGGGGCGCCCTTCCCCCTCTGCTGCCGCCTGCATTCCTGGATCTTCGCGCCCAGGTAATCCTCCACGTT
The DNA here is from genome assembly GCA_001185155.1 of Zostera marina. NCBI lineage: Eukaryota > Viridiplantae > Streptophyta > Magnoliopsida > Alismatales > Zosteraceae > Zostera > Zostera marina. The sequence goes on along the minus strand of LFYR01000671.1, from coordinate 172,026 downwards.
GCTCTCCCCGTGGGACCTTTCCATGGCCTCGGCGAAGGTTTTTGGTGGCTTTCTCACTAAGTCCCCTGCGAAGAACGTGGGCCGAAGGCTATTCGTTAGGGCGTACAGTACCACCTCCTCCGAGATCCCCTCAATCTTCTGCACCTCGCTTGCAAACCGGTCCATGTACGTGCGCGTGCTCTCCGATTCTCCCTGTACGACCGTGCTGAGGGCGGCCTTGATTTTCGGCCTCCTCCGACGGTGTGCGAACGCCGCTCGGAACACCTCCACCAAGCCTTCGTAGGTATGCACGGACCCTGTTGGCAACGTTCTGTACCACGCAATTGCGTCGCCCGTAAGGGCCCTTCGGAACATTCGACACCAGATGTCCCTCCTATTCGTCCTGTCCTCCATGTTGGTCTTGAACGAGTGCAGGTGGTCCTCCGGGTCAGTATCGCCCTTGTAGTAGGGGATCTTCGGGGCTCTCCAGCCCGGTGGGTACTCTTCGTCCAGTAGGTGCTGTGCCAGGGCCTCCCCACTGCTACCCCCCGACGTCGTCGCCACAATTGTTCGCGGGGCCTCCACTGGTGGGGCGTCGCTGCCGGGTCTACACTCTGGGGGGGCGGGCGGCCCGTACATGGGATCCCCTCCCCCGCCCCCGTCCGACTCCAGGGTATGCGGGGTCACCGTGAGCTGATGGACTTGCTCTTGCAGTTGACGCTGGCTCTCCTGTAGGTTGGATATTAGCTCCACGAGCTGCATCCTCTCTCGTTTGCTCTCTTTCTCCGCGCGATCCTTCTCCTCCGCGCGCTCTCTTCGTCGGAGCTTCTCGCGCTCCTTCTCCCTTCTCTCCCGGGATCGCGACCGGGACCGCGTTCCCCTGGCCCTCGGTGGAGCTGCCGCCCCTTTGTGTCGGCGCTTCTCGGGTGACTCCCAGCCGTACCTGATCTCTTCGATCTCCATACGCAGTCTATCCTCGTCGTCCCATTCCTCGTTGGCTCTTACTTCCTCTGAGTACCGGTCCCGGGAGTGACGTCGCTCCGGCCGATACTCCTCCGGCTCCCGCTCGGGTCGCTTGGAGCTCTCCCCCACCTGGTAACCGCTCTTCGTCATCCTTTTCTCTCCGGCTGCCATGTATTTCGGTTCACGTCAGGTTCACCACTGTTGGTGTGTGTGCTCGCGGGTGTAAGCCCACAACCTCAACTCACGAGTGTTCACTCTCTCAGAATTGTCAACCTCTCTCCCAGTTGGACCAGGAGAGGTATTTATAGCCTTCATTTGTTGTCACTGGGCCTCGTGGGTTCGTACGGTCGGCCCCGTCCGTCCGCTCGTCCGCCCGCCCATCCGTCCGTCTGGGCCGTCCGGTCCGGTTCGGTCCATGGGCCGCGGGCCGCGGTCCGTGGTACCAACAAAATCTAACACATAATCTGAAAATTGAAATCAAATCTCCACGACGAAATGCAGAAATAATACAAGAAGAAAACTATGCAGAAACGATGAAACGATGCAAAAACGATGAAATCACGACGGAAAAATGAAATCGCAGTCTCAATCTCAATCGCAATCTACGAAAACGATGCAGAAATCAAATCCGTGATTTCAAAACGATGAAATCGATTTCAAATCCGTGATAAAATCGATGAAATCAAAACGATGCAGAAATCAAAAAGGACTCCAAGACGGAACTTGCCAAGAATCCAATCGCGACCGTGACTCGTGAGACGGAACTCGCGAATCCAATCGACGACGCCACGATGAACTAATCCAATCGGCAAATCGACGATGAATAAGACAGAATCGGGAAAAGAAATTCGTAGACGACTCTGAATGAAATCGGAAAAACAAAACAAATCACTGTCGCTTATCTAATCCGCGATAATACATGCGAAATTAGAAACTACGACAGACGAAATCGGAAGAAGAAAAAAATAAATGGCAAGAAATTTGAACAATCGACGAAATCAAAATCAAGAAATCGAGTTGCTCAAAAGAGGGAAAAAAACAAGAATCGATTTAAGAACGGAAGCAAGAATCAAGATCTATACCTGCGATTGAAAGAGAACCCAACTGATACCATGTGAGATTTCTCAATCCTCGATTGGAGCGGCAGATATGAGAAACCAATCCTTGTGTTTACCAAATGTAAAAATGTATTATCAAAAAGTACAAAAGTCAAATATCATTCAAGTATTTATACAAGTGTATTATCCTACACTAATCATCACAACTAATGGTCATTAATATAAAGTTGATAATAAGTATATATTTGTGTTTTAACACTTCACAACGGCCCATAAGTCGTATACTCGACACATTTTTAACAATATCTCTCTTGAAAGTCAAATCCGCTAAAGGAGTCTGTCCTTCCATTGGTCTCACTAAAGATAACTCTGGAGTAACAACTCTCGAGCCACCATCCTTTCATAGCAGGTTGTCAGTTGTAAGCCCGACGTCATCTTTACCGACATCCCTATCGAGGAAATCCCCCCAACAAAGACCTCTCCAATAGGAAAACAACCAAATTAGCGTCTTTAATTTAGAGTTGACATGCTGAAGCTTAGAAGGTATTAATGTGGAGTTCCCCCATTTTAAAAACCTTCGTTGGAAGTCACACCCCCAACAAGCGCCTCTTCATCCAGAGCTCTTGATGAAGTTTCGCTTATGGGAAAACAAGTCTAAAATACCTTTTCTAGCAGAGGGAGAGATGGAAAAGTCGTCTAGACCTTCCGCAATTCGATACATCACCCCCTCGGACTCGTTCACGCTTGAATGGACAATCACCTCTGAGCTTAGGTCAATCCAATCACGGTCTGGAAAAGATTTAGGAACTTAGTTGATGACTCTTAGTCGGACAATGGATGGTTGACAATCCACCAACGATAGGACCCCCAACCAAACTAGCATGGATCGAATAAGGCCGACAACGTATGAGTTGGCATTCTACGGGGAGGGTGAAGAATCTACCACACAACCAGACATAAGGCCACCATACGCTCTAGAAGTTTGAGTATGAAATTTCACTCACTAGTCCAATGATAAAGGGGGGAGTAACATGAAATTAACCGAAGAACCTAGAAGGTTTGACGCAATGCTTCGGCTTGCCACACACGAGCATCCCGTGCAAGAAAGGGGGTGTAACAAAAATGTATATGCAGTACCCCACCATGTGACGCTAGAAAGGGAGAAACACGAAGTCGCATATGGATGATCCTTGACTACCTCGGCCGAAAGAAGGCGGGGAAGATTGGTGATACCAAAAACACAAGTCCCATTTCTCACCCTGGTCTAGGGGGAGTACTGGTGATACAAAGACCCGTATTGAAAGTACGACCCAAGATTGGGCTCTCAGACACCCATAAGTGGGATGAGGTCCCCGGAGGTTCATGGAAGATTGAATGTCGTAAGCAGGCCTTGAGCTAGAGCCAGCCTCAAACCAAGTGTCCAACCCCTATGTATTTACCCAAAGGAGAAAGAGTCAAGCCATATGAGGAGTCGACCAGATCCCAAGTCAATTAGTTAATCGATTAGAGCTTCAGTCGGTCGTTCGATCGACTGAAACCTGGGCCGATCCCAAGTGAATCGACTGCCCCCAATGGTGTGAAATGACTCATTTGCCCTTTCCAAAGTCTATAAATAGTGAAAGGAATTCATCATTTGGTAGGTTTTACTTATCAATCGACTACTTCCAGAGTAATGAATAGAGCGTGCGATTAAAGATTCAGAGCCTCCGGTCGAACTGACTGGTAAAGCCCCTGCATCAAAGTCCACCGATCGGCCAGACTAGGATTGACTGGAATAGACGCTGGTGAGGTTCCCACTTCATCATAAATCTAAAGTCCCTAAGAGCTATTGGGTAGCATGTTTAGTGGTTGTTTTCGATGAAAAATCACCATTTGAGATTTTGTTTAACAAAGAACCAAATTACAATTTTTTAAGATAATTTATCTGTTGAAATATTTTGTAAAATTTATCTGTCGAAAGGTGTTATTTTATATGGCTGAGTTTCAGATGTATCAAATCGTTGTACGCCGTTAGATCTTAATCCTCTACGTCACATTTCATTATTCATCAACATTCAACAACTCCACTCTGTACGACGATATTGTATTAATCAATACGTTGTATGTTACATTATCCTTAAGTTGTATGTCACATACCGTATTACGTTGTATGGCGCATTTGATACTTCCAATTTTTGGCAGGTGTGCCCTATTTTATATAGGCCCAGGATCAGGTGTGTCTGAGTGCGGCCACCTCATCCAATTTGGTCGCACCAGAGGTCTTTTATATATGTTTTACATGTAATGTTTGTTGTTTGGAGAATTAGAGGGGATATGATGTAATTAATCCCACAGAAGAAACTATTTAATTTATGAATTGATTGGTGGGAAATTAGTTTGTTAATCTCCCGGAGGAAGAAACGTAAGAAAAATGGATGGAAATCATGGAATTGAGATCGAGGTAAGGAGGATCCAATGATTTCGTTTACTGGCAACTTTGATCGTAATACATGGATCTTGTATGTGATCAGGAAACAGTGGAGAATTATGCTAATCCAAGAACATGCTTCTTTCACGTTATGTTCAAGGTTTGATTACTTTTCTAGGGTTCGTTTGGAATTTTCCAACGATCATTTTACTTTTCCCACTTGTGCAGGCGACAGCGCTCGTATTCTACATTCTGTCGACGTTGTTTTTCAAAAACTTCGTGGTCATCTTCGTCATCACTGTTGTTCTGTGCGCGCTTGATTTCTGGGTGGTGAAGAATGTGAGCGGAAGGATTCTCGTCGGCCTGAGATGGTGGAACGAAATCGACGAGGCTGGAGAGAGCGTGTGGAAATTTGAGTGCCTTGATCAACAGGTATTGTTTGGTTTGATTTATGTATGTATGAGCATTTTCAATGAATCATCGGATTTTAATTTTGAAATCTGTTTCATTTTTTAGTCTCTTGCTCGAATGAACAAGAATGATTCGTGGTTGTTTTGGTGGACAATGTATTTGAATGTGAGTGACATCAATTTTGTGTATAAAAAACAAAAAAATTCCGCAAGAATTTTTTTTATAATTTTGATGTAAAAAAGATTTGTTCACAGGCTGGAGCTTGGGTGTTCCTTGGGATATTTTCTCTAATAAGATTTCAAGCTGATTATCTTCTTGTGATTGGCGTTTGCCTGAGTCTCAGTATAGCAAATATCGTTGGTTTTACGAAATGCCGTAAAGGTAACACAGTCATACAAAACACTTGTAATTCTGCTTTTTTTTTTTCTAATATATTTGGGATCAACAGATGCCCAGAAACAACTCCAACAATTTGCACAGCAAACGATTGCTTCGCATGTCACCTCAACTATACAGTCTGCTTTTACAATTGTATGATAATAACAGTATGGTTTCTTCTACTGCATTTACATATATAATTTTCATATTTATGAACATAAATTTTTTTCGCTGATAAATAGTAAAATAAAGATTCACAGGTAATTTTCTGAACTTCTTTCTCTACATAATATAATAAACACATTACTGTCTAGTCTGCTGAATGGCAACTGATCATACAATGAAACCTTAAATCAGCATCCATTACTTTCTGCTAGATCACAATGGTTATGCATGGAATGATTCTGATTTCTAACTGCGTTTATCTTATTTACAACGATACAAAATCCATGCATATTTCATGGGAGATAATATCTTACATCCAGTATTATAGCCTATAAATTACCCTGTCCTGTAACACTTCACATTTTAAATATCTCATAGTGTTGCAGTATCATTATCAACATGATCTTGCTCTCTTCCTCTCATATTTGAATTAGGGTCTTCCCCAACTTGCACAATGCTTGCTGCTTGTGTTGGTCCTGGAACAGATCATGTGTAAATACATATCTGTGATATCAAAACAAGTACAAAACTTGACGAAGAAAAAGAATCAGAATACCAAAAAATCTGTTTTGCTCACCAATATAATGATTGCCGCTGGTTCTATCTGACTCGAGCCCTCCTCCATGCTGTGTTATGGGAAATTGAATCCCATATTATCAGTGTGACGAATCTTTAAGAATAAAGGTAAAACCATTTTTTTACCTGTAAAATGCCAGGGTTCGGCCAATGTGCACAGTTATTGCCGAATTCCACAAAGCCTGTGTCCCTTGGTTGCTCTTGGTACAACTGTTATAACTTACAAATCAAAAAAGATATAATTGCGCTGTATTAGAAAGAATGAACAACATAGATTGTCTTCCTCGTACCTTCACTGGCTCCACATGATTTTGCAAAAAAAGTTGATGACTCGTAGGTGTACTGCCATTAAAAATCCAAGGTGATGGACTGGCCTGTGGAATGAAAAAACTAAATTAGCCATTTCAAATAATTAAAGTGGTAAATGCATAAAATAGGCAAACAAAGTTACAAAACAAACACCTTTGGAGTTGCTTGATCTTCTGTTGGAATTACAACATCAACAACTTGAATTTGTTTTTCTTTTAAAGTCGGAAATTTCTGAAAGAAAATATAAGTCTAGTCTATGACTCTATATAGTATGCATAAAAGTTTTTTAGTAATTCAGTTAAACAAAGAGTAAAATAAATGGTCACTGTGATTTGCTTTTTCTTTTTCTTGCTTGTGATTTGTTCCGATATTGGATCCTTCCGCTTTCCTGCTGGAAGCTGTATACATGTTAAAATCCCATGAGCGAACTAAAACAGTTGTGCTATAAATGAAGCAATAACAGAGGAGACTAATGATGCCTAGCTACTCACACATATCCGATTATTGTTAACTAGTTTTTCCTTTGTCTCGTTGAGACAGTCCATTAGAAATTTACACTTGTCTTTGGATTCTGCACCAAGCTCTGCAATTTGATGCATATGCTTGCACAGCTGATCATATCGTCCCATGCGTGTATTGGATTCAAAGTCATCTAATGATGAACTTTTCATCAGAGTATGTCTACGTATGACATCATTTCTCCAACGGGAAAGAATGTAACGAGATGGAATCTTGTGCATATTCTTTTTTACTAGCACAGAAATTGCATGCTTGCACAATATCCCTTTAAATTCAAACAAAAGACAGAAACATCTCAAATGGCAACCGTCTTCATTATAAAGAACATGGAAAGAAATCTCCTTTCTCGGTGCGTCGTCCATGACCTTCACACTATCAGTCACTTCATAGGTAGAGATGGATTGATCGGATTTGAGAAATGAGGTATTGCAATATAATAATCCCTTGACTTCATCTTGAAATAACTTAAACATCTCATGTGTATAGGTCTCCTGAAATTGTGTCTCCAGATGTAAATCAGAAAAGAGAGGTATGGTTGTAGTAGATGAAATGACGTCTGCCTTATTTTCTTTCTCAATCTTATTTCTCAATGCAGCATTGTATTGTTCTAAAAACCATTTTAAGGAAGTTTTTGAATGAACAAAACCATCAAAGAAAGCATTCATGTTTTCACAGCATTGAGTAATAGATATTCCTGCCCAGAAATGTTCTTTAACAAATACTGGAGCCCATTGTTGCCGATCTGCAAACAAAGATTCGAACCATTCATTGTTTACAAGGTTATGGTTGTGAATGATTTTAACCCAGGATTGCTCAAAGTCATCAGGTGTTAAAGAGTCATGGATGACAGAGTGGATAGCCATGTTAATTTCCTGAGATTTATTTAAACCTTCCAACTGCTGATGAATTCCATTGATTATATGCCAAAGGCAGAGGCGATGGCGGGCTTCCGGAAACACCGACGAAACAGCCTCTCGAATGGACTGATCCCTCTCTGTAAAAATAGCCTGTGGAGAAGCAGCAGCAGACATGCATCTCAGCCAGGACTTAAACAGCCATATATATGTTTGAGTGTGTTGACTTGACAGTAAGGCGGAACCTAACAATATGGATTGGCCATGGTGATCAATTCCAAAAAATGCAACGAATGGCACATCATAGTTGTTAGTTAAAAATGTTGTATCAAACATGATGATATCTCCAAACGTCTTGCACGCCTCTCTTGATCTGGAATCAGCCCAAAACACATTTCGTAAACAACCATCTTCCTTCAAATCCATGATATAGAAGAAATTTTCATTGTTTTCTTGCATACGAATGAAGTAATCTTGAATTGCCTGTGAATCTCCAAGATGAAGCTTTAAAGTACAAGTGGTAGGAATGTGATGATCATCAATGGGGGGTTTAACTTTAATAAGATTTTTTGATAAATCCCTCATCAGTCGGGGTCGGAGTCGGACATGAGTGTGATTTTCTATATCCTTCTTGCATTTTACATGCTGAGCGATTCCGGGTGTCAATGGATGATTGTGATCAAGTCGGAGCTTGGATATGACAAGACTGCCATCATTAGCCACCACGATGTTGATCTTGGCCTTACAGTCGGTTCTCATTGAGGGACGGAGACGGAATGAATTCTTGGAAGTGTATGTGGGTTTACGACTCCTTGAACATGAAAATGAAAAATATTTCAATTTACCATCGTCACCGATCTTGGTGCAAGCTCTTCTAATGGCGAAACCCACATGAGAAGCATAGTTCATGTAAAAACATCGGATTTCTTCATCTGACCCAAAACTCATACCTACTTTCGGTGCCTCGACTGACATTGGTTGGCCTGAATCCTCCTCCGATCCAGGTGGTGGAGTCTTCTTTTCCGATGCCATTTTCCTGCGGGGAAAAAAACAAAAAAACAAAAAACACGAATTTTTACTAGTTTGCTGCACGAATGATTAAACTTAGGAAAACAAAAATGGAATTCATACTTTACCAGATTACGGAGCAAGAGATTTTCGTACCTGAAATTCGGATCTACAAACTTTTTTTTGATCAAAAAAATACAAAGGGGAGAAAGGGGGACGACTACGATTTGTTCGACCGTTTCGACTCTTTTGCTTTCTCACTTGGGTAAACTGCAAATAAATACCATAATTAATCAGCACACTTTTCCACTCTTTCTTTTACATTCTTTTTTTTTTTAATATCTCAGGCTCAGCCGCTCAGCACTCTATTTAATAAAACATTCAGTATTCTGCTTATATCATTTCAAAAAACAAATCATTGAATTCAAAATTAACAGCAGAATTTATTAAAGATAGTTAAGGAAAGTTTATTTAAGTCTAAAAACTGTTCATTTCATGTAATAATTTTTTTTGAAGATAAAGTAATGGACGGTCAGGTTGATCTAGACGTTTTTGGGTTCACCAAAGAATGACTCAACCGAGAAGTCTTCCTTCGAAATCTCAGCGGTTCGTAATTATTCAAAAAAATGAACACAAAACAAGTCTTGGTTGAGTTAAATTTTTGTATTAATAAATAACTAAAATAAAATTTACTTTTTAATTACCTATCGGTCATAAATTCATAATGGTAAAATGACATTTAACTCCCAAATATTCCTACCAACCCATTCTCCATTTCTAAACCCAACTATGAAAATCGAAATTTGCGTGAATCGTTGCCTTCAGGCCTCAGACACGTTTACTTGGAGAAGAGGTTTGACAACTGCTTTTTTCTATCTATTTATAATATTTCCCCATCAAAAAATCGGTTTTTATTGACTCTGTTTTTCATGGTGGAGGAAGAAGGTTGTGAAGGCAGCAAGGTATACTGTTGGTAAGAAAGTAAGGTACGCTTTTTTCCCTCTTTTATAATCCATTAGCATAGTACTCTTTCATGGTTTGATTTCACATTTTTTAGGATCGTCAATCTATGTTTCTTAGTTTACCGTGATTTTGTAAAAAATTTAAACAAAAAGCAATGTCTAGGTCTAAAGAATCACTAAGCGGTCTTTCGACGTTTTTTCACTATGTCTTTACTTTCATCTATTTTTTCTGTATTTCGTAAATGCTTCTGTTTCTTAAAATGGTTTGGATGTCTTATATTGTAATGCTATAGTAGCCTGTTGGAGGCGATCGTACAATTGCCGAAATAAATCGAATTGTCTCAACTCTTGTTTCTGAAATATTGAAGTTTCTATCCGAAACGACGACGGAAGTGTTGGAGAGAGTTTGTGATACTCCCTATGATAATCATGTCGACGCGACAAATTTTTGAATTACTGAAATTTTCGGTCGAAACGACGGAAGTGTTGGAAAGAACTTGAGATACTCCCCCCGAGAATCATGTTGACACGACAAAATTTTAAAATATTGAAGTTTCTGTTCGAAGTGACGGAAGTGCTAGAGAGAACTTGTGATACTCCCCCCGAGAATCATGTTGACGCGACAGATTTTTGAATTACTAACCGAAGTGACAGACATTTTGATTTTTTACGAAATATTTCCCAGGCAAGGTGATGGAGAAATCTTTAGTTGTTTGCGATACCCCCTGGAGTTGGTGAAAAATTGCCAACTTTCCTTGTAAAGTAGGGATATATGAGACGAAGAGACGAATTCAACCGTAGAGATGGATTATGAGCCCAGCCTAAGTGATGGGTTGTGGATAGTCTAATTCAGCCGAAGCGATAAATGTAGAGACGATCCACGAGAAGACCAAATCGGCGATTTCTGATGGAAATTGACGATTTCGCTTAGCGAACGAAATGTGTAAGACCAAATCAGAGATTTCAGATGAAAATCGGCAATTTGGCGTAGTGAGCGAAATGTGGGAGACCAAATCGAAGATTTCAAATGGAAATCGGTGATTTGGCTTAATGGACCACAGTTCCACAAGTGACTTGACGATGTCACCAAAAAATCAAGCACAAATCGGCGATTCTGTGCACCAGGGAATTTTGGCAAAGCTTTGTGGTCAGATGCCTATGACGGTTAGACAATTTCTTGAAAAATTGATGATTTTTTGAAAAGTCGTCGATTTCAAATGAAATCAGCGGAACTTATCGAAAAAAATCGGCGATTTGTGAAGGAAATCGGCGAGTCCGATTGTCCCACAGACGACGTCAGCTGATGAAGCACGGAATGTCTTATCAGCACTCACGGTGGTACAAGCGACTGCCTTGGTGTGCCGGAGGCTCTGAGATCCACGACGTGCGCTCTACGTCAAGTCTTCCGGGAGGTAATCGACGATTTCAGTGTGAGAATCGACGATTCGCTCCGTGTAATACGTTCTAGAAAGGGTAGAACTAATGCCTTTGGAATAGGTCCAAGGTCCTCTTTTATAGTACCTCTGGGGACGTAATCCGCGACGATGATCGCGCCCGGCCATAATGGCGATTGTTACATGCATTATGTCTCGAGCTGGACGCGAGTAACCGTCTGAATCGACGATTTGAGGGTGAATCGACGATTTAGTGACAAACTCGACGAGTTCAAAGGGGAAGATTGGTAGTCTTCCAGACTCTGACGATCTTGTCCTTAACTCGATGATTTGCCACTCAAATCGGCAATTTGGCAGACCAAATCGGCGATCAGGAAAGTTGACTCGGGTCATTGACGAAGACTTTAGTTCCTCTCTCGTGGGAGTCTTCTGGGGGTCCGACATATAGCGAACGGAACCCTAGTTCATGTTGATGGGAGTGACTGGTGTACATTCATGTGTCAGCACCCTTCCTTCCAAGTAATCGAGGAGCATGTAGCCTCGGAGAAGAGCCGATCGATCTACGCTCACCAGCTAAAGTAGTTATCCTCTTCTAGGATAACACACTTCAATTTTTTATGATAACCACCTTTGCCGACGAATGTGTCGGACCCAGAGCGTCCAGAGACGCCGTGACCAGCAGTGTGTCCCCCGATCCAGTGTCTGTAGCGGAAGTAGGATCTATAGTGCCATCGACATTTTCGGTCGATGCGATACCATATTGAAGTTACCAAATACGCACTACAAAAAACCAGCGTTGTTCTGGCGGTAAATTCCGACGGCCAGGCCGCCGGTATAATGGTTCTTGGCGGCTAAGCCGACGGTATTCCATCGCCGGAAGTAATGTCGTCAGAATTGTAATTTACCGACGGCCAGGCCACCGGCAATAAATTGTGGATTCCGTTTTTAACAGAAATGGTTCCGGCGGTTTAGCCGCAAGCATATTTTTTTGAAAATTATATCCTGGTGGCCTGGCCACTGGTAGTGTAAATTATTCAAAAAATTCCCGGCGGCTAGGCCGCTGGTCAATATTTCTCGACAGAAAAAAAAATTCCCCGGGAAAAAAATTCTGGGAGCCAAGTCGTTGGTTCTCAATGGAATTTTTTAATTTTTAATTGTAATTTTTTTTTTAAAATTTTTTTTATTTGAAATATTTTTTATTTAAATAATGAAATTTAATAGAAATATATTTATATAATTGAAATTGTATGAAATTAATAAATTGAAATTGAAATTGAAAATGATGTTCGATATTGAAAGTACGACAGAAATTAAATTCGGTAATTATAATTTCTATTTTTTGCTCTTTTTTTTTTTAGTTCCGACCACCTTTCGTAATGCTTTTATTGTGAAGATAATCGATCTTCCTCTGCGCGGTTGTGGAGTAGTGTGCTCCTCTTATGGCATTGTATGTTGAAGAGACGTAGTTTCGTGCAGTTGTACTTGAGGTGCTCTAGAAGTCGACGTTCCAGAAGAATTTATGTTAAACCCTCCCACGGGTTGCGCCGTAGTTTCGTTGAAGAATGTGGGAAATTCTGGTAAGTGCATGTTCGGATTCTGAGCGAGTATTGTCGCGTTGTATTGTTGTAAGAATTTCATTTGACGAGCCATCGTTTTATTCTGACGAGTCATCGCTTCATTCTGACTAGCCATTGCCCTCTCGACTGCCTCGTTGACCTTATTATCAACCTCACCTGCTGTCATAGAACCTTTTCCTTTATATGTTGAAAAGTTCACCACATTCATCCGATGGGTTGTCTTCTTGCTCAATGAGAAATCAGTTGTTCATAATAATCTAGTTTTCTTCGAACTTCTACCGATATGTTCGGTTATAGCAAAGTTGATGAGAGTCTAATTAAAAAAAAAAAATGAAAAAAATGTAAAATTCTTTAATTAATTATATGGAAAAAAATGAAATACCGTGGCCGTCATATTTTCTTGTTCAACCATATTTTTCGCTTCTTCACTTTCTATCCATTGAATCGGTTTATCCTTAAAAAAAAATGAAAGCAGTCAAAAAAATAGTAATTAATAAATAAAATTACGCACCACTCGTTCGTCTTTTGGATAAACTGCATTTATATTTTGTTTCCAAATTTCAAGTTCAGATAATCCTTTTTGTTTCTGAAATATTAAAAATAAGAAAAAAAATGTGAAGTATATATGAAATTAAATAATTTACTTACAGCTTCGTAATTTCGTTATGCTAAACTTTTCGAACTTAAACTGTGTGAAGTTTGTTTTGCCCGATTGTCTTTGTTAATTTTAAAAATTTCCTGCAAAAAGATAAAATAAAGAAATTAAGTTAAATTTTTCTAATTTTATTGCATTAAAAAGAAATAATATTTAATACGTACTATTCCTCTCGGTGATCTTCTCTCGATCAGCTTTTTTAGAAATTGATCTTTGATGATGTCGTCGGGTAAACTTTTCATAACCTCTTCGACTGTTAAATCTTCATTATTATATTTATCTAGTAAAGCGTTATAAGCGCTTCTCCATAATTTGTTTAACCTTTCGTTGACACGTCGATAACCATAGGTTGACCCGCTGTAATCAAATTCTCTCTGTTCGATGAATAATTATAAAATTAACTATATAATTTATAATAATAATTAACTATAAATTAATGAATCTGTATCGTTTCCATCGTTTCATCTATGTTTTTCTGGTCTTGATCAATCCATGGTACGTCTATTGGTAGTAACTTGAAATCGTTCGCGACTATTGCTACTTTCTTGCTACGCTATCGTGGATAATTTGATCATTTTTAAATTTTATTATAAATCGTTGTCCTTGTGATGGATGATATTCTGCATGATCTTTGTTTTGTTCTTTTTTTTTCGTTTGACTACACCCATCCGTGTTCATGTATAGACTAGAATGATCATAATTCTGCTCATCAGAGTGATCAGAGTCATCACTCTGATCTAGAGTCGCGACGACCATTAAAACCGAGAGAACGAATGCGACTAGTAACTAATACATCTAAATAAAATAAGGATAATCTAATTAATTGAAAAATAATATTCAAATTCATTATACATCGTCTACATCAAATATTTGTCTATGAGGTTTGTTTAATACAAAACTCCTATTAGATTCAATATGATCTATTGAATAAAAACATTGTTTAGCTTGTTCGGCAAAAATAAACGGTTCTTCCCCGTATTTTGGCATTGACGTTTTCACACTAATCAGACCAAACTCGTCTTTTTTATATCTTTCGTACCATTTGCAATGAAACATCGGATATTTCAACATATCGTGTCCGTAACATACTTCGAAAACTTTGTGAAGAGTTCCATGGTACGAAAGATCATCAATTGTCGGATCGTCATTCGGATTTTTTAAGTATGTGGATGTAGTGACGGAGACTAATACACCGTTATTTTGTGTCTTTTTTAAATTTGACACTTCAAACAAAATTTTTTTTACACCGTTTAAGATGTAGCCGTTGTACGATTTTAGAAAGAAATTTGGACCTCTTGGTATTGAACAAATATCTCCTGAAATATTCTCGTCCTTGCCCTTATTTTTCTGAACATATTTTCAAACCCGTCTGCAAATTCTTTGAAATGTAATTTTTGCAAACGCAAGGAAGTAATAGTCGGATACCTAATATGTCAAACGTAAATATTAAATAGATATGAAAAAGATATATTGATGATATGAAAATGATTAAATAGAATCATGTCATATACGTACCTTTGTTTTAGGTTGTCGATAGAAGATTTCGGAATATCTCAATAATATCCAAATTGAAAATGATATATCGATGAACTTGACCATGTTCAAGTTTAGTGAGCGAAGTGTGAATTGATGCACCATAGTAACCATCGATATATCTTTCCGTTCTATTTGACTTAGTTTCAACGTTATGTAAAAAATGTGAACAGAATGTCATAGATTCGTCAACCAGATATTTTTCTGCAATCTACCCTTCGGGATGACTACGGGTCCGAACGTATTTTTTCAAAGTCAATAGATATCTTTCAATTGGATACATCCATCGATAATGAACTGAACCAACCACTTTCGCTTCACTTGCAAGATGTACTACTAGATGTATCATTATTGTAAAAAAACTCGGAGAAAATATTTTTTTTAATTTGCACAATGTAATAACGACGCTTTTTTTCAATCTTTCCATATGGTCAACTAAAATCGCTTTCGAACAAATCGCGTTGAAATATTTGCATATGTCAACCAAAACAGATGTTACCTTTGGATGTGTTGATCGACGTAACACAATTGGAAGTAATTGTTGCATTATCATATGACAATCATGACTTTTCAAACCTATAAACTTTCTTTCTTTCAATTTCACTTTTGATGAGATGTTGGATACGTACTCATCCGGAAATTTGAGATCATGAAACACTTTACAGAAAATCGTTTTTTCTTCATTATTGAGATTGAATATCGTCTTTGGAATCTTCCATTCAGAATCACTAATCTTTAGTGGATGTAACTCAGAACGAATTTTCATTTCTTGAAGATCCAAACGGGCACTCAAGTTGTCTTTCGATTTGCCATCCATTCCCAATAAAGTGTTTATAATATTATCGCAAACATTTTTTTCCAGTATGTATAACGTCAATATTATGACGTATCAACAGAGTCTTCCAATACGGCAATTGAAAGAAAATACTAACTTTTTTCCATCCAGGAGGTAAGGACATGACTTTCATCTTCTTCTTTGATAGTCTCTCATCGTTTTTGTCGAAAATAATAGAATTTTAAAAAAAATTCAAATTCAGAAATACCTTCTCTCCCAAGGGTCGTTTAGGCGCTTCTTCAATTTTGATTTTGTTATTGAAATCCTTCTTATTACGTCTATACGAATGGTCTTTTTCCAAGAAACGATGGTGTTCAAAAAAACACTCTTTCTTTCCATATTTCAATCGAACACTACTCGTTTTTTCAGAGCAAACTGCACATGTCAATTTTCCTTTCGTGCTCTCCAACCAGAAAGATCACCATATCCAGGATAATCATTAATTGTCCACATCACTGCAGCATGCATTTGAAAGCTATTTTGAGTAACCACGTTATATGTAGTGACACCCGTGGTCCATAGATTTTTTAACTCATCAATCAGTGGTTGTAAGTAGACATCTATATCATTTTCAGGTGATGTAGGTCCCGAAATTAGAAGACTCAAAATGAAATTGGGTTGTTTCATACACATCCACGGAGGAAGATTATAAGGCATAAGAACGACTGACCACGTGTTATGAGAAACTGACATCATACTAAATGGATTAAATCCATCGCTTGCAAGTCCCAATCTAATATTACGTGGTTCAGAAGCAAAATCGAGATATCGATCGTCAAATTGTGTCCATTGCAATGAATCTGCCGGATGACGAAGAATTTCATCTTTTTTCCGATCATTTTTATGCCAAGTCATTCATTTAGAAATATCTTTCCACAAAAACAATCTTTTAAGTCGTGGTATCAACGGAAAATGTCTCAAATATTTGGTGGGAATCCGTTTTCTTTTTTCATCATCATCTTCGTTCAACCACCTTGAAACACCACATGTAGGACAACTTTTGCTATCTTTATATTTTTTACGATAAATGATACAATCGTTTCGACATACATCAATTTTCTCATACCATAACCCCAAATCAGGAATAACTGACTTAGCTTGATACATATTCTTCGGGATCGTTTCCATTCCATTGGGATGAGATCGACCTAAAATGGATAACAACGTCTCAAATGATTTATCGGACCACTGATTGATACACTTACATTGAATCATAATTTAAATCTGGAAGATCTTCGTTCAGTTCTGGAAGATCTTCATCATTATGATCTGCAATATTTTCCATGTTATCGATATCTGGAATATCTAGAATATCTGAAATATCTGGAATATTTTCAATCTCATCAGGTCTATCCATCGTCACGCAAACCAAATTACGCATTTCATTTGGTCCATCTTCAACTATATTTTCCATGTTTGGTTCTGAATCGTAAGTTCGCTCACTATGTTTCGTTTATATAACATAATGTGTCAACCAACCATTTATGAAGATGTGTTGACGTAAATTGGCAATTGGAATCACATTTCTATTAGTACAGTCTCTACATGGACATGGTAAATATCCTTCTTTATACAAACCATGGCATTTTCGTAAACCATATTGAACAAACGCCGTGAGGCCATCTCTGAATTCCTGGCTACTGGGGCTCAAAGTTAACCAAGCCTTATCGGGTAGCCGGATTTCAGACATTCAACTGAAATACATACAATTATAATTGATTGATAAACAATTATTTAAAAACTAACTAACAATCACACTTATAAAAAATCTGATTGTTACTTTTTTTAATTATTAATTAATTATTTAAATTTAATTAAATAATTATTTAATTAATTATTAATTAAATAAATGATTTTAATTTTTAGATAATTGTTATAAAATTGGATTTTAAATCAAGTTTTTAATATAAAAACTGATTATTGAAATTTCCAATATTTTCTTAATTAATTATTAATTAATTATTAATTAATTAATTAATTAATAATTAATTATTCAACAATTAGTTAAAAATTAACTAACAATCACACTTATATAAAATCTGATTGTTACTTTTTTTAATTATTAATCAATTAAATAAATGATTTTAATTTTTAGATAATTGTTATAAACATTGGATTTTAAATCAAGTTCTTAATATAAAAACTGATTATTGGAATTTCCAATATTTTCTTAATTAATTATTAATTAATTAAATAATTAATTATTCAAAAATTATTCAACAATTATTTAAAAATTAACTAACAATCACACTTATAGAAAATCTGATTGTTACTATTTTTAATTATTAATTAATTAAATAATTATTTAAATTTAATTAAATAATTATTTAATTAGTTATTAATTAAATAAATTATTTTAATTTTTAAATAATTGTTTTCAACATTGGATTTTAAATCAAGTTCTTATTGAAAAACTGATTATTGAAATTTCCAATATTTTCTTAATTAATTATTAATTAATTATTCAACAATTATTTAAAAATTAACTAACAATCTTTCTTATAGAATATCTAATTGTTACTTTTTTTTAATTATTAATTAATTAAATAATTATTTAATTAATTATTAATTAAGTAATTAAATAATTATTTAATTAATTATTAATTAAGTAAATGATTTTAATTATTAAATAATTGTTTTCAACATTGGATTTTAAATCAAGTTTTTAATATAAAAACTGATTATTGGAATTTCCAATATTTTCTTAATTAATTAATTAATAATTAATTATTCAACAATTATTTAAAAACTAACCCTAACCCTAATTAATTATTTAATTATTTAATTAAAAATAATTAAATATTTATTTATTATTTCAATTAATTAATAATTACTAAACATTTATTATAAACTAATTAAAAAACACATTTATATAAAATAATTACTAAACATTTATTTAACTAATTTTTAAATTTATTTAAATTTTGATTGAATTTTAACTCATGCATTCATTTTAACTCAGCATTCATTTTAACATATGCATTCACTTTAATTCATGTATTTCAATTCATTTCATGGCATTTCATTATTTCATAGCATTCATTTCAAAAAAATTGTATTCATTTTAAATTCACACAATTTAAGAAAATGCATTTCATTTTCCAATTATTTAATTAACATGCAAATTATATTAACTAATTAATAAATGAATAATTTAAAATGAATAAAAAATATTAAATTGATCGATCGATAAAAATTAAAGTGCAACTTGAATTTCTCTCGGAGATCGAATATCGGAGACACAAAATCCAACAATAATTCGACCTAAAAAATGTCATAAATAGTAACATAAATTAAAACAGAAAATTTAAATAATTATTTAAAACAAAACATTTAATTAAAAATTTAAAACAGAACATTTAATTCAAATTTTAAAACAGAACATTTAATTAAAAATTTAAAACAAAAATTCCAGCAACTACCTATTCCGGCAAACACACAAATAAAACATTAAAAAAATAAAAAAAATTCATTATAAATCAATAACAAAAAATTCCAGCAAACTATATAGATCAAAAAATTATAAGATTAAAAGATCAATTATAAACTACCTATTCCAGCAAATACACAAATAAAACATTAAAAGATTAAAAAAAAAAAATTCATTACAGATCGATAAATAAAATTTCCAGCAAACCATATAAGTGTTAAACAAAATTTCCAGCAAACCATATAAGTGTTAAACAAAAAATTTCCAGCAAACCATTTAACAAAAACAGTAAATATAAAACACTAAAAAAAATATCAAAACACAAAATCATTTAAAAACAATTAAACATCAACCCTAACACTTAAAACATTTAAAAAATTACACAAATCAAACACTCTAAATAAATAAAATCAAACCCCCGAATTAAAAAACCAACATTTCATAAAATCCTAAATTAGAAACCCCCATTTCATAAAACCCTAAATATAAACCCCCTAATAACTAAAAGTTTAACAAATCATAAACCCCCAAATCATAAACCCCCAAATTAAAAGCAACAAAAAAAGGAGAGAAGAAGATAACAAAAAATAAGAAAAAAAACAAGACAAAAACTAAATGAAGATGAAAAACATACCTTGAGGATGAACTTCGAGGATGACCGGAGAGAAGTGGACGGAGGACGAACTAGAAGATGAAAACTACATGAAGAGAAGATGAAGAAAATAATAAAAAAAAACAAGATAATAAATAAATGAAGATGAAGAACATACCTTGAGGATGAACTTCGAGGATGACCGGAGAGAAGTGGCTGGAAGATCGCCGGAGGGATTTGGGGAGAGTTAGAGAGGAGTGGGAGAAGTGGAGAAGATTTTGGGGGGAAATAAAATGAAAGAAATCTGAAAATACTTAAGTTCGAGTTGACTAGGTTTGACTGTACGGGGACCACGACGACGCAAGTTGTAATTTTAGGGTTTCCTAAAAATCCTGGCGACTAGGCCGCCGGCTACTGAAAAAAACAAGCGGGAAAAAGTAGCCAATTTTTCTCCTGACCGTTGATGGTTTTAGAATGCCGACGGCCAGGCCGCCGGCTCACTTCTTCCCGGCCGTTGGGGAAATTGGAGTTGGCGGCCAGGTCGCTGGCATCTTTAAAAAAAAAGATACCGTCGGCTTGGCCGTCAGCTCATTTCTCTCATTTACGAGGGAAAATTATGCCGGCGAACAAGTGTAACATTCCGATGGCCTGGCCGCTGGTCGTATCTACCGGCGGCCTGGCCGCCGGGAGATGGACGCCAGAACTGCGCTGGTTTTTTATAGTGACGTCGGAACAAATATAGTTACAATTATTTACTAATGTCTTGTTAACAACTAACTAACTGAATTTGTTAATTACAACTGTTATTCTAACAGTATCATCGAATATGATGATGTTGCTTGTGATTCTGGGTTTTTAATCTCAATTACTGCTAGCATGCCTGTCAAGGGTCAAATATTCAATTTCAATCAATATGATTAGATATCGCCTAACATTACTTCTATATATATAGTGTGTTTCTATATATATCCAAGTCTTGAAGAAGAAGATGATTAGCGAATCCATTATCGAAGGATGCATCAAATTCGTGCACCCCATCTAGATGGTATAGATTTATAGAAATGCTTCATCACAGGTAGTCGTATTGTACTTTCTAATGATAAAAATCGAATCAACAATGCAGAAAAAATGTAAGGGTAAGACTCCAAATAGAGCTTTGGAGGCTCATGAATGGCTATCGTTAAAAGCAAACTTAGACGGCAAAGACGATGATTGGAATAAAATTGAAGAAATATTAGTTCCGATCGAAAGACAAGGTGTATGACATTTAATATGTCTTTGCATTTGCACCGAAATATTTTATCACTACTCGCTCTTTAAGGATGTGTAACCGTTAAACATATTGTTATTCAATGGGATGAATTTAATTTGAATCTAATCTTAATTAGTCTCATATTAAACCCTAAAATTATTTGGCCATGCATAAAATAAAATCAAAAGTCAAAACCCTAAATTCGTGCTCAACAAGTCAATATCTTTATCATTGGAATGTGAAAGAGAAGAAATGGATGGGTATGAGATAAGATAGGCACGATCTAAGAAAGAAGCGTTAAGTCGAGCGAACGACGAGAGGAGTGAAAATCTGAACCACCGTGTCTGAATCAGGCGTCGGGAAGTCAAAGAACGTGAAATGGAAGAATAAGGACGATGGAAAACAGGTAATAATAAAAAACACAAAAAGATGCAACTTTCTAGATTTTAAATTTACAAAATATTGGATTTAAAAGGCTAGGCTTACATCTAGTACTAGATAAGCATGACATCGTGTAACCTTTGGCGCACCTGAAGTGTATCTTATATATATATTTATTGTCAGCTATCTCACACCAGTCGAACAAGAGGCAATCGAGAAGTTGATCTCAATCCAATTATCCTCATCATCATTGATCTCCCTCAATAGATCTAGCAGCCCATTTTTCCTGAAAAGAAGTTCGAGAGATGCCATTATTCTACAATGAGCACTACCATTGATCTGTGCTGGTTCCAAACTGTGGCCATCCGGGAACGTCATCTCGATAAAGTTGTCATCGTCGGATAACGAAACCTCTTCTTCGGCACAGGAATCTGTGAGCAATGGAGGAGAATTAGTGTAGTTGATATTCCTTGGAGGTTTTTGAACATTGGAAAATATGGCTTGCAAAGAATAAGTTGATAGAATAATGGTGGTCAATGCAGTTGAAAGAAAGTAGTAATGGTAGAGACTGAAGTAGACAAGAGTGGTTGTCATTAATATGCTAAAAGTGAGGGATGAAACCAGTATTTTGTTCTTGAGGGATTCTAATGGAGATAAAAGAGATGAACATGGGGAGCTGCTGCTCATCGGAATATGATTGAATTGAAGCAATCAGTGCATGTAGAATGAGTATTAATAAGCATATATATAACAGCTGTTATTATAGTTAAACTGTAGATACATGTGAAAGTTGAGGGTTCCATGAATTGGAAATTGGACATTGGTACATGTAATTATGTTTGTACTATTTTCCTACATCGATCTTTGATTCTTAGAGATTAATTTGTGTGCATCAGAACGTTTTGGTTGATTCAAGTCACTAAATTGTCGGTCACTCAATTACCAAAATAAAAATTACGCAAACTCCCAAATTCAGAATTGATTACCTGCCACCTGCCTGGTTCATGAAACGCTTGCTTCATCACTTCAAAAAAAAAATTGACTTTCAAACCATTTGTCAATTTATTAATTTCAAAACGTAAAAAAGAAGACCGATTGAACATGCTATTCCCTTCTAATCCCTAGACTTTGGTAGATGAGCATTTGTCCTTCAATACTAAAACTTATCTAATGTTGATCTTACCTATCTTTATAGAAAATATTTTCAGGATATGAGTTGGGGAGAAAAAACCCGATCGAGCGGCTCAATGTGGGATCTTTTTCATCTTTTAACTGGGAAAACCTATCTCACATAATGAATTTACCTTCTATAAAACTACGCGGTTGACATATATGCTCGGAGGAGGTACCTCATATTTCTGAAGATCTCTGATCTTCTTCTCTCATTTCCCATCTCCATGTTATGACGCTTTATCACTTCAATCGATACCGAATGCTTGCGGTTTTTTTTCTTAATTAATTATTCCTTCCTGTAAACCTCTTAAGTTAGAAAACCAACCATATCCTCATTATAAAAATTTAAATCTCAGGAGATTAATTTGCAAAATAATACTTCCAATTAGGGGTGTAAATAGACCGGATCTGAACTGGTTGACTTAGATCCGGACACATGAAGTTGGCTCGAGTCTGGATTGGATCTAGATTCAGAAGGAAAATATCTGGACCCAAACCTATAAAAAATTTGGGTCTGGGCCAGGGTTCAAATAAAGATTTTTATCTAAAAAAATTAGTAAAAGTCTAAAACAGGAAAACATAAAATTAAAATTAAATTTAAAATATTATGTAATAGTGTTTAAATATTTAATCAGTCATACAAAATTAAAGTTGAAAGAAAGAAAGAAAAAACATAAAACATATCTTGTGTTTGTGATTAGAATTGTGTAATTGTGTTACTTGTGTATTTTAGAAAATAAATTAGGGTTAAGAAAATATAATAGGTACTTTTTATAATTAAAATCTTAAGACTGAAGATAATATAAGTTAAGAAAATTAAGTCATATCGATCGAATTCGAATCGGATATGCAGCCATGCAGGTATCCGAATTCGAATAATTATTCGGATATCTGAATCCGACCGAATAAAATTCGTATATAAAAATCCAAATTCAGGTAACTTTTTATAAAAATCTTAAAATAAAATTATAAAAATATAAAATCACCATTAATAAAGTTAATTAATAGTCAATTAATCACCCTAAAATCTATATATTCGGATAATGCGAATAATCAGAATATCCTGCAGTCAATTTATATTTATTCGGATATCTGGATATCTGAATCCGGAATTCTTAAACGAATTCAGATTTTAACGGCGGATTTTCCAGATATCCGAATCCGTCTGAATACACAATTTAGGTATCCGAATCCGGATAGTCATATTCAAATTCGAATGCAGATTCGAATACGGATTTTGGTATATCGTTTATAGGCTGAAAGAAAATATAATAGATACTTTTATAAATAAAATCTTAAAATTGAAGATAATATATTAGTATATTATCTATTATAATTTTCGGGTCTAGGTCAGGTCGGGTCTGATTAATATGGACCCGGACTGGTTAATAGTCGAATCTGAATCCAGATATCTGGGTCTAAAATGCCCAAACAACCAAACTCAGTCGGACCCTGACTTATTTACATCCCTACTTCCAATGGAGTTTTAATTACGAGCAGTTAGTTCATCGATACATATAATATTGATGAAATGAGTAGCACAAGTAAATGGATAAGCTCAGGATTTAAAATGCAATTCTAAACTTTTTAGTGATCCTAATCTCATCATATCCTAAGATTAATAAGAAAATAATTTCTAATTTCAATTCTTACACTACAAAATATTAACAAAATTTCCGCCAATCCAAACTATATCGGCGGTATTTCCATCAATA
Source organism: Zostera marina (assembly GCA_001185155.1). NCBI lineage: Eukaryota > Viridiplantae > Streptophyta > Magnoliopsida > Alismatales > Zosteraceae > Zostera > Zostera marina. Next base: position 147,900 of record LFYR01000671.1, on the reverse strand, counting down.
TTCTCCCCGCAACTTATGACTCCGGCAATTTAACAGTTTTTTGGCGAAGAAATATGTCACTTTAAAACCTTTTCAGTTGACGATGTTAATTTGAATATATTGATGGATTTTCCGTCAATATAGAAGTTTCCTCGAGAATTTATATTTTCCCGACACTACAAGAAATATGACATTGTATGACGGTTTTTTGATAGCTGAAATCCGCCAACCGAAACTACAAAAATCCGTCCTCTTGCCCAAGCTTTGCCATGACGGATTGAAATAATTGATGGCGAAAATCCGCCATAAAAGTACTGTCATGGATAAGCCCGCCAGACAATGTTCTTTTTTTTATTTTTATAATGCTAGAAGCATGTGCAAATTAATGAAGAAATTTCCGTCACTTATAATTTTGATGATCAAATATTTATTGAAGGGTGTTGGATATGTGCTGAACTATCAACCTTCGTGCTTCCACCTGCTCTCGAACAAAATGAAAGTTCAACGCCGCGTGTTTGATCTTCGTATAGTAAATCAGATTTCCTGCCACCAATTCCGACAGTAATGTTGCCATATATTCATTCTATTTCCGTTGTGGCAACCGTTATTGCCCTAAATTCCGACTGTGTGCTCGACTGGGCGGCAATAGTCTGCTTCTTTGATCCTGATATTACCAAGGACCTGCCAATTATATCATGTATCCTGTGTGACTTCTCTGATCCACTGTATCACTGGCCCAATCGACGTCGCAGTACCCCGATCGATATGCTAAAATCATTCGTTTGTTTGTTTAAAAGTAACTCCCATCTGTTGAGTATCTGCTAAGTACCTTATCGTCCTCTTCAGCGTAGTGCAATGTATTTGCCGCGGCTTCTCGAAGAACTGAGAAAGCTTGCTTAGAGTGCAAGTGATATCCGGTCTCGCGGTAATGTTAAGTATTACATAGACCCTACGATTCTCCGGTACTCAGTTGGATTATCTATTACTTCTTCTTCTGAACGTAGATCCATATTAGCCTCCATTGGTTTTTTTGTCGGCTTCACATTGGTAATACCGGCACTGCTTAGTAAATTGGTGAGATACAATTGCTAATCAAGAAAAATCCCATCCATGTGTGGCCGAACTCTGATCCCCACACTACAAAAAAACAGTGTTTTTCTGACGAGTCCCTAATGGAGATTGCGGCTCGGTAGTTAGGCGACTTGGCCTCTAGCAGGCTATACGAGTCCACCAATGGTGTTTTCCTTATGGTCTAATTTTTTATTTTAAGTTGCTGGCGGATACTTTTCCACAACGGTCGGGAGAAAAATGCTGGCGGCCTAGCCGCCAGCAGCATCCCTTATTTCCTCAACAGTCTGGGGAAATATGTTGGCGGCCTAGCTAGTCGTCAGCAATTGAAAATAATAGGTGGGAAAACATGTTGGCGGCTAGGTTGCCAGAAAATTTGGAAACCCAAACCCGAATCCACTTACACCACCATGGTCCTACCGTACAATTGAAAAACTTAAAAGAGTACTGGCGGCTTGGCCGTCAGCATATGATTTATATATATAAAAAAACCCAAATCGGCCATACCCCCAAACTCACTTCTAATCTTCCTCTCCACTCCTCCCACTACAAAAAAAAGTAGGCAGTTTGGACGACCAAAGATAACGAAAATTATGTTAACTATGTTATTTGTAACGGAAATTCCATTAACTCTGGTCATCAGCAAAATTCCGTTACAAATACTTAAATTCATTACAAATATCTGTTACATTTGGTTTTTTAAATTAAGTTAACGGAATGAAAATTCGTTAACTTTTTTTTGGAAATTTTTAAGGAATTTTCGTTACAAATACCTATAAAGCTTAGAATAGCTTTTGGGAAAACGAAGTCCGATCCCTTTTCATTCCATATCATCGCCTTTATATAGTTTTACATTTAACTGAAATTCAGTTATTATTTAATCTAGAATCATCTAAAACTGTTATACTACTGATTTATACATTTGTGTTTTACATTCAGTTATACTACTGACTTAGTTATTGCGTTTACAGTCCCCCTCAATGTCATCGTATTACATCGATGATGTTGTTTCTTTGTTCAATAAAAGGTGTTGGCCGGAGTGCCTTGGTTAAAATATTTGCTCTCTGATATATATTTGATATATGCTTTACCTCTAACGTCTTTTTCTCGACCCTTTCTCTTACAAAACAGAAATCTAGAGCCACATGTTTTATTCTAGTGTGATAGACTGGATTTGCTGTCAAATGGGTAGCCCCCAAATTATCACTCCATATTTGATGTGGAGTTTTAATTTGTATTCCCAATTCATGTAGTAATGTCGCTGCCCAATTAAGTTCTGCTGCTTCTGCTGTGATCGCACGAAATTCTGATTCGGTGCTTGATCTTGCAAGTATTTATCAGATGACCCATAAAAATGAATGGAACAGATTTGTCCTCCAGTTTGTTTTTCCTATATGGCCGAAGATTGGGATAGCATTTTAAGCCAAATATCTTTGATTTGTGGTACTCCGGTGTTCGACGAAAAAGTGCTTCATAAGGCGAAATTCTGCCTAAAACCTCAGTCGGGTTCCTATTGTAAACATGTACAGTCATCATGAAAGAAAAAACCCAATATTCTTGACCGATTTTCGCTTGTTTCAACATGGACAGACCAGTATCTACGATATGTCGGTGTCTACGCTCAACTTTTCCCATCTGTTGATGAGTTATGAGGACAACTCAACCTGTGTATAATTCCGAACTCTTTTAATTTTCTTGTTAATTTCAGAAACTCCCTTACATTGTCACTTTGAATCGCCTTGATCTGTCGACCAACTTGCTTTTCAACCATAATTTTGAATTTCAAAATACAATTTTCTGCTTCTGATTTTCTGTTTAATAGAAAAATCCAGTTGTAACTAATGGTTGCATCGACAATATTCAGATAATATTTAAAACCTTCAATAGATTGTATTGGTGCCGGCCCCCAAATGTCTACAAAAAGTAATTCCAACGGATGAGCTAGTGTAAGAAGTAGTTCTATTATTATGTTGAGTTTTACAAGCTTTGGTAATACAACATTCTTCACATGATTTGAATATATTTTTCTTATCAATCAAATGAATTAAACCATCTTTATTCAATTTATCCATAGCCTTGGCATTCAAATGCCCTAGTCGCAAGTGCCACATTCTTGCCGTTGTCTTCAAACCTGTCGCTACCTGATTAATCTCCATTTCTCTTCCTAACTTCATGCGCAATTGGTAGAGTCCATCATTTACGTCTCCAGTAACTAGTGTTTTTCCCGAGTCCAGATCGTAAATTTCTACTTTATGTGGATAAAATTTCACATACACTCCATTGTAATTCGAATAACTAGTAAATCATTCAATAAAAAATTCTTGCTATTCGAATTAAAAATCGAAATACCAAACTCGATGATGTTCATGGGTCTACCATCTGCAGCACTAATTGTTCTTTCACACGATTGACTCCTTTGCAGATTTCTTGAATCATTCGTTACATGATTCGTTGCCACGGTATCTGCATACCAAGTTTCTGTATTTGATTTAAAAGTCATATTTGCAGACATGTCATCGTCTATCGTGACTGTCTCGGGATACCAGATCGATCCCGATTGTTTTACCATATTTACTGACGTCTTCACTGCTGATTCCGTTGTACCAGATGGTCCATTCGAAGACAATACCCGACTGTGTTGTGGTGGAAATTTGGTAATATTCAATCTGTTGTAACAGTTCAACGCCCCATATCCTTTCATGGAGCAAATTTGGCATGGCCCGTACTTTTGATTCTTTGCAGATTTTCTGTCAACTTCACTTGCAACGTTGATGCTGTATTTGTTCGATTCTGGTGCGATTCAATATCAAGAAGCATCTGCTTCAATATCCGATAGAAGACGCGCTCATTCCTTTGGTGACTCCAAGTTACATTTTGTATAAGAGATGAGTATTCTTCACCAAGTCCTCCCAACACCAACAACACGATGTCTGCATCTTTCAATTTCTCCCCGGCGATATTCAATGCCTCCAAGATTCTGTTTATTTCTACAACATATTCAGTAACTGTTCTTCCCTCTTTTCTTATGTTCTGGAGTTTTTGTCGAAGATCTATTACCTGCGATCTGGAGCTTGACGCGAACTCATCCTGCAACGTGCTCCATGCTTCATTGGCGGTCTCGCAACCGGTTAGCTCGGGTAAAATGTCCGGTGATATACACATTACCATCCAACTTAAGATCAACTGATCTTGTTTGTGCCTTACCGGCGTGGTTAGCTCGATCTCTCCGGTTAGGTAACCTTCTAGCTCGTTACCTCGAAGGACCGCGGCGAATTGCATACGCCAAGCGAAGTAATTCTGCTTGTCCAGTGTCACCGTTTTGAGATGCCTAATGACAACGATCTCCTTGGTGGCTCCATTCTTCCCGTCGTTCTCCATTTTGCACAACGGAAAGAAAAAAAATCAAGAACTGGAAAAGTAGGAAAGATCACAAGATTTGGATCTCTAATCCCTAGCGATTGATACCATATAAAACTTAGATTAGCTTTTGGGAAAACGAAGTCCGATCCCTTTTCATTCCATATCATTGCCTTTATATAGTTTTACATTTAACTGATATTCAGTTATTATTTAATCTAATATCATCTAAAACTGTTATACTACTGATTCATATATTTGTGTTTTACATTCAGTTATACTACTGACTTAGTTATTGTGTTTACAATACCAAAAAAAGACGGATCATTTATAACGGAATTTTCATTACAAATATTTTTTGGAAAAAGAAAAAAATTCAGAATGTATTCCATTGTATATATTGCTGTAAATATTTTTCCTGTAAAAATAAATCATATAACATTTATATTAAAATTTTGCATTCGTAATTTACATTCAAAATTCAATATTAATCACTAAATTCATTCAACATTAATCAGTAAAATCATTCAACATTAATTCAATTACTTACATCATTAACATCTTATAAATTTCAAAATATCTAAAATTGAAAGAGAATTCATAATCTAATATTCATATTAATTATTTCTCTGATTTCGATTAAAATTGATGGATGGAGGAGTTTGATATCTTCGATCGTTATGAGCTCCATTACTGTTATCTTGCAACGATCCATGATCAGAAGGTTGTGGAGTTGTATTCGATTATGATGGAAATCTTCTCAACAACTTTTAATATACATATCAAAAATTTGATCATATTTGTTATTGAAATTTTGATTATCCTGTAAAACATTTAAGATTCATTAATATATATGTATTACTTTAAAATTTTATGCATTATCATAAACATATACCTCTAGTAAAGTCTCGATTTGATCATTTATTATTTCTTTTCCTTTTTCTTTCTCAAGATTTCGTACATTCATTTCAACTGAAAATCTTGTAAAACCAGTGCTTGACTCAACATATGATCCTCCACCGAGTCCAATGTATCTTCTTCTTTTGCTTTTGATGAATTTTTTAATGCATTTTTGTTGAACCACCTAAAAAATAGCATATCAGAAAATAAAACACTCAAATAATTTAAAATAGTAAAATTAATTAAAACATACATTTTCATCCGTTGTTGTCCGTAATTTTTGAATTTCATCGCTATTGTAATATTCAAACATGTTTTTCTACAAAATAAGTAATAAACTATATGAGCAGCTAAAATACTAATTATGAACATTATCAAATAAAATAAAACTTACAATAACTTCGTTGTCATTACCAGATTATTGATTTTGTGGGATCATTGATCAAATTATCCGGATGATTGATTGGAGAAATAAATAGATCGTCTATCAGAACATTAGTCATTGTTTCATCAATCTGGTTAGCGACTAGATAATTAGTTGGATCAATCATTAATTGTTTCATTTACTAAAAGGGTCATCTCATTTTCTACTATCACAGAAGGTGCAGTACTAGTTGCACAATTAAACTATTTCACGTCTTTTGCGTTTCACTGCTTGTTTATATGCTCTCGAACCTGGAATCAATTCTCCATGCATATACCATGTTTTATACCTATATGCATTGCCAAAACTAAAGCATATGACATGCTCACTAATGGTCTTCCGATCATAATATTTGTCATTGTGACACTTAGAACAAGGACATGGTAGTTTTAATACATATCTTGTGGTTTGAATAGATTTCAATAAAATCTAAAAAATTATTCAATCCACCTTGGAATTTAATTGAGGCTGAACTTTTAATCACACATGATTTATCAAACACCTCTATATGATCAGCAGTTTATCTCCTAACTTACAAAAAAGAAACCTCTTAAAAATCAATATTTAAATGAAAAAGTATTAAAAAACTATGTATAAACATCAACATTTAAAATCAGTAATCAAAAAACTCATACACAAAATAACTAACTCTAACTAATTATAGCAAAGAAAGGAAGCATGCAATAATATAAAATTACTATCATAAAATATTTGATTTTTAAATAATTGAATAAAAAATTACTCACCAAATAAAATAAAAAAAATCTTAAAATTAAATAAATGACAACATACTTTCTTTGCCTTTTATATTCTTCTTCTAATCAATCTAAAAAAGAAAAAAATAATCAAAAAACATTTAAAATTTTAAAGGAAAAAAATAATGTACTGCACAAGACACTAACACATATACGATGCAAAATAATGTACAACAAAAGACACTAATTCATGTATGACGAAAAGTCGATATAATGGACAAGATTAATTTGTTTTATTTTGACGTATTGAATTACGACGCACGTGAAGCTTATCCATTATTTATAATCCAATAACAGCATGTGATTGTAATGAAAGTCAGCAAGATGATTGTATATTTAAACTTTGGATTTAAAATATTTGTTGTTTGTACTTACACGGCGCAACTCCGTCATCACCAAGCATTCTAACTGAACTTGTTTGACTGGTTGACAACAGTCGGCGGTTTGTTTCAAAGTCAAACTTATCGACAAAAATAAAACCAAACATGTTTTGTCTTTTTCATTGACTTTTGTTAGTAATATTTAATAGTAAGTAAATTTTTAGTATTTATATAGAACCAATTAAGATTCCTTTTCTTTAACTTTAATTACCACTGGTCTGAATGAATTGGATTGGAGCAAGAGACGACGAATACCTCCGTCGAGGGTCATGGAGCGTCGAGGAAGATCGAATTCTCGTTGATTACATCTCCAGTAACGGTGAAGGACGATGGAATACGCTTGCGATCTGTTCTGGTAGGTTTTCTTAATTATTCAACTCAAATTTATCCATTAATTCAAGTCTGAAGATCGATAAACCAATCTTAGGATTGAAGAGAACCGGGAAGAGCTGCCGTCTCCGTTGGCTGAACTACCTCCGTCCTGATATTCGCCGAGGGAACATTACTCCGGAGGAGGAAATTCTTATCCTTCAACTTCACTCTCGTTGGGGTAACCGGTGAGGTGATTTATAAATCATGATTCATGACACGCATCGATTGATTATTATTATTTATGATTCATCGACATGCATGATGCATGGATGCATACAGATGGTCGAAGATCGCGGAGGATTTACCAGGAAGGACGGATAACGAGATCAAGAACTACTGGAGAACAAGAGTGCAGAAATACGCCAGAATATTCAACTGTCAAGTCAACAGCAAGAAATTCAGAGACTTATTACAGAATATATGGATACCATGTTTGCTCCAGAGAATAGTTCATCAAGATACAGCTATTTCCGCCGCTCAAGCTCAACGGCGACGACAATTACTCCTCCAGCTTCCCAACACAACCCTCTCCACTCAAGAATCAACACCATCAGTCGTTGAAGATGACGTTTCCCGGGGTACTGCCGGTGTGTTGTGTGGATGGTATGATGAACTTTCAGAAGCGTTGCCCAATCTGAACTCCGAACATACCTGATTATGTGTGCTCTGAATACCGTTACACACACTTAAAAACTCTCCCTACCGGTAACTTTCGGACCCTTTTAGTGTCAACAGGGTTAAAAACACTCAATAGTATTGGTATAAATACAATCAATAGTTAACAAAGTTAACTATAGTTAAATACCCTCTTTAGTTGTATTGGTAGTTAATTAGTAGTTAAATTATAGTATAAATAGGAAGATTCACAACTTTGTTTTTAGGGGATTTTCATTTGTGAAATTGAGATTCTTGATTTGATTGTGAGTCTTGCTTGTGTGTTGATATCAAGAACCCAAGAGTTGACGCATTCAACATGGTATCAGTTGTGTAGCTCCTCTTGACGATCTCCTCAGCTGCGTTCGTTGATTTGAAGTAGATCGTCGTCTGGTTGTCAATCTCAAAAATCATACCAGTAGTTTGCTCCTCTGCGGATCATCTGAGAATTTTCATATGTGAATCTTCATTCTGTCTTGAAATTTTCTGCTCGAATATCTGTATTGTATTTTTTATCTTTAATAGTTTGAATTGTATATCTTGGATCTTTATATCATTTGCATTCAGTAAATTCATAATATATATATCATAAACATTATCATACCATTTATAAATCCGTTGTCATACAAATATATATAACACTAGGATTTCTACTACCACACCCATAGTCATAACTGAGAATGAAGATAGTAGTCATCATCTTGAAATTCAGGAAACAGAAGAGTCTACCACCATAATACCTCAACCACTAGTTACATCAATACCTCAAAACATAGTAAGTGAGTTTAACACACACACTCATCTGAAAAGAGAAGGTAGAGCTTCAAAAATTTCTACGAAATACAATATTTTTGAAGTCAACCTACCAAAGGCATTAGTAGTAGAATTAAGTAGTTAAGGATCTAGAGGATGCGTCTAAAAACTATAAACAAACCATGACAACACCTCATTGGCTTCAAACAATGAAAGAATAAGAATATATAGCTTTAATTGATAACAAGACCTGAAATTTAATTCACTCTAAACAAAACATGAATGTAATTGGAACTAAATGGATTTTCAAGGTTAAGAGAAAGTCAGATGGGACAGTTGAAAGTCACAAGGGTTTAAACAACAAGAAAATATTGACTATGGATTGATATACGGTCCAGTTGTTAAATCATCAACTATTAGGATTGTATTGTCTCTAGCAGTAAATAGAAATTACATCCTTAGACAAATTGATGTCAAAAATACTTTTTTACAAGGAAAACTAAAAGAAACAGTGTTCATTACTCAACCTCCAGGATTTGTAAAACCTGAACACCCAAATCTAGTATGTCATTTAAACAAAGCCATATATGAATTCAAACAAGCTCCCAAGGCTTGGTATTCCAGACTCAGTAGTTTCTTAGTTTTAAATGAGTTTACAAACAATCAGCCAGATACCTCACTGTTTGTATATAACCAAGATAATATACTCATTTGGGTTATAATATGTGTGGATGATTTAATAATAACTGAAAATAATAGCAATAAAGTTAAAAAAAATTATCAAATATTTATGTCAAGAATTCAGATGCAGAGATCTTGGTCTGCTAATTTTTTTTCTAGGAATGGAAGTGATCCAAAATTTTGATGGATCTTTCGATCTTAATCAATCAAGATATGCACTTAACATTTTTGGTAAAAACAACATGTTAAACTGCAAACCGTGTAAATATCATGTTCTTCCAAACTCAAAGCTCTCTAAGGATGAAGGGACACCTTTGCAGGATATCACTAATTTTAGAGCACTAGTTGTCCGGCTCTTTACAATATTTTTCAATCACCAGACAAGATCTTACATACACTATTAATCAGGTTGCCAAATTTGTTAATGGACCAAAAATCACACACTTGATTGCTACAAAGAGAATTCTGATATATAATAAAGGCACACTCAGCCATGAGCTTCATTTTTCCAAAAATATGAATGATCATCACAGGATAGTAGGGTTTTGAGATGTTGACTTTGCAGGTGACCCAGATACAAGGAAATCCACATCTGGATGTTGTCTTTCCATTGGTGGTAATCTAATTAACTGGTCATCAAAGAAGAAAAATATAGTTTCTAGATCCAGTACAGAGTCAGAATATAGAGTTGTAGCATTTGGCAACTAAAATGAGATGGTCACATTTTATTTGTAAGGATTTAGGACATAGGCTTAAGTACATCCCACTCATACATAGTGACAACAGCTTAGCTATCTATGTCGCTAAGAATCCTGTAATAAAGAAAGGTTCTAAACACATTGAAACTGATATTCACTTTGTCAGAGAACTACTCATTAAAGGATTTTTGGAAATTATATACATAAGCTTCTCTCAACAACTGGCTAATATTTTTACTATTGTTGGTACCATGGACCGCGGACTGCGGCCCATGGACCAAACAGGACCCGTCGGCGGCCCAGGCGAGAGGACGAGCCCAACGCACGAGCCCACGATGGGCCCATGGTCAGCAACTAGAAGCTATAAATACCTCCCCTGGTCCAACAGGGGAGGGGGTTGATAATTCTAAGAGAGCACTTGCACTAGGTTGAGGTTGTGAGCTTACTCCGGCGAGCCCACACACCAACAGTGGTGAACCTGACGTGAACTGAACACGCGACAGCCGGAGAAGAGGAGGATGACAAGAGGCGAATATCAAGTAGGGGAGTGCTCGAAGCGACCCGAGCGGGCAGCAGTGGAGTACCAGCCGGCGCGGCACCACTCCCGCGACCGGTACTCGGAGGAGGTAAGGGCCAACGAGGGGTGGGGCGCCCAAGAGGAGAGGTTGCGTATGGAGTTCGAGGAGATAAGGTACGGGTGGGAGTGGCCCAGAAGAAGCGGACGCAGTAGACCAGTGTCCCCACCAAGGGACAGGAGAACGCGGTCCCGGGAGAAAAGGGAAAGGGAGCACGAGAGGCTCCGGCGAATGGAACGCGCAGAGGAGAGGGAGCGCGTGGAAAGGGAGAGTAAGCGGAAAAGGATGCAGCTCGTGGAACTGATATCCACCCTACAGGAGAACCAGCGTCAGCTACAGGAGCAGGTACACCAGCTCACAGTGACACCCCATACCCTGGAGTCGGACGGGGGCGGAGGCGGAGACCCGATGTACGTACGGGCCAGCCCCCCCGGTCGGGGGAACCGGGAGCGATACTCCCCCGGGCGGGAGGCCCGGGAGCGACGCCCCACCCGTGGAAGCCCCACAAGCCATTGCGGTACCGGCGTTAGGGGGAGGCAGCGGAGAGGCCCTAGCGCAGCACTTGCTAGACGAGGAATACCCCCCGGGCTGGAGGGCCCCGAAGATCCCGTATTACAAGGGCGACACGGACCCGGAGGATCACCTGCACTCGTTCAAGACCAACATGGAAGACAGGACGAGCAGGAAGGACATCTGGTGTCGAATGTTCCGCAGGGCCCTGACGGGCGACGCGATAGCCTGGTACAGGACGCTGCCGACAGGATCCGTGCACACCTACGAGGGCCTAGTAGCGGTATTCCGGGCGGCCTTCGCGCACCGCCGAAGAAGGCCGAAAATCAAGGCCGCTCTCAGTGCCGTCGTGCAGGGAGAGTCGGAGAGCACGCGCGCATACATGGATCGTTTCGCGAGTGAGATGCAGAAGATCGAGGAAATCTCGAAAGAAGTGGTGCTATACGCCCTCACAAACGGCCTCCGACCCACGTATTTCGCGGGGGACCTGGTAAGAAAGCCGTCGAGAACCTTCGCCGAGGCCATGGAAAGATCCCATGGAGAAAGCAATATGGAGGACTACCTGGGCGCGAAGATCCTAGAGTGCAGGCGGGAACAGAGGGGGAAGGGCACTCCCGCAAATATGGGGGGGTAGCAGCAGCAGAGCCAGCCTCAGCATCAACAACTGCAGGTCAAGCCCCCAGCTGCGCCACAGGCGCCCGCGTACAGGACCGGCACCCCGGTAGGATCGGGACGAAGGGAAGTAGGCCCTACCCCGGTAGCGAATCAAAGACAGGTCTTCCTCACGTTGAGTGGAACGGGAACCCTACCCCCGCCAAGGCCAATGAGGAAAGACACGGCGGCGTTCAGGGACACTCGCAGGTTTTGTGAGTATCACGAGGATAACGGCCACACGACGGCCGAATGCCTGAACCTGGCGAGCGTCTTAAACAAAATGAAACCCGCAACCGGAGCCCCCCGGCCCCGACGGCAAGGCGCCCGACGGTGATACCCACGGGACACCAAGTGCCGAAGCAGGAGTCAGCGGACGAAGCAATAGGGGACATTCTCACCATCGCAGGAGGAGGAGCGACGACCCATGGGAGGGGCGGCGGTACGCATCCGACGTGGACCGGACGACAGGGGCCAAACCCCCGCGAATGAACTTGGAAATCTCGTTCACGGAGGACGACATGAAGGACATCACCACGCCCCACGACGATCCTCTAGTCATAACCCCCATCTTCCAAAGGGGGGACAAGTCCAGCGTACGACTGCACAGGGTCCTGGTGGACACGGGGGCGTCGGTGGATATACTGTACTGGAACGCCTTCATCGACCTCGGCCTGGCCCGCGCGGACCTACTCCCATGCCGTGCCCCCATCAGAGGATTCAGACAGTCAGAAGTTCCGGTGGCGGGAACAATTTCCATCCCGGTCACCCTGGGATGTCATGCCCAAGCAAAGACGGTCGAAGTTTATGTTCACAGTCGTGAACTTTACGTCCGGATACAATGCCATCCTGGGAAGGACGGCACTGCACGCTTTCCAGAAAGTAATGTCGTCGCTCCACCAATGCCTTAAGTTCCCAACCGAAGGGGGAGTGTGCACAGTCAGGGAGTCCCAGAAGAAGGCACGTGAGTGCTACTTCAATTCGGTCGGCGAAGTGATGACGTCAGGCAAAGGCCTACTGCACTCGATGCGGGAGCACATCACAAGGCCCGAGCCAGCATCCCACACGACCCAAATGGGCCTCGGTCGGAGCGAGGTGCGAATAGGAAGGGACCTCCCGCAGGATTTCAAGGAGGGGCTAGAGCAGCTCCTGAGGAGAAACGAGGACCTGTTTGCTAGCGAGCTAGGGGAGCTAAGCGGCGTGCCTAGGACGCTGGCGGAACACAAGCTCGCGGTAGCCCCGGGCGCTCACCCCGTCAGGCAAAAGCTACGCCCGCTAAGGGCGGAAAAAAGGGAGGCGGCCGAGATGGAAGTCAAGAAGCTCCTCCGAGCGGGCTTCATTCGTTCAATGCGTTACCCCGCCTGGCTGTCCAACGTAGTGATGGTGAGGAAAGCAGATGCGGGATGGAGGATGTGCGTCGACTTCACCAACCTTAACAAAACGTGCCCCAAGGATAGTTACCCGCTGCCGTCGGTGGACCGGCTGGTGGACCAGAGTTCAGGGTGCGAAATGCTGAGCTTCATGGACGCACACTCGGGGTACAACCAAGTGCCCATGGCGCGGGAAGACGAGGAGAAGACGTCGTTCATCACAGAGATGGGCACCTTCTGCTTTAAAGTAATGCCCTTCGGCCTACGCAATGCCGAGGCGACAATCCAGAGGCTAATGGACAAGGTGTTTGAGGCACAGATAGGCAGGAACGCGGAAGTGTACGTGGACGACATACTCGTCCGTTTGAAGGAGACCAGAACGCACATGGCCGACTTAAAAGAGACCTTCGCCAACGTCCGAAAAGCAGGAATCAAACTAAAGGCCAAAAAGTGCGCGTTCGGAGTTTAGGGAGGGGCACTTCCTGGGTTTCCGAATCACGCCCGAAGGAATCAAGCCAAGAGAAGAGAAGGTCGAGGCCGTTATGGCTATGACCCCCCCGCGGACGCTGAAGGAAGTCCAGAAGCTAAATGGAAGGGTGGCGGCATTAAGCAAGTTTCTGCCAAGAACGGCGGACCGTTTAAAGTCATTCTTCCAATTGTTAAGGAACCCAGGACCCAGGGTGGTATGGTCGGACGAATGCGAAGCGGCTTTCAAAGAACTCAAGCTCCAGCTTTCGAACCTGCCAACGCTCCGCCCCCCAACAAGGGGGGAACCACTCACCATGTGCGTAGCGTGCTCAGATGCGGCCGTCAGCGCAGTCCTAATCTCGGAAGAGGGAGGCGCACAAAGGCCGGTATATTACCATTCCCGGTCGTTGATAGTAGCGGAGAAGAGATACCGGGAAATCGAGAGACTAGCCCTGGCGGTGGTCTCGGCAATCTGAAGGTTGAAACCATATTTTCACGCCCACACTGTCACGATCCCAACGGCCTACCCGCTACTGCAACTGCTGCAAAAGCCGGACGTCTCAAGAAGACTGACCAAATGGGCCATGGAACTTAGCGAATTCCACCTGGTTATCGTGCCGGCAAGGGCAATTAAAGGACAAGCAGTGGCGGACTTCATGGCCGAATTGATTCCGAGAGAAGGCGAGAAAACGGACGAACAGTGGTGGCCCATGTAGACGGGTCGTCCAGCAATAGTGGCTGCGGCGCGGGTGTCGTGGTCAAATCCCCGACGGGGGAAAAGATCGAGTATTCGATCCACTTCGAGTTCCGGGCGACCAATAACGCAGCGGAGTACGAAGCCCTCCTCTCGGGGATCAGGCTAACTCGCGTGTTGGGCGCGTCCATGGTGCACTTCCACACGGACTCCCGGCTGGTAGCTAACCAAGTCAGAGGGGACTTCGTGTCCAAGGAAGACTTAATGGCAAGCTATGTGGCCGAAACGAGAGCGGCCTTGGGCAAGCTCGAAAAGTGGAGGATCTCCCAAATAGGGAGAGAGAGCAACGGGGAGGCCGACAAGCTGGCCAAACTGGGAGCGTCCCCAGGAAAAACGGAGGGAAGATGGATCCGGATCGAGAACAAAGAGCGGCCGACGACGACCAACAGCCCCAGGCCAGCCAGGGTATGCGGCATGATAACGTCGGGGGATTGGAGAACACCGATCAAGAGGTTCATCGAGGCAGGCGAAGTGCCAGCGGACCCAATGGAGGCAAGAAAGCTAAGAAACAGAGCGGCCTGGTTTGTGGTGGCCCAAGACAAGTTGTACCGACGATCGGCAGCGGAGGAGGCCCCCCTGCGACTGTGCGTCTCGCGGGAGGACGGGAAAGCCATCGCCCGGAGCCTTCACGAGGGGGCGAACGGAGCGCACCAGGGCGGCAGGGCGCTGGAGAAGCAAGTAGCCAGGTAAGGCTACTACTGGCCCGAGTCGATAAAGGATTTGGATGAGATTGTCGATCGGTGTGATGAATGCCAGAGGCATTCGAACGTCCAGAGGCGGCCGTCCACCATGATGAAAGCCGTAACGACACTGGTGCCATTCGCAAGGTGGGGAATTGACATAGTTGGGCCGTTCCCACCAGCGTCAAGAGGAAGGAAGTTCCTGTTCGTAGCGGTCGACTACTTCACGAAGTGGGCCGAGGCGGAGACCACGAACACGATCAACAAACAGAATGTGCTGAACTTCGTCTTCAGGAACATCGTCTGCCGGTTCGGGGTCCCGATCCAGATAATAACGGACAACGGAACGCAGTTCACGGGCAAGAGGTTAAGAGAGTTCTGCGAAGACAGCGGGATCAAGTTGAGCTTCGCACCAGTCTACCACCCGCAGGCAAACGGACAGGTAGAGGTCACGAACCGGACGATAACATCAATCCTGAAGAGGAAAGTGGGCGAACACCCGGGGAACTAGGCGGACCTAGTCCCTGAGACCATGTGGGCGTACCGCACGACCATCCAGACCCCCACGGGCCAGACCCCGTTCGCCCTCGCTTTCGGGATGGAGGTGGTAGCACCGGCTGAATTGGTATGACCGACTGCACACATTGAGCAGTTTCAGCCGGGGACGAACGACCAAGCGATGTTCTTAGAAAGGGAGCACCTAGAGAGCCGAAGAGAGGAGGCGTCCATCAGGGACCTCACCTACAAACGAAGGGTGGCAAGGTACCACAACGAAAGAGTGGTCGACAAGAATTTGGCGCCAGGGGACCTGGTGTTGAGAAACGCCAAGGTAACGGGAGTCGACCAGACAAAGGGGAAATTGTCAGCAAGGTGGGAGGGCCCGTATGTCATCATGGACGAGATTTAACCAGGCATCTTCCGCCTAGGGTATGAGGACGGGCAGGAAATTGAAAGAACGTGAAACGCCGACAACCTGGAGAAGTACAGGCGGTGAAGCAGTGCGCACGCGAGATAGTCTCTTTTCCTTGTATTTTATTTTCCCCATCCCATGTAACGTCGGGCGTCTCCCCGACCACGGCACGCGATGTTCAGTAAAACGCACCCAGAGTGCACCCATTGAAAGAAAAATATGAGAAGTAAAAAATCGGGGGAGCCAGCTGAAAAGGCTAACGGAAAGCTCTCGAGGTCGGACGACCACACGAGACAATCCGAACGGCCCAGGCCGCTTCCTCGAGCAAGGAAAACGCAATAAGTAAGAACGCGAAAGCGATATGTTGCAAAGCAAGTAAAAAGCGGGGAAGCCCGCCGAAAAGGCTAACGGAAGGTCCCAGGGGCCGAAAGGCCGCACGGGAACGTCCGAAGGGCCCAGACCGCTTCCTCGAGTTAAGAAAACAATTGAAGTAGAGAAAAAGGCTCATAGCGGGGAAAGGACCGGCCGAGACGTTCCCAGCCAGCAAACCACACGGGGCACTTAAACGAGCGGCGAAGCCACCCAGAAAGGACGCGGACGGCTAGTAATCGGATGTGGAGTAAGAAGAAAAACGGGCGGCAACCAGGAATATAAAAGCGAAAAAGAAAGCTAAGTGTTATTACAAGAAAAAATGTTAAGTGTTCCCATACAAAAAAAAAGAGAAAGAAAAAACGAATGGCAAGCTACTCGAAGGGAGGATCGATGTAGTCGGGGAAGTCGGCCTCAAGGTTCTGCTCCTCACTGTCGCTCACATCCAAGGGAGGTTGATAGGTGGGGACGCTCGTTTTCTTCCAGTCGTCCCACTCGAGGCGGCTCCGGGGCACGACACCGTACGACAGGGGCAGGTAGGCAAGCTTGCACATCCGGCATCCATGCAGATAACCTTTCCAGAAGCCGCTGCGCTTGGAGTCCGCCAGCAAGACAGCATGGTCCGCTTCCAGCTCGGCCAAGCAAGCCTCGAAGGTGGGAACGAAGCCCTTGATGAAAGCATCCTGAGCTTTCTTCGCGGCGACGGCAGAGGCCTCCTTCGCGGCAGCGGCCCGAATCTTCTTCTCCTCCGCAGCTCGGCATACGTCAGCGGCCAGAAGGTCCCGCTCTCGCTCGACCGCGTCCAGTCGGTCCGTCATCGTGGCAAGCTCGGCCCGCACCCGCTGGAGTTCTTCGTTCTGCCGAAGGCCTTGATCCAGCCGAACCTTAGTGAGAACTGAAAGCTGCAGCATCTGGTGGTGCAGGTCAAGGTCGATGGTCGACGGAGGACGGGCGAGCAGCTGAACGTACTCATTTTCTGGCTCCAGCCAGGACTCGATGTCGGTGAGTTTTTGCCTGAAAATCCCGCCGAGGCGGGGCAAGGAGGACGCAGGGTCGACAGAGGCGTTGAAGTCAATCGAGTACTCGAGCTTCTGCAGGAGGGAGCGAAAGTGCTCAGGATCCAACCCCTCGGTCTGAAGGCGAGAGTCCGCGAGCTCGGCAGACGGGGGATCAGAGTGGCTGGGTTCGGAAGGGTCCAAGTTCTCAACCACGACCGTCTCCAGGGCAGCGGCGACAGACTTCCTTTTCTCGGCCCGAGCTTTCTTCCTTCGTCGTCGTTCGGCCCGGCTGTCCAGAAGGCCGGTGTCAGAGTCGGCCGGAACGCCACGCTCGGCCTCGGGAGTGTGTGCAGGCGGGGAAGCGGGGGACTCGAACTGGACGGCGTCGAGCGACCTCTTCTTCGGGCGTTTGGGCGGGCCGTCCCGAAAGTAAGACGCCTTTACGGGCAAGGTCAGATGCTTTTTGTAGCTCCAGGATTGGGCCAGCGTCCGAGCGTTTACGGCCCCGCGGCGGTAAATTTCAGTTAGAACCTCCTGGGCGATCTGGGCCAAGGGCGACGCGTCAATGCGTCTCGGCAAGGGGCAGCGGTCCGGGTCTTCAACTGGGTTAGCAGATTCCAGCGTGAGGGGACAGTCACCTCCTATTCCGACAGCCCAAGGGCGCCAACGGGGACGAAAAAGAACCGGTCCCGCCAGTGGTGAGATCGATCGACTAGCTGATCGAAGAGGGCGCCGCCCGATCTCTGGGCGATCAGCAAACGACGGGGGTCGGTGGTCATCGCGGTCATAGTGAACCAGATCAAGAAGACGGGTAGGAAGACCTCGACGCCGGACCTGCGGCAGAGCAGGGAAAAGGTCATCAGGTGATCGATGGCAGCTGGGGGGAACTGGGAGACCGAGATGTCGCAGAAGTGCATCGCTTCGGCCACCAGAGGGGGAAGCGGGAGAACGAGGACGGCCTCGGCATAAGGCGTGTAAAGGGCTACCATGCCCGGCGGCGGATCGGAGGCGAGGCGATTTCCGACCTCAGTAAAATCCAGATCCGGCTGGCCCATCTTCACTAATGCTTCCCGGATCACGTCGGCTCCGACGGTGGACAGTGGGTTTTTGCTAGTGGGAGCGGCGAAGAGCGACGCGGCCAGAGCAGCGGTGTCGGCGTCAGCTTGAATATCGGCAGCAGAGCCGGCGGCGGAGGGAGGAGCAGCAGCCATTAGCAACCTGGGGAAGGAAGGAGGTCGGAGTCGGGGAAGATGGAAAGAAGCGAGGCGAGAAGAAAGGAGAGTCAGTCGCGAGTGGAGGGGAACGAGGTTTATATAAGGATTCGGGGGTGCGGAAGACGAGGCGTCGCTTACCTGGGTTGGACGGGACTGGATGGGCCGGGGGGCCTCCGAGAGAGCCCAGGGCCCAGCCCGTCGAGAAACAGGGTGAAAGTCAGGGTACGACGCGGACGGCGAGGCGCGGGAGAGACGCCCGATGAAGACTCGGCGATGTCCAGCGTCCAAACGATACGCGCGGAACGGGGCGGTGGGGTCCAAGCGGGCCCACCGACGGACCCGGACAAGAAATCAAACAAGATGATGTAACGGGCGGGCCCCTGCGTCGGCGAGGAGGGGGTCCGCGGCGAGGAGCGAGGGCAAAGCTCAAGAAGGGCCCGGGCGACGTCGGCAGAAGACGCCGAGTAGCGTAAATCTGCACCAACGCGCGAGGGTAAAGTCAAAACAAAAGAGAGAAGCGAAGGAAAAGCATTCATTAAAGTAAAACAAGTGTTACAATAGTCGGCGACACGGCGGGAGAAAAAATAACACAACACATAACAACAATAAAAGTACGGATACAAAAAAAAGAAGAGGAGAGAAGAAGGACGAGGCGTCCCGAACGCCGCCCCACGAAGGCGGACCCACAGTCCGAAAGAACGTGGTCGCGACCGCGGATAGCTCCACGACGGGCCTAGTGGGCCGACTTCTGGGACCCCGACAGGAAGTGGCGCAGGTCAGTAGCCGGAAGGGACGAAGGCCCGCGGGAGCGGCGATGGACGCGCAACCGACGACGCCTTGGCAGAGAATCGACAGCGGTGGTGACAGGAGGAGCGACGATCGTACCGTGCGCGCTGAAGGCACGCGAGGTGCCGGCGGAGCCTGAGACGGCGGCAGGAGCGGTACTGGGGTAGGCGACGGCAGGAAGGTCCGCGAGAAGGTCGGAGCGGCGAACCTGGGAGAGGCGACGATGGACGTCGATCAACACAGCGTTGAGACGTTGAGTCTCGGCCACGGCGGCGTGCTGAAGCTGCACCTCGAGGATGTCTGGAACACTCATGGCAGAAGGGGGGGTGGAAGGAGAAGGAAGATGGGCTCGGACACCGAAGAGATTTAATGGAGGTGGTTGTAGGCGGGACGGGGACGGGCGGCCCCCGGGCCCGGGCCCGTCAAGGAAGGGGGGAGTACTGTTGGTACCATGGACCGCGGACCGCGGCCCATGGACCAAACAAGGCATGTCGGCGGCCCGGGCGAGCGGACGGGCCCAACGCACGAACCCGCGAAGCCCGCGGTCAGCGATGGGAGGCTATAAATACCTCCCCTGGTCCAACAGGGGAGGGGGTTGATAAATCTAGAGAGTAAACTGGTACTAAGTTGTGGTTGTGAGCTGACTCCGGCGAACCCACACACCAACAAATATTAAGATTAAGACTTGAGATGCATTGACTATAACTACTTAAGGCCAACTAAATATTTATCAGATATTTTTAAACACAGGTGTGTCAAATTTCACTAAGCTCACATATACTCATAGATCTTCTGATTTTCGAATGAACTTCTTGATATAAAGGTTTAGTAAAGATGTCAGCCATTTGATCTTCAGTAGAAACATATTCTAGGCAGATATTTTTCTTTTCTACATGATCTCTAAGGAAATGATGTCTGACATCAATGTGTTTAGATCTTGAATGTAACACAGCGTTTTTTGATAAATAAATTGCACTCTTGTTATTACATTTAAGAGCGACTGTTTCTAAAGCTACATCGTAGTCAGATAAAGTTTGTTTCATCCACAAAATTTGAGCGCATGCATTAGATGCTTCCATATATTCTGCTTCAGTTGTGAATAAAGCAATACTATTTTACTTTTTACATGACCATGCTACGAATGAGCTTCCCAACAGAAAGCATGTTTCACTAGTGTTTTTTCTATCAGTCTTACATCCACCAAAGTTTGCATCACAGCATGCTGTCAGTGTGAATGAGTTGTCCTTAGGGTAGAATAATCCAAGTGTAATTGTTCCTTTGATATACTTGATTATTCTTTTAACCGCTTTAAGATGTGACTCTTTTGGGTCTGATTGAAATCTGGCACAAAAGCAGACTGCAAACATGATGTCTGGTCTGCTAGCTATTAAGTATAGCAGTGATCCAATCATCCCTTTGTATTTCTTAATGTCTACTGATTGACCTTCAACATCTTTATCCAATTTAAGTGTTGAACTCATAAGAGTTGGCAAGGATTTTGATTCAGTCAAGTTAAATTTCTTTATTAATTCCTTAACATATTTGACTTGACTTAGAAATATTCCATTCTTCTTCTATTTGACTTGTAGACCTAAGAAGAAAGTCAACTCTCCCATCATACTCATTTCAAATTCATCCTCCATTTATTTGAAAATTTTCTCACATAGAGTATCATTGGTTGATCCAAATATAATGTCATCAACATAGATTTGGATTAGAATAATGTCGCTTTTGACATTTTTAATGAACAATGTTATCTATACTTCCAATTCTAAATTTCTGAGAAATGAGAAAGTTTCTTAGTTTTTTATACCAAGCTTGGGGTGCTTATTTTAGACCATAGAGATCTTTCTTAAGTTTAAGGACATGATAAGGGTTTTTGTAATCTTCAAATCCGGGGGGTTGTCTGACATACACTTGTTCATTGACTATTCCATTCAAGAATGAACTCTTTACATCCATTTGATATAATTTGAAATCTTTGTAGCATGCAAAGGATAGGAACATTCTGATAGACTCTAGTCTAGCTACTGATGCAAAGGTTTCATTATAATCAATTCCTTCTTGTTGATTGTATCCTTGCGCAACCAGTCTAGCTTTGTTTCTGACTATAGTTCCATCTTCATCCAACTTCTTTCTGAATACCCATCTTGTCACAATGATTGATGTATCTTTTGGTTTTGGAACTAGTTCCCATACATCATTTCTCTCAAATTGGTTGAGTTCTTCTTGCATAGATTGAATCCAGTAGTTATCGTCAAGGGCTTCATCAACTTTCTTGGGCTCAATTTGAGAGACAAAATAATCAAGAACACTGTTTCCTTGAATGGACGATCTGATTTTAACACCAGCTTGATGGTCACCAATGATTTGATCAGTGGAATGTGAGTTTCTAAGCTACCTGTTGGATGGGGCTCAGAGACTTCTATTTCTTCATTGATAGTTTTTTCAGTTGGAATGATGATTTCTGGATCTGGAACTATTTCGTCTTCTTCTATAATGGTTGTCTGAGTGGATTCATCAAAGTCAATGTGTAATGATTCGATCATTATTTGTTTTTCTTTGAGAAGAATTTTGTAGGCTTTGCTCCTTCTAGAGTATCCTACTAGAATACCTTCATCAGATTTTTGGGCAAATTCGTCTTTATTATCTCTTGTTCGGAGAGCGTAACATTTGCATCCAAAGACCTTGAAGTATGAGACTTTTGGTTTTCTTCCATTCCAGATCTCATATGAAGTTTTGTTCAAAGTTTTTCTAATAATCACATTGTTTAATATATAACAGGCTGTGTTAACAGCTTCTGCCTAGAGATACTGTGGTGAATCATGTTCTTGTAACATGGATCTACCCATCTCTTGTAAGGTGCATCTTATTCAAACCCTAAGCCAAATTTCTTTTGACCCGAGCTTGACCCTTGCAACATGTCATTTAGCTTAGATGAACTATTTAAGAATTTTTGAAGAACATTATTCTTTTTATTTACTCTTTCGATTTGTAATTGCATATCATTACATTTTTCAGATAATTTTTCTATGGTTTCTATATGCTTAAATATAATTTTATCCTTAGATTCTATTTCTGTTTTGAACATGATTGTTTCTTTTTCTTTTAATTTAATAGCTTCTTCAAAATTATCTATTTTTAATTCTAGCAATTCAACCTTATCATCATCTATTTCCTTAGGTTGATTTTCTTCAGATTCTAAATGTTAAAGCAATTCAAAGTTTTGGTTTTTAAGTATCTTAATTTTTTTCTTCAATTGTGAGTTTTAGGTTTCTTTCAATTGCATGCATTCTTTTTGTGATTCTTCTAATTCAATAGATTGATCTATACATGATTTATTCATGCATTCCATTTTTAATGATTTGTTTAACTTTTTCTCAGTTTTATATTTTTCCATTAATTCTAGATATGCTTCTTCTAAAGAATTAAATCTAGTATTTACAAAACTTACCTCAGAGTCACTTTCATGAGCCATGAGGCAGTCTTCTTGATCTGAATCGGAATCTGTCTATTGTGACTGGTTTGCTTTTTCTTTCTTCAGCAGGGGACATTCAGGTTTGATGTGTTCATGCTTGTCCCATAGATAACAGATTGATTCCTTTGAATCTTTGTGGTTCCTGCTCATTTTTCTGTCGAACTTCTGATGACTGGACCTTGAGCCTTTCTTCTCTTTCTTCTTTTTCAGATATCTTCTCAGATGATTGGTGATCATTGCTAAATCGTCAAATGATGTTTCATTGTCAAATTGACTTTTAAGAGCGATATCCTTTTTCCCTTTTTTAGCTCTAGAGATGAATCTTTCCTCTTCATAGGCCATCAAAGTTCCACAGAGTTCCACAACTGTAAGTTTGTTGAGATCATAAGCCTCTTGGATAGTATTCCTTTTGGAGTAGTACTTGTTTGAAAGGCTTCTCAGAATTTTGCTTACTTGCTTCTTCTCAGTTACTAGATCTCCTAGTCTAGCCAAATCATTGACTATTTGTGATAGTCTAATGTTCATCTCTGCGATAGTCTCGTCTTCCCTCATAGAGAATCTTTCAAACTGAGAGGTGGCATGTAACAGCTTGTTTTCTTTAACATGGGATATTCCTTCATGCAGATCCTCCAATGCTTTCCATACCTTGTGAGTTGTGTCCAAACATTGAATTCTGCTGTACTCAGATTCATTGAGTGCTCCGTATAGAACATTCAATGCTCTTGAGTTGTTGTTTTCCTTGAGGATATCCATTTCTCCCCAAGTCTCTTCTTTGCTTGTTGGAATTTCATAATCTTCCAATATGATCTTCCAGACTCCATTGTTGATTGACTTTAAGTATAACTTTATCTTGTTTTCCCAGAAGTCATACTTTGCTCCATCGAACCTGGGAGGTTTGTTCGATACAAGACCAGTGTTGTATTCACCATTTGGTGTCATAGTTGTTGTTGTAAGATGTTAGTCTAACTTCAACGATACTACAGTATATGAATAATGAGTCAACTTATTAGATAGTACTTTATAAACAACTGTAGTATATAAATACTAAGTTATATTATAAGTGCACGTTATAATATAAAGTAAAGGACCAGTTAACTGGATGTATATATGATAAATAAATGTTTGACCAGATAACTGGATAGAGATTTGAACAATGAAAAATAACCTCAGATACTTGACCAGATAACTGGATGAGGGATCTGCGAAAAGTAGTCAACTTCTATTCTTGACCAGATAACTGGAAGAGAGGTATGTTTAATTAAGTGTTGTTTAGTTATTTTTATATGATAGATAAATACTAAAGTTAACAGAGAACAACACAAGAGATTTTATACTGGTTCACCCAAATAAGGGCTAATCCAGTCCTAACAAACTATCGGAGTTCACTAGTCTAAAGGTTATGGCAAAACCTTAGAGTATCAAGGAAACTCTTAAAAACCTCTCTAAGCTTTAAGGCTATCTTCGCTTAGGAACCAGTCTTTTACGGGTAAACTCATACCTTAAAGTATTATGGAACTCTTAAAAACCTCTAACTTTTACGGGTAAGTTAGGACCTTTGCGTATTAAGGATCCTTAAAAACCTCTTTAACTTTTACGGGTAAGTTAGGACCTTAGAGTATCAAGGAACTCTTAAAAACCTAAAAATCTTTCAAGGTAGATTCAACCTAAGAGTTTTCCAGGAAACTCTATAGAACCAAACTTGGAGATTTATGGTTGAGCTCAAAAACCTTCTTTCACACTTTGGTGATATTGAGAAAAACCTCTCAACCAAAGTGGACAAACACAAGTGATGATTAGAGGAGTGGAATATTAAGCACACAAAACTTTTTACTTGTAAAGATGAACAAGAAGGTTAGAAGTAGAAGTTGGAGAGCTTTTGAAACTTTGGGAAGCTAGAACACTTGAACTTTTGGAAGCTTGGAAGTAAGAACACTTTGGAGATCTCAAGATGTGGAGTGAAATCTCTTTGAAATGCTTTAGGTGTGGTGGACGAAAATGAGAGGGCTACCCCTTTATTTATAGCCTTGGTCATTGATTCTCCACCCTTGGATCTTTAATGGAGGGTTCCTTGATTCCTCACAAATTCAAGTCTTCTCTTTATTTGGGAAGATTCTTCAATGAATAGTAGATGCTTGTAATAGTAGAAGCTTGCTTTTTGTCAATAGTAGAAACTTGCTTTTTGCCAATAGTAAAAGCTTTTAATAGTAGAAGCTTGCTTTTTGTCAATAGTAGAAGCTTGTTTTTTGTCAATAGTAGAAGCTTGCTTTTTATCAATAGTAGAAACTTGCTTTTTCCCTTTGAGAAGATTCCTTTGTGAATAATACATTTTGCTCATAGTAATTTGTACCTTGAATAAAGTGTTAGAGATAATAACAATAATTATTATATTCAAGGTGTTTTATGCAATTGTACCAATTTCAATCTTGATTTTGATTAAACCTTTAAATTAATTAATTTATTGATTAATTTAAGTTAGGTCTAATCTTGACTAATTTTATCCTTTAGATTAATAGTGTAATTAGAGATAAAATTAACATGATTAAAATATAATCTTATATCGACAAATTTGATTCTACAAGAACAACCTCAGCAGTCAACAGATTCTTCGCATTGGAAGAAAACAACGGTGATCGAAGCACGAGACATCGAGTTTCCTTCGTAACAGATGAGCATCGATCCAACTCCGGCAGTAGCAGAACAGAACCGGAGTTAATCTGCAAACATCTAGATCACATAACCATGATGGGTCTATACAAAACTACCTTAAGACTACGTCATCTGATAAACTAGCTGGTTACCTCATTACTCCAACTCCAGATCCCACCGCAGAAGAAAACGACCACGTTCCTCTGCTCTACATCTACGGCCCCAAGATCAAATACGAGCGAGATTTCTTGGAGTAGGTTTGTGGTGAGACATGCCTGATTACGTCAGTCACACCCAGCAATGCCCTTCAACAAGGACTAGGGTTCCGTCGTTTTATGCCGGACCCCCGGAGAGCTCCACGGTTGCGGGCAAGTGTCTATGTCAAGTACTCAAGTCAACACTGGGAATCGACGACTGGGACTACCAAGTCGTCGACTCCAAAGGTAAGCCACCGATTCCAGGCCAAGTTGGCCAGTTTTGGTAGATTGCCAACCTGACTCTTGGGGAATCGATGGCTCCACCCTGAGTCGACGACTCCCATACCTGAGTTGCCGACTCCCAGGCGTTACTTGACTTGACCCGCGTCATTATGATACCATCAATGGGGCACCATAATGGCGTGAGTCCCAGGAACAATGAATGAGAAACGCCACAAGGACCCTATAAAGGGGGCCCTTGGGGAATCCTCATTCTCATTTCATTCTCTCCAACATCACTTGACTACACACTCCAACCAGAGCACATCTAGGAGCCCGAGTCACTGATTCCCACATCTGAGTCGTCGATTCCCCTCCTCTCTGCAGGTATTTGACGTAGAGCGCGCGTCGTGGACTACAAAGCCTCCGGCTCATCACGCAACCCCGTGAGCCCCCTGGTAGCAAATTACATGCTTCATCAGCTGACGCCGTCTGTGGGAATATCGAACTACGATATCCCGTCGTAATCACGAAAATTTCTTCGCAAAGTTTGGCTTGATTCCCTTCGGGTGAATCGCTGACTTTGTGTCAAGGAATCGTCGATTCATACCAGCAATCGCTGACTCCACCTAGTGAGTCGTCGATTCCGGGATTATTCTGCTAGATAAGAGTGTTGTCCTCGACTCAGCTCGAAAGAGAAAAAACCTAAGGCCAATCGCCGACTCCACCTGCTGAGTCGCCGATTCCACTTGGTTTCTTTCGAGTTAGTTCGGTCAATACTTGTGCTTTGGTTGGAATTTGCTTTTGTCGCCAATGACATCTGAAAGACAAAAGCGCGATTACCATTTGAGGAACAAAGGTAAATCCTCAATGGTGCCCGAAGGGGCACAAACTGAGCTTCCTCAGCATGACAAGCCAACAGTGCTAGAAAGGTTTGAGGATGCTCAAACTGATATACCCCCTCAGGCACCATCCATTCCTCCCGCTCTAGAAGCGAGGTTGATTAACTTCATGGAGACCATGGAAAAAAGGGTTAACAACCTTGAGAGAGCGAGGAGTCAGAGAACCATCGCCCACGAAGGAACGGGTGAATCGGCCTCTAACTATTCTCCATCTGCGGAGAAAAAGAAGAAGGGTCCAGAACCACCTAAGTCAAAGGCTGAACCTAGTAAGAGTCGCACTGACAAGACTCTTATAACACGGTTCGTGGAAGATCTCTGTCGGAAGCTGGCTGACGATCCAGTCGCCAGCAGTCCGATCGAGTTTCTAAGAATCAAAAGTGCTCCTTTTCATGAGGACCTTTTGAGGGTATCTTTTCCACCAACCTGACGAGTACCCAAGATAGAAGCGTATGATGGTTCGGGTGATCCAAAAGGTCACATCAACCTCTACCTTAATGTCTTGGAACCGCAGATCACTGATAATGCGCTGTTGTGTCAGGCATTCCCCGACACTCTCAAGGGTAGCGCTTATCGGTGGTTTTCCGGTCTGTCAGCTGGATCAATCTCCAGTTTTGCGGACCTCTCATCCAAGTTCATCGCCCAACATGTGGGGATGATCAGGATCAAACACAGTGCCAATGCACTGCTGGCACTACGACAAAACAAGCTGTCATTAAGGGATTACACGATTAAGTTCACTTCAATGATGACAGAAGTGAGCGACCTAATCCCGAGTCTGGCCATAGCGGGGTACATGAAAGGGTTAGTACCCTACTCCCCTTTGGCCCAGAATCTTATGCTCCATAAAGTGGAGACTTTACCCGACCTCTTCCAGCGAGCTCAATCATATATTGAGGTGGAAGAGAAGAATGAAAACAAGCTAGTGGAACTTGAGAGCACTAGCTTCAAAAAACCAATGTTCGAGAAGAAGGGCTACAACAGGAAGAACAATTTTCGTGGCTCCTCGAATAGATACACTGACAATGCGGCTGATTCCTTCAAGAAGGAATGGAAGACCAAACACGACAATAAAGTGTATCAGACCTTGACCAAACAGTCGCCAAAGGGTCCACCCCAACCATGGAGGGATTGGACCCCATTAACAATTAGCAAAGGCGAGCTGTTTGAGAAACTGAAGAACCGAGCGGATCTACCCGCTCCTCGTTCTTTGGACCCAGCAACCAAGGGTAGCTGTAAAAAAGGTGGAAGATTCTGTAAATTTCACAAGGACCACGGCCACCTGACGGACCATTGTAGGGAGTTCTCGCTTTATGTCGAGCAACTGATCTCGGAGGGTGAACTTGGCAACTTTGTCAAGGGATCCTGAGGACGGGATGGTTGCAAGTTTGACCCAAAGGGGAAGCGTCCACGCTCTCCTTTGCCATATAGCGACAGTAGCGAGGACCGCCAATGGAAAACCATCAATATGATATTTGGTGGTGGATCCGTTGGCCAGAATAGGGGATATGCCCGGAAGGTGCTGATGTCACAATCAACACCTCGAGATAATGGGAAGTGGGTCCGCGAAGAGAAGTCGATATACTTCTCTGAAGAGGACCTGGACGATGTCCTACAACCTTATGAGGATCCACTTGTGATCCAAGCAGACATCAGTCCCACTTCCCGGGTCGAGAGGATGATTGTTGACAGCGGAAGTTCTGCGGACATCCTCTACATGGACACCTTCACCAAGATGGGCCTTAAAAAGGAGGATCTGTCTCCTTGCATGAAGCCATCTACGGGTTCACTAACATCGTCGCCCCGGTGGCCGGTGTTATTAACCTGAAGGTCTCCATTGGATCCCGGCGAGGGAGGGTTAGTCAAACATGTCGTTTTATAGTGGTTGAAGTAGAATCCACTTTTCACGGCATCTTTGGACGACCCTTCATCCATGGGGTCAAAGCAGTCCCGTCTCCTTATCACCAGTGCATACGATACCCAGTCAAAGGGATTGTCGCAACTGTTAAAGGATCAAAAAAAGATTCTAAACAAGGGTATAAGAAGGCAACCCATCTGGTCAAACTAAACAATATGCTCGTCGACGCCTCACACGACAATGGGGAGAGGGAAAAATTACAACCCATGGATGAGATTGAAATATACCAGCTGGAGGGGGAACACGTGGTATTGGGAAAGGGGTTAGCCCCCGACCTAAGGGCCAAGCTTGTGACTGTCCTGGAGGAGCACCGGGACAGGTTCGTTTGGGAGGGTGAGGCACCGACACAGATTGCGCGTCAAATCGTGACGCACAAACTTAATGTCGACTCATCCATCCCATCTCGTCGCCAAAAGTGTCGAGTACTCACTTCTGATAGGCGGGAAGCCGCCAACGAGGAGATATCGAAACTTCTGAATGCTGGACACATTCAAGAGGTTCGATATCACACTTGGTTGGCTAACCCCGTCCTCGTCAAGAAGCCCGACAAATGGCGTTGTGCATTGATTTCACTGATCTCAATAAAGCATGCCCAAAGGATAGTTACCTGCTCCCATTTATCGATGAACTAGTCAATGGAGCGTCTGGTAACGAACTCCTCTCTATGATGGATGCCCACTCAGGATATAACCAGATCCTGATGCATGAGCCTGATGAAGAAAAAACATCCTTCATCACAGACTCAGGGACATTCTGTTACAGAGTAATGCCATTCGGCTTAAGGAATGCTGGGGCTACATTCCAACGCTTAATGGACAAGGTTTTCGCGGACCAAGTCGGGCGCAACGTTTCCGCTTACGTTGATGACATTTTGGTCAAATCGTCAAGCGTGGAAATGCACTCAGGCTGTAGCGAAGATCACTCAAGATGTGGCAGTCAAGTTCGTCTACCTCTCCATAGTTTGTCGATTAGGAGTTCCTCAACACATTATCACAGACAATGGTACGCAATTTACAGGGGGGTGATTTTCAAGAATGTGCGAGAACCTAAACATAAAACTCCACTTTGCCTCCGTTTACCGACCTCAGGCAAACGGACAAGTGGAGGTAACTAACAAAGCCATCGTACAGGGATTGAAAAAGAAAGTCGAATCAGCCAAAGGAGCCTGGGGAGACAAGTTGTGCAAAATCCTATGGGCATATCGCACAACAAGTAAAAACCCCACGGGCAACACCCCTTTCGCCATGACCTATGGAGTGGAGGCAGTCGTACCAATCGAGATGAGTTTACCAACGTACCAAGTCTCGACGTACGACGAACAAACAAATGACCAAAACCTAGCTACAGAGCTAGAGTTGAGGGATGAAACCCTGATTACGTCAGTCACTCCTAGCAACGCCCTTCAACAAGGACTAGGGTTCCGTCACTTTATGCCGGACCTTCGGAGAGCTCCACGGTTGCGAGAAAGTATCAACGTCAAGTACTCAAGTCAACACTGAAAATCGACGACTGGGACTACCAAGTCGCTGATTCCAGAGGTGAGCCACCGATTCCAGGCCAAGTTGGCCAGTTCTGGTAGACTGCCAACCTGGCTCTTGGGGAATCGATGGCTCCACCCTGAGTCGACGACTCCCATACTTGAGTCGTTGACTCCCTGGCATTACTTGACTTGGCCCGCGTCATTATGGCACCATCAATGTGGCACCATAATGGCGTGGGCCTCAGGAAAAATGAATGAGAAATGCCCCAAGGACCCTATAAAAGGGGCCCTTAGGGGGGTCCTCATTCTCTCGAACATCTCTTGACTACACACTCCAACCAGAGCACATCTTGGAGCCCTGGTAGCAGATTACGTGCTTCATCAGTTTGCTAATCTTGAATTCACAGATTCATCTAGAACTAGAGTTGGATTTGTTCGCATAGACTTAACAGTTCCGAAAGGACCTGCCTTATCCAACTTCCCAATAGCAATGTAATTTTTCTCGGACTGATGAAGCTTTGAAGTTAGCTAAGTTATTTCCCTGTTTAGTTTTTTATTCTCATCAGTCAAAGATGTTATTTCAGTCTTTAACATCGTTATGTTTCTCGTCGATTCACACACAAATGGATCATCACCTCTAGCCTAAAGTTCCAGGATCATCACACACACAAACATAGAAATTGTAAAATTCAGAAATCACGCATGGAATCGGGAAAATATCTTACAAAAACATAAAACCCTCATTCATTATCTATGAAACTGGATTTTAAGAGAGAGAGAGAATGACGGGTTCGTTGACCGACATACCAGAGAGGGCTGCAGCGGATGAACGGAGTGTAGAAATCCGTTGGGATAGAAAAATGTAAAAACACATCCGAGAAAAATACTTATTCCAACCGGCCCTATTTCTTCTTCTTCTCCGGCAAACGCATCTTAGGATTCTCAGAACCCAACAAGGACAAACCCAAGACGGACAAACCCATAAAAGAGGTAGAAGAAATAGAAGACAACGTGGATCCAAAAAATATGCAGAACAAAGAGGATGGGGTTCCCAACATGTTCACCCAAAATAAATAGTGTTCCCAACATTTTAACTCTGCGGGGATGACTTTGCTCTGGCTGGGGCCTTCCCATCACGAACACCACTAGCATTCGACATCGTCGGCTAACGTCTACGGAGGAACATAGAGTGTGAGGACGCAAGAAGTGGAGAGTAGGAAGGAGGACGGAGGTGAAGAAGGAGAGAGTTTCAAATGAGAGTGTGAGGGAGATAAAGATGGTCAGTGAGGTGAGTAAAATGTCAGTCGATCCATCCTTGCGTTTGAGGGTCTGTTCAACATTCTGAGTACGTTGTGTTGTACATATGACATGCAATGTTGAAAAAGTTTAGTGCACAATTGAATGGTTAAAAATCAACACTGACGATTCAACGGTAGTGATTTGGTTCACAGATAACCGGTTCTTAACAGAATCGTTCTGATTTATAATATAAGGAGTTATTTTTATTCATGTTTCTAAACAATTTTATCTTATACACATTACTTCAACTATCATACATCCCTTCCTAAAAGTTGCACCCTATTACCTAATGGTTCAAGACATGCCACTTCTACCTGTATTCTTTCTCGATCTTCCCTCCCATTACCTAACCCTAATCCTGTATCCAAGGTTTTTCCCCTTTACAAATTCACTCCAACGTTTTTCACTCTTCCCCTAAAATCTTGTGATGCGTACCAAACTATTAGATAACAACACCTAGTTAGTTGTGTAACTACAAGTTGTTAATAAACTTAGTTAGTAAAACAGTTAGGACTAAGTACTATAAGTATGTAATCCATTTACAAAATCAAAGATAGTTTTTGACCAACGATTTCACAATCTTATATGGTACCAGAAGTTTAGGTTAGAATCATGGCTGAAAGCATTTCCATAGCAAATTCAGGCCGTCCTCCGGCCATCATCGACGTTTCTCCATCTTCATCAACGAAGATCGTCATGAAACCGATGAAATGCATATTGCTCGACAAGAGCAATTACTACTCATGGGAAGCGCAGTTCTCTGCAATGCTTAGGGGGTTCCAACTTTTCGACTATGTTCTTGGAAAAATAGAATTGACATCGCCATCCACAATCCAACAGGATCAGCTAATCCTTAGCTGGATCCTTACCGGCATCTCAACAAGAATTCTGCCCCAAGTCGCGTCACGCCGGACCTCTTCAGAAGTTTGGGACGCCTTACGGAAACTGTACGCCTCTGGAACGCAGGCGAGACAGCTCCACATCCGATCGCAGCTTCAATCAATTCGAAAGGAGGGATTGAGCATCGACGAGTACCTGTCCAAAATCTCAATCTCAAGGACGCCCTCACATCTACAGGGGAGGGATTGAAAGAATCGGAACTGATCTTGATCACTTTGGGAGGATTGGGGGATGAGTTTGAAACCTTCATCACCGCCATCACCACACCCTTCAAACCAGACCTGACATTCGCCGGCGTGTGCGAGCTACTCATGGACCACAATCTCCGGCTAGAAAAATCGAAATCCCTAATTCAAGCATCTGCATACGTCACGGCAGTGGAAAACGTCGCGGCGAGCACCCCTCACAATCCGCGATCGTAAAAGCCAGACATCTGTTGCCAAATCTGCACACGGAAGGGGCACAAGGCCGTCGAATGCTACAACTGGTTGAACCTGGAGCGATATCCGGCGTCACACGGCAGAGTCCTGTCCTCGCTTGGGCCTAACGGGAGCACACGACAGCAATCATCGGGGTCGGCAAATCTGGTAGCCACGGCAGCAGGCAGCACACCCACGATGTGGTTTCCCGATTCAGGGGCGACCTCACATATAACTAGCGTTGCAACTCGAGTCTACCGAACCGAATACCTAAGTATTTGGTTCGGTTTGTTTAAATAAACGAGCCTACTCTTGGGTTTGGGTTCGGTTCGTTTAATAACCGAACCGAACCTATCTGAATCCGAACCTGAACTGAATAGTTTGTCGAATACTGAATTTTTTTTACATCATCTTAAAAATAAACATAAAAAAAATAAACATGTCCATCTGACTATCTTTGAAAAATAAACAATAAAAAAACATTGATTATAGTCTATTTTCTTTTATTGAGTCAATCTTTAGGCATCTTTTCTTCTTGTTGATTAAAAACCAGTATTACTATACTATATTAATTAATGAAAAATTGTAAAAATATACATAAGTTGTAAAATATATAATATAAATTTATAATAAAAATTTATATAATATAAGTTATATAATATAAGTTTATAATATAAAATAATAAAATATAATAAAAATGTTAAACGAACTGAACGTTCGTTGAACCTCAACCAAGGTTTGGGTTCGGTTCGTTTAATTAAACAAATCTATTTTAAGGTTCGGGTTCTGTTCGTTTAATAACTGAAACGAACCGAATAGTTCGTCGAATACCGAACTTTTGTTGCAATGCTACATATAACAGCTGGATCAGAA
Organism: Zostera marina; assembly: GCA_001185155.1. Taxonomy (NCBI): domain Eukaryota; kingdom Viridiplantae; phylum Streptophyta; class Magnoliopsida; order Alismatales; family Zosteraceae; genus Zostera; species Zostera marina. Next base: position 114,266 of record LFYR01000671.1, on the reverse strand, counting down.
AATATTCAATACCCTAAAGCCTATAATGGTAATATTTTTACAGCAGATAGGAGTCTACTGCAAATTTCTCATTCTGGTCATAACAAAGTCATCTCCGATTCAAATACTTTTCAACTTCGTGATTTACTACTTGTTCCTTCGGCCACTAGGAATTTACTATCGGTAAAAAATTTTTGCATTGATAACAATGTCTGTGTTGAATTTAATTCGCAGAAGGTTCGGGTGAAGGACTCGGCTACTAATGCCGTACTACTGAAAGGAATAGCGAATAAAGGACTGTACGAGCTACCGATGGTGATCGAACCAAGTGCAAGGTCTATAAACTTGTGTGAAAAATTACCTCCCCACTACTTATGGCATTGTCGACTGGGCCATTTAAATTCTTCATATATATCTGTATTGGAGAAACAAGGACTAATAAAATCGGGTTTTAAAGCATACAAACTTTGTAACGCATGTCAACTTGGTAAATCTCATTCTCTCCCTCACCCATTTCGCTCAACAATCTACAAGCCACTCGAGTTAATTTTCTCAGATATTTGGGGACCCGCTCCAGTAACGTCAATAGAAGGTTACTCATATTATATAAGTTTTATTGACGCCGACACTCATTTTAATTGGATCTATCCTGTTGCAAGAAAATTTGATTTGTATCAAGTTTTCAGAAACTTTCGAACATGGACAGAAAAGCACTGCGAAGGAAAAATTCTAGATCTACAGACCGATAACGTAATGGAATACCGGAAACTGGGGAGAAGATTGGAGGAACTAGGCATTTCTCACGGGATGTCCGCTCCGTACTCACACCAACAGATGGGACGAGTAGAAAGACGACACTGTCACATTATCGACACAACCGTTACACTGCTACGTCATGCCAATTTACCCAATCAGTTCTGGAACTATGGAACATTGATATCATACTACTTGTATAACAAAAATCCCACACCACTCTTGTCCGAGAAATCTCCAATTGAGGCACTATTCGGAAGAACACCGAATATTCTAAATTTCGAGTTTTTGGGAGCAATTGCTATCTATGTCTTCGTCCTTATCGAAATAACAAACTAGAAGAAAAATCGGCAAAATGCATCTTTGTAGGGTACTCTATGACCCAAGACTGTTATCTATGCTTCGAACCAGCCAGCTGGAAGATTTACGCCTCTCGGGACGTAAGGTGTGACGAACAAGATTTTTCATTAAATAAAGAAATACTTGGAGATAGAGATGATGTCTGTATGAAAATTAAAGAAAATAATACACAAACCGAATCTACTGTCGAATTGAGCATTTTGCCAATAACAGTTTCATCAGGTTCAACTCAACATAACATCATAGAAGGTGTTCAAACCAATAACAACGATGCATCAAGCCAAGATCAAGTTCCAAGTAAACCAATGGGAACATCTGAAGGATCGATCTCATCTTTCGAGGTTGGCAGCTCTTCAACAAATACAGAAGAATCCGGTCCCGACACAAAAGATTCTGACACTAGCAGTCATCATCCTCCAAAGCACACCATGGTCACTAAAAGTGCCATGGGAATCGTTAAACCGAATCCGAAATTCGCCTTGGCAATAGCGGCATCCAAAGTGTCTATCCCAAAATCTGCAAAATCGGCTCTCCTTAACTCTCAATGGAAAGACGCCATGGTGAAAGAGTACAATGCACTCCAAGAAAACGGAACCTGGACTCTAGTCCCATAGCTACCGGAAGATAATATAATCAACACCAAGTGGGTGTTTAAAGTTAAGTCCAAGACAGACGGAACGGTAGAACGATTCAAGGCACATTTGGTAGCTAATGGACTTTAACAGATTCACGGCACGGACTATTTTGATACGTTCAGTCCGATGGTTCGTCCATTGTCTATTCGATTAGTGTTACTCTTGGCTGTATCCAAAGGGTGGAACCTTTATCAAGTCGACGTATCAAACGCCTTTTTACACGGCAGTCTCAAAGAAAGGATTGTGGTGTCACAACCATACGGGTTCATCGATAATCAACATCCGGATCAAGTCTGCCTCCTTCACAAGTCCTTATACGGGCTCAAACAATCACCGAGATATTGGTTTCAGAAACTAAGTGGGTTCTTGTGAACATTATCATTCAAAGAATCCGTCATCGATCTATCACTATTCATTTATCGGAAAGCGTCAATTACAATATTCATGTTCGTCTACGTCGACGATATCGTGATAGTAGGATCAAATGAGGAAGAAGTCAAGAAAGTAATAAACAAATTGGGCACTGAATTTCCCATACGTAACCTAGGTACTCTCGATTATTTTCTTGGCATTCAGGTCAAAAGCGTCAAAGATGGGATACACCTATCTCAAACCCAGTATCTTCTAAATCTTCTCCAAAATTGCAACATTGGGGAACTAAAAGCAGTCTCTACTCCGATGCTCGCAAATATCGAACTTCACTCAGACGGACCTGTCATTGATGACCCAAGTGAATTTCAACGGATCATATGATCACTACAGTACATCACTCTAACAAGGCCGGATGTCCAAGTCGCGGTGAATCGACTCGCTCAATTTATGGCTGAACCAAAGATGGTTCATTGGATAGCAGTAAAACGCATTATGGGTTACTTACTTTGAACTCTAAAACACGGCATTGCACTACGGAAAGTAAACAACTTTGGGATCACGGCATACTGTGATGCTGATTGGGGAGGTGACACAATCGATCGCAAAAGTCGTACGGGTTTTCTAGTATACGTCAGAGGAACACTAGTGTCATGGGCATCCCGAAAACAAAGCACGCTAGCTCGATCAAGCACGGAGGCTGAATATCGTGCATTAGCCACCACGACCCAAGAAATAGAAGCAGTTCGCTTGACACTGATTGAGTTGGGAGTAGAAGTACCACGACCTATGGCAATTTTATCGGACAATCTGGGAGCTACCTTTATCTCGAAAAATCCAATCGGACATATAAAACTTAAACATGTAGCATTTGACCTCCACTTCGTTCGCGAAAAAGTAGAAAATGGCGACATCATCGTAAGGCATGTTCCCGGATGTAAACAGTGGGCAGATATTTTGACTAAAGCACTACCGCCTAGAAGCTTCTCTATACTACAAGAAAAGCTTGTCGGCGAAGCTCCGGTAGGGCTCCAGGAAGGGGGTATATTAGATAACAACACCTATTTAGTTGCGTAACTAAAAGTTGTTAATAAATTTAGTTAGTAAAACAGTTAGGACTAAGTACTATAAGTATGTAATCCATTTACAGAATCAAAGATAGTTTTTGACCAACGATTTCACAATCTTATACAAACCAAACATATTTTTTTTATTTGGTAATTATCTAATTTATGAGTTATCTCAACTAAACTTCTACTATGTAGTGGGGATGAATGCACATCTACCTTGAGTTCACATTTGAGAACCACAAACGTGAAAAATGAGGTTATTTAATTTTGAAAAACAAAGATTCCCCCAAATTAAGAGCAAAGAAGATGATTGTAGCTCACGATTGCTTTTGGCTATTGAATTCCTATGTGTATTATTGGTATGTCTATGCATGGTGCTAGATGGTATCTCATTGACGGAATTAGACACCGTACAACGTAACATTCTCGGATTAGTTAAACCACCTCTACATTTCCTTACAAAGGATAACACTATTTTTCGTCATTAATGGTGTATTACTTGATACATTACCTATGTGTGTCGGCGGATGGTAGTACGTAGTAATAAAACTTTTAATGTTGTTTTTATTGTACCTAAGAGATTATAATATTGCATTTTTACAATGGTGACAATGTGTTTAGCCAAATGACAATTATTTAGTTATCTGATTAAACATCATAATCTATTTCTTCGGAAAGTTAGTTTTATCAATAGCAAAATAATTTAATTGCGACCTACATCAAGATAGCGATAGTGCAAATAAATAATGTAAATGTCTAAAACCAAAGCTCACAATTTTTCATAGTGCTAAAATAAATATTATCTTCATAAACGCGCATAAATTCTACCTTTTATTTCTCAATATTTGAACACGATCTTTTATTATGTCCTGGTTTGCAACATAAGGAACACGATCACAAACTGGAAGGTAGTCATTTCCTGTTGATTCTGCTCAATCAGAACCATTGTCAATATTTGTTGGAACACAAACACTCGGGGTGATTATATATCCAAATTATCATGAGACCTCGGCAAAAAAAGTGGGAAGAAACCTTTGAGAGTGGGAAGAAACCTTTCCGATTTTTCCTAGTTGGTTACAGAGGGTTTTAATCTTATTTTCACCCAAAGTTAAAACACAGAATGTCTAGAAACGCTGATGTATTGTCTTCAACAAAAACTTTATACTCTCAAAGCGGCAGTGAAGTATTGGACACAAACATATGTCAATCCCTGCAAGCATGAGTCGCGGGTAGTTACCAAGCGTTTGAATGATGAAATGAGAAACCTCATAATCAATAACGATACAACCATGCATGATCGATGTGCTGAATTGAGGAAGCATCTTATTGAATTGCATACTGTTAAATAGGATATTAGTTAGGATAATCAGTTAACAACTGTTAGTTAGAGTTCTATATAAATAGAGCTGTAATTGACAGTATTATTCATTGAATACGATATACATTTTCCATATGCGATTCATCTTTGCAGAGCATTGAGATTCTAAGATGGTATCAGACGGTTCTCTTCTGTGAAGGTGAAATCGACGCCACCTCCATTCTTCAACGCCATATTCGTTTCACTTCCGGCGACAAATGTGTATTTTTTTCTCCGGCAGTTTTCGGCGATTTTTTTGGAAGATGGAAGATTGATTCCAGATCTTTCAATCGATTTCTGTTAAATCGATTTCTCGGAAGATGGAAGATGCGACTTTGTTGCAGCGATTTTGCAAGTCTATCTTTCGATCGATTTATTGCAGCGATTTCTGCTCGTTTTGGGATTTCCGTTTTCTGACAGAATACGAAGACGGAAGACGCGATTTGGGATTTGCAGATCCAAATCAATTTGCAGACGACGAGTGTTGCAGATTTGGGATCGATTTCCAGTGACATGATTAGGGATCGATTTCTAGATCTAGATTGATTTCCAGTGACGTGATTTGCAGACGACGCGATTTGCAGACGACGAGTGTTGCAGATTTGGGATCGATTTCCAGTGACATGATTAGGGATCGATTTCTAGATCTAGATTAATTTCCAGTGACGTGATTTGCATACGACGCGATTTGCAGACAACGGCAAGTGGATTTCCAGATCGGTTTGCGGATTGTGGATTTGCAAGGAGCATTCGTGGAAGGTATGGATTTGCAATTGTGGTTTGCAATTTATTTATTTTTCCATATAATTTTCATTTCATTGATTTCATTGAATTCGTTTATCATCGATCTATGTTTTTTTTTTAATTTCATTGATTTTAAACTGTGATATTAATCAATTTTGTTTCAAATTTTATCAACTGCATTTCTTTTTAATTTTTTTTAAAAATTTTATCAATCTGTTTATTTGTTTGATTTTAAATTTTATCAAGTTGTGAATTTGTGCATTTGATTGATTTTATCAAGTTTTCTGAATTAAAAAAAAAAAATTTTTTTGTAAAGAGTTAAAATACTATAAGGGTTATCTTATAAATGTACCCATAATATCAAGTATAAATATAGGCATAATGTGTAATAATATTCTCAAGTTGAATGTTTCATTTGGTGAGTCAATTAAAGAGTGAAAGATTTTTGCTTTACTCTTCTTCTTCTAATTGACTTAACAACTTCCATCCACCCCCTTTCTTCTATCTTCTTCTATCATTTTCTTGTTAATTGACGGCTATAAAGGAAACCTTCCCAGAATTCTACATGGTATCGAGAGCTTCAGTTTTTTGCGATCAAAACTAGGGCACGGCTTCTGTAATCAAAGATTGGAACGGTTTCTCGTCGATTTTTCTCAAGATCGGCTGCAATGCGTGGTTTTTTTTCTCGCCGATTGATTGCAATCTGCTGGTTTGAATTTAATCTGTTATTTGCGATTGTTATCTTTTATCAATTGCAATTTATTTTCTGTTATCTGCGATGGTTTCACGTTCTGTGTGATTGATTAGCATGTGGATCAGTTTTATCAATCGTTGTGTAGTTTTGATTGTTATTTTTTAATTAATTGATTTGCGTGCAATTGTTATCTTGTTATCTTGGATCTTCGATTGTTATTTACGTGTCTGCATCTGTCTCACTTGGTGATTCTGTCAATTTGAGTTTTATCGGTTATCGTTTTTCTGCAAATTTTTTCTTTCTTTCTTTTTTTTCCTTTTTCCGTTCTGTCTCACTCGGTGTTTTTCGGTTTTTTTTCCCTTTTCTCTGCAACTAGTTTTTTTTCCGATTTGATTCGTTAAGGTAATTCTGTCCGACTAATCGCGGATTTCTTTTGGCCGATTCTGTCCTATTCTTTTTCAATTTGCCGATTAGATTCTGTCCTGATTATTCACACCATTTTTCACCAATTTTAACTGATCTCTCGCGACCTAATTTCTTGTCGCTTGCGATCTGCTTGCGATCCTCACTTGCGATATTTGATTTCTGATTGCGATTTTGATTTTCTCTCTCTCTTCTCACCTATACTGGTTTAATAAAGCGGTGCTATTATAATATTACAAAAAATATCAGTTGAGAACCCCTCATTTGGGTTCTCACATGCGAACTTAATCTCTGCCCTTCGTTTTTTCTGACAAATCCTCACCGTCCGTGATCTACCTGTTGCAACCGGTCATCCTTTCTCTATTTTGTCATTTATTTTATTCCAATTTAATCTATTTTTCCTCTCTCACGTAACATTCCATTTCTGTCATTGTCAGATTTGGAATTTTTTTTTTAAAGCTGTCTACATATTCCATTTTTAGCTGTCTACGTAACATTCCATTTTTACAGCTTTTTCATAATTTTTTCTCCCCGCGTCGTTTCTCCCTCCCCTGTCGGATTTTTTCAGATTTTCTTCCTCCGTCATATCTCCGTCCCCCCTCCTTCCCTGCCGGAATGTTTATCGACTTCTTCTTCTAATTTCTTTTCTACCTCTTACACTCTCTTTCTTTCCCTCCATTTTAAATTTCTTTCGTCTACCTCTGTTCAAATTTCTGTAGTTGTACTTTGTTTTTTCTCCTTTTTTACTTCTACTTCCATCTTAGTTTTGTTACATCTACCTACTTTTTTTTTTTCATAGTACTCCCCTACCTCTGCTACTGCCCGCAGTCGAAATCTTGTCTTTTTATATCTTGGCCTTATCTATCATCCCATCCAATCAATATCTTCTCAAATCTTTCCTTTTATATACAATGGCATGTTCCTATAATACTTCCACATTCACTGCTATTTAATACCTACCTTCTGCGAAAATATTTCGAAATCGGTTTTATCAAATTGTACTTTCGTACTGTTCATCTGTCAATACTTGGTTTTTCCACCTTGTCCAATCGTCCTGTGTTTCTTAGATTTGTCGTTTTCCCCCAACGTCTTCTTCTTCACTCTCCTTACTGTTCATCATCTTCTTTCTCTATCATTTCTTGTTCTTCCAACCCATCCTCAGGTATCATTTACTTTCCACTCTGAGTGCACGGTTAGTCTTCTATTGTTTTCATTTTTTGTTTTCATACATTGAATGCTTATTTTCTTCCCCCATAGCATATAATGACTTCTCTAACATCATTTGGCAATCAACATTGACTTACCAGCCTGCAAGTTTCCCCCAACACCAATTCATTTTTCGTGACCCCTCCTCCATATCGTTCACAACAGTTTACATACGATCACACAAATACATCTTGCAACGTTAGCTTGAAATTTATTTCAATTCTCCTCAATGTCAGACAAATGCCAATACTATACCTTCCAACGTTGATTTTTCGACGTCCTTGGATCCTGATGCCCCTGCTAGTACCATTTTTCAGTCAGATTTTGTCCAATGCACCTCTGCTGAGATTAGGGAATCCTCCGCTAATATGAGCTACGGAACTGCTAAAATACCAAATAGTATGAATTACCAATTCAATTCCCCTCATTGTCAGACCAAAGTTAATCCTATAGATTCCAGTGTCAATGTTTCTCGTTCCTTGGATCTTGATACCGTACGCAACAATTTTTTTGATTCAGAGTATGTCTAATCCGCCTCTGCTGATATTGGGCAATCCTCTGCTCAAATTCCTGCTAATGTAAGTTGCGGAACTGCTAAAACCCCTGACAATCATTTGAAAAGAAAATTTTCCTCTACTGGCGAATATCCAATATCTCCTAATCATGAAAATGGATCTTCTGATTACAGTCAATCCAATAAACCATGTCCTATTGTAGGTGAGGTTTTTCCTTCGTATGAAATGGCTGTTCAATCCTACTACGATTTCGCATCGCCTATCGGATTTTCTGTTCATTTAAGATCGACGAAGAATATATTGGACAAAGAAACTGGTCAAAAAATTCTTGTAATGAAAAGGTTGTTATGTTCTAAACAAGACAGTCCAAATCTAATACTTCCACCGACTAACGGTACTAGACGGAAGAATGGTGTTTCTAGATGTGGTTGTCTGGCAAGTATCAAATTTAAAAGAATAGACAGATCTGATAATTGGGTTACTGATTCTGTAAATTTTGATCATAATCACCCATTTACGACCCCCTCAAAAATTCGATACCTTCTAATAAATCGGTCAATATCTTATACTTCCAAATTACTTTTTTCTTCCCTAGCTGATGTTAATGTTCCAGTATCACAGCAGGCTGCCTATTTCTCTAATCAACTTGGTGGACTGCAGAATATGGGTTGCATGACATTGGACATTAACAATATGGTTCGTGATGATCGCATAGATCTGAAAAATTATGACGTCGACTTGATTGTAGAAGAATTCGAAATGACGAAGTTAGAAAATGCGGACTTCTTTTATGATCTTGTCAAAGATGACGAAGGTCGTTTGAAACACCTCTTCTGGGCCGATCCTACTATGATTGAAAATTATAAGTTATTTAGAGACTCCGTTACTTTCGACACGACCTATAAGACCAATGTTTATTCCATGGTATTCGGCATGTTTTGCGGTGTCAACCACCACCGGAAGACTACAATATTCGGTAGTGCATTTTTAAGGTATTTCGTTTATTCATTGTAATGAATATTCTCATTTTTGTTTCATCTTTAATCCTTTATTTTTGCATTAAATCATTTTTTTTATCTATGCAGTAACGAAAACGTTGATGTCTAGCTTTACATGGCTATTCAATACTTTCAAACAATGTATGAGACACCTTTTTCAATCAATTATTACTGATCAAGATTTGACGATGAAAGGTGCAATATCTCGTGCTTTTCCAGAATCCTTTCATCGTTTATGTCGTTGGCACATAACCAACAAGTTATCTACCAAAGTCCCCACAGTATGTTAAAATACCAATTCTCTAAACATGTTCTACAAAATTATTAAATTTTCAGACTCCTAAAGATTTTGAAGACTCATGGTCTCTTTGGATCATAGAGAATAATGTGTCATCAAATGTATGGTTGAAAAGTTTATACGACATCCATTACTCATGGGTTCCATGTTTGATGTGTTTTCATTTCTTTGCTGGAATGCATTCTACTCAAAGGAGCGAAGGCATGAATTCTTTCCTTAAGACCAAAGTAACAGCCAAGAATCTACTGTTTAGCTTCGTTCGGCGATACCAAAATATGATAAATACCATTCGTGAGTCCGAGAATTTGGACGATCACAAAGATACATTCTGGCACCCAAAATTTATTACATCTATGGACATTGAGAAAGACGCTCTGAGTTTCTTTACAACTGCTATTTTCCTTCTTTTTCAAGAGGAGATGCGGAAAAGCTTCTTCTACCATATATTACCACCGAATGACGAATTGTCCGAGGTATGTTATCCTATTTTGCCTATTATTATTCTAAAATTTCGATTTCTTCCCAACAATGTCTTTCTAAATATTTTCTTCTTCATTCGTATAAGATATTCAATATCTACTTGTTATTTCTTTAGAAAGACAGACTGTGTTATTCAAACTTACTATTACGAAAGGTAATTCTACACCGACTTGCTCATGTCATCGATTTGAATACAGTGGGGTTCCATGCTTTCATCTTATACATTATCTTATTGTCAACAGTTATCGAAGTTTACCAGACGTTTTAAAAATGCCGAGGTGGAACAAACTATGCCTGACGAACAAAATTTCTCCATCTCTTCCACAACCTGACAATCCATTGTCTAAGTATGCAGTAATATCGCAGACAATGATGAATTATGCGAAGATGGGACAACCTCAACTTGATATACTACTCAAATATGGTGAAGAGGTTCTTCAGAAACTCAACGAAACTATAGTTGTTCCTAATTCATATTCTAGAACATCAATCACAAGAACTAAGAAACCTAGGAATACACCAGTGTTGATTGCCCCTCCAGCCAAGGTTAAAACTAAGGGTAGTGGTAAGAGCGGAAGACCGACCAAAATTGATGCAGCACGAATGAAGAGCGCAAAAGAAATATATCACGATCCAGCTGCTAGGAAGAAATGATCTGTCTTTTCTTATGTTTTGTTATAAACAATTTATTTTATGAACCAGAAACATTCAAATTTTAATCACGTACGTCGTTACCCTTTTTCCGAACTCCAATAATATCTATTGTTCTTCCGCTAATATCTAATGTTACCTAGCAAATAGATATTGTGCTTATGCTAATATGTAGTTTTGCTATTATGACTTTCTCAACTGATATTTTTTAGTGTGCATCTGTTATTACGGTGTTACGCTACTTTGTTGTAAGCCTCTGCTACTACGGTGTTACATTACTTTGTTGTATGCCTCCGCTATTACGTTGTTACGCTACTTCGTAGTATGCCTCCGCTATTACTGTGTTACGCTACTTTGTAGTATGCCTCCGCTATTACTGTGTTACGCTACTATGTTGTGTGCCTCCGCTATTACGGACTTACGCTACTATGTTGTGTGCCTCTGCTATTACGGTGTTACGCTACTATGTAATATACCTTTGCAATTACGGTGTTACGCTACTATATAGTACTATTACGTTGTTACGCTACTATGTAGTATGACTCTGCTATTACGGTTACGCTACTTTGTAGTATGCCTCTGCTATTACTGTGTTGCGCTACTTAGTAGTATGCCTCCGCTATTAAGTTGTTACGCTACTTCGTAGTATGCCTCCGTTATTACTGTGTTACGCTACTTTGTAGTATGCCTCCGCTATTATTGTTTTACGCTACTTTGTAGTGTGCCTCTTTTATTACGGTGTTACGCTACTTTGTAGTGTGCCTCTGCTATTACGGGGTTACGCTACATTGTAGTATGCCTCCGCTATTATTGTTTTACGCAATTTTGTAGTGTGTCTCTCCTATTACGGTGTTACGCTACTATGTAGTGTGCCTCTACTATTATGGGGTTACGCTATTATGTAGTTTGTCTTTGCTATTACGGTGTTACGCTACTCATTAGTATACATCCGCTATTACGGTGTTACGCTACTCAGTAGTATGCTTCCGCTATTACGGTGTTACGCTACTCAGTAGTATGCTTCCTCTATTACGGTGTTACTCTACTATGTTGTGTGCCGCCGCTATTATGCTGTTACGCTACTTTGTAGTGTGCATCTGTTGTTACGGTGTTACGCTACTATGTACTACACCTCTGCTATTACGGTGTAGTTTTCCTCCGCAATTAAGGTGTTTACGCTGCTATTTAGTATTCCTCTGCTATTATGTTTGGTGAGACATGCCTGATTACATCAGTCACTTCCAGCAATGCCCTTCAACAAGGACTAGAGTTCCGTCGCTATATGCCGGACCCCCGGAAGGCTTCCACGGTGCGGAGCACGTGTGATGAAGCACTGAATCTGCTACCAGGGCTCGCGGTGGTGCGAGGTGATGCCGGAGTCTCTGGAGTCCACGACGCGCGCTCTACGTCAAATACCTGCAAGTAGAAACTAGGTGATTCTAGTGAGAATCGGCGAGTTTCTTAGTGATGCTCTGGTGAGAGTGGAACTTGTGTTCTTGTCCTTTGAATGTCCCCTTGGGACCCTTTTTATAGGGTCTCAGAGGACGCAATCAAAGGCGGACATCGCGCCTATGGTCATATATGGTAACATTTTTGACGTTGGCTGGCGGCGAGTAACGGTCGTAAGTCGGCGATTCAGGTATGGAAATCGCCTATTTAGGGCATACTCGGCGAGTTTCCAGGGGCGAGATGTGCAGTCTACCATACTGCCGATCTTGGCCCTAACTCGACAACTTATCCCTATAGTCGGCGACTAGGTAGTCCAATCGTGACTTACGGGCTAACTCGACGATTTGGACGATGAACTTGTTCCGCACCGTGGGAGCTCTCCGGGGGTCCGACCAAAGCGACGGAACCCTAGTCCTTGTTGAAAGGCGTTGCTGGGAGTGACTGCCGTAATCAGGCATGTCTCACCAACGTGTCTACGTCAAGAACTCAAGGCAACACCTGGGAATCGCCGACTGGGACTACCAAGTCGCCGACTCCAGTGATGTGTCGCCGACTCCAGCCAGGGCACTCGGGTCTGGTAGACCGAGGACCTGGCCTCAAAGGAGTCGGCGACTCCACCTCTGGGTCGGCGACTCCCATACCTGAGTCGCTGACTCCCAGCCCTTACTTGAATGGACCCACGTCATTATGGCGCCCTTCAATAGGGTACCATAATGGGGTGGGCCCCACTCTATTGAATGGGGAAACGCCTCCAGGACCCTATAAAAGGGGTCCTAGGAGTGTCCTCCATTCACAACACAACTTGACCAACTACACTCCACACTAGAGCATCCAAGGAGCCCGAATCGCCTACTCCCAAGAGAGTCGCCGATTCCCCTCCTCTTCTGCAGGTGTTTGACGTAGAGCGCGTGTCGTGGACTCCAAAGCCTCCGGCCCTTCTCGCAACCCCGCGAGCCCACTGGTAGCAGATTCTGTGCTTCATCAACTGGCGCCGTCTGTGGGACTATTGAACCACGATATCCCGTCGTAATCGCGAAATTTTCTTCGCAAAGTTCAGCTCGATTCCCCTAGGGTGAGTAGCTAACTTTGTATCAAGGAATCTCCAATTCACACAGACAATCGCCAACTCCACCTAGTGAATCTCCGATTGCGGGTTATTCTGCTAGCTAAGAGTGTTATCCACGGCCAGACTCGAAAGAAAAGCTACCTAAAGCAGTCCCTGATTCCACTATTGTGTGTCGCCGATTCCACCTTGTGAATCGCCGACTCTCTTGTGAATCGCCGACTGCACTTGCTTTTTTCTCTCGGGTTAGTTCTAGCAAGCACTTGCGCTCTAGTTGGAACACACTTTTGTCAATAATGGCTTTCGAAAGGCAAAAGCACGACTACCATCTGAGGAACAAAGGAAAATCCTCAATGGTAGCTGATAGGGCACAGACTGAGCCTCCTCAAGAAAACAGGCTAGAAAGGCATGAGGAGGTTTAAGCTAGTCTGCCCCCTCAGACATCCATCCCTCCTGCTTTAGAGGCGAGGTTGATTAACTTCATGGATAACATAGAACAAAGAGTTAACAACCTTGAGAAAGCGAGGAGCCAGAGGACCATCGCCTGCGAGGGAGCGAGTGAATCGGCCTCTGATAATTCTCCATCTGTGGAGAAAAAGAAGAATGGTCCACAGCCTTCAAAATCAAGGGTTGGACCTAGTAAAAGTCATACTGAAAATACTCTTACAACACGGTTCATGGAAGACCTTCGTCGAAAGCCGGCCGGCGATCTAACCGTCAGCAGTTCGATCGAATTCTTGAGAGTCAAAAGCGCTTCTTTTCGAGAGGACCTTTTGAAGGTGTCTTTTCCACCAACCTGGCGGGTACCCAGGATAGAAGCGTATGATGGTTCAGGTGATCCAAAAGATCACATCAACCCCAGGATAGACATGCCTGATCACGTCAGTCACTCCCAGCAACACCCTTCGACAAGGACTAGGGTTCCGTCGCTTTATGCCGGACCCCCGGAGAGTTCCACGAATTCGGAAGGAGTGTCTACGTCAAGTACTCAAGGCAGCACTTGGGAGTCGCCGACTGGGACTACCAAATCGCCGACTCCAGGGGTAAATCGCTGACTCTAGGCCTCGTGGACAGTTCTGGTAGACTGCTACTAGGCTCATGGGGAGTCGGCGATTGAGCCTCTGGATCGGCGATTCCCAAACCTGAGTCGCCGACTCCCAGCCGTTACTTGGGTGGGCCCACGTCATTAAGGCACCCCTTAATAGGATACCTTAATGGGGTGGGTCCCACGCTAATGAATGAGGAAACGTCCCCCAGGACCCTATAAAAGGGGTCCTTGGGGGACCTCTACCCTCAAGTCATTCCCACTTGACACACACCAACCAGAGCAACACTTAGAGCCCGAATCGCCTACTCCCAAGAGAGTCGTCGATTCCCCTCCCCTTCTGCAGGTACATTGACGTAGAGCGTGCGTCGTGGACTCCAAAGCCTCCGGCCCTCCTCGCGACCCCGTGAGCCTACTGGTAGCAGATTTCGTGCTTCATCAGCTGGCGCCGTCTGTGGGACTATCGAACTACGATATCCCGTCGTAATCGCGAAATTTTCTTCGCAAAGATCAGCTCGATTCCCTTAGGGTGAGTCGCTGACTTTGTGTCAAGGAATCTCCGATTCACACAGGCAATCGCCGACTCCACCTAGTGAGTCTCCGATTGCGGGTTATTCTGCTAGCTAAGAGTGCTGTCCACGGCCAGACTCGAAGGAAAAGCTACCTAAAGCAGTCCCCGATTCCACCATCGTGTGTCGCCGATTCCATCTTGTGAATCGCCGACTGACCTTGTGAATCGCCGACTCCGCTTGGTTTTTCCTCGAGCCTCTACTCAGCTCGAAAGTCAAAAAACCTAAGGCCAGTCGCTAACTCCTCTTGGTTTCTTTCGAGTTAGCTCAATTAATACCTACGCTCCGGTTGGAGTTCGCTTTTGTCATCTATGACATCTGAAAGGCAAAAGCACGATTACCATCTGAGAAACAAGGGTAAATCCTCAGTGGTACCCGACGGGGCACACACTGAGCATCCTCAGCCAAACATACAAGTTGAAAGGTTCGAGGATGCTCAAACTGATCTGCCCCCTCGGACATCCATCTCTCCTGCTCTAGAAGCAAGGTTGGTTAACTTCATGGATAACATTGAAAAAAGAGTTGGCAACCTTGAAAAAGCAAGGAGTCAGAGAACCATCACCCGGAAGAGAGCGTGTGAATCAGCTTCTCACAATTCTCCAACTACGGAGAAAAAGAAAGGTCCAGAGCCAGAAAAATCAAGAGCTGGACCCGGTAAGAGTCGCACTGATAGGACTCTTACAACACGATTTGTAGAGGACCTCCATCGAAAGCTGGCCGACACTCTAGTCATCAGCAATCCGATCGAGTTCTTAAGTGTCAAAAGCGCTCCTTTCCAAGAGGACCTTTTGAAGGTGGCCTTTCCACCAACCTGGCGGGTACCCAGAATAGAGTCGTACGATGGTTCGGGTGATCCACAAGATCACGTCAACCTCTACCTCAACATTCTGGAACCGCAAACCACTGATAACGCACTGCTGTATCGAGCATTCCCCGGCACTCGTAAGGGCAATGCCTATCGATGGTTTTCTGGTCTGCCAGCTGGATCAGTTTTCAGCTTTGCAGACCTCGCGTCCAAATTCATCGCCCAACATGTGGGGATGATTAGGATCAAACACAGCGCTAATGCACTACTGGCGCTACGACAGGACAAACTGTCTCTAAGGGATTACACGATTAAGTTCACTTCAATGATGACAGAAGTGAGCGACTTAATCCCAAGTTTGGCCATTGCGGGGTACACAAACGGGCTGGTACCCTACTCCCCTCTGGCCCTGAATCTCACGCTCCATAAAGTGGAGACCTTACCCGACCTCTTCCAACGAGCTCAGTCATTCATTGAGGTGAAAGAGCAGAATGAAAACAAGCTAGTGGAACTCGAGAACACTAGCTTCAAAAAACAAAAGTTCGAGAGAAAGATCTACAATGACTCCTCGAACAGATACACTAGCGATGCGGCTGATTCCTTCAGAAAGGATTGGAAGCCTAAACACGATAACAAGGTGTATCAAACATCCATCAAATAATCGCCAAGGGGTCCACCTCAACCTTGGAGGAACCGGACCCACTAACAATCAGCAAAGGCGAGCTGTTTGAAAAACTGAGGAACAGAGCAGATCTGCCCGCTCCTCGCTCTATGGACCCTGCAACCAAGGATCGCCGTCAGAAAAGTGGAAAATTCTGTAAATTCCACAAGGACCACGGCCATCTGACAGACTATTGCAGGGAATTCTCGCTCTATGTCGAGCAATTAATTTCGAACGGTGAACTTGACAACCTAGTCAAAGGATCTCGGGATCGAAAAAATTGCAGGTCTGACACGAAAGGGAAGCGCCCACGCTCTCCTTCACCAGACAGCGACAATAGCGAGGACCACCCACGGAAAACCATCCATATGCTATTTGGTGGTAGACCCACAAAAAGGCTAGCATAACTAAGAGGAGTAGGAATAAGCTGTCACCCAAAAAGTCCTTGCATCTGACACACGGACAGCGTACAGCAACATCGCGCTTAGTATTAAGCGCGTTAGAGCCTCTTAGTCTATATGTTAGTTTAAAAATTACAAATCTTACTGTTGTAATTTACATTTTTTAATAAAATTTAGATTTATCATCTACCTACGACTCTAGCTAGCACCCCACACTATGAATCTATTTTGTCGCTATTGCCTTAATAGATCAAAATCGTCTTTAAACACATTATGATTCAACCCAATCTGGTCACTTCAGCCTAGATATGGGTCCAAAAAGTTGCTCTGTCATCATGGCTAGAGTTCAACCACGCATTAGGGTCTAAAAGCAGAGTCCTAGATAGTTGATAGGTACAAGTGAACCCAACCACAAGATGTTTTAAGTACCCACCACAAATCAGAATCTATCATGTCGCTACGGCCTTTATAGATTAGTAGTCGTTTTTAAACAATTTCACCCCATCTCATTGTTACATCTTTGATATGGGACAAAAGTTGCTCCGTCGCCTCGGCCGGAGTTGAACTACATAGTAAGGAACCTAGAACACAATTCTAGAGTCTTAAAGTTTACCAAATATCCTTTGGTTATCTTTCGATAATTTTTGTTGCTTTTCGAACTTATTAGTTTAATCGATATTACGAGTTTCTATTAGTTGTAAAGTTTAATTTTTTTTCGCGAATTTAACCGTAGACTGAGCTACGATTCGCACGACCAAGTCTACGCCCAGAGTGGCTAGCGATAGGGTTAGTCTAATTTACGTCCAGAGCGGTTAAATTACGACTCGCGAATCTAGTTTCTGGTCTTAGTTACATTTCAAAAGAATAAAGTAAATGAACAATTAATAAGAAAACAAAAGCGATTAAGTCATTAAGTTCGATAAAAAGGTTACAAAATACAAAGATACAAAAATCTAAGGACTTAGAAGATCTAATCTTGGGCAGCTTCGTCCTTCATTTTATCGAGGGCTTCTTTGTTCTTCTCGAGCTCCTCAGGATGCTGCTCCACCCACGCCATTATATCCGTGATGTAGTCCGGAGGTAGAGCAGGAAACACAGATGGGCCGAAGAAGATGAGCTCTTGAATCTGGTCGGATTGGTAGCGCACGTCCAAATCCAACCCAGCAGCTTTCCCAGAGAGTGCGACATTGTCATCTTTAAGAGCCAGAACCTCTTCTTCCGCACTCGCCAGCTCACTCTTCAGCTCAGTTGTTTCACTTTGGCCTTGAGCAGCTTGCTTCTTTAAATCCGCTATGATAGCCTCAAGCGAGGCTACGTGCCCTTTCTCGCTAGCTAGCTAGCTCTTCAAATCTTCAGTCTCTTTAGCACGGCCAGAAGTAGCAGCTTTCAAATCTTTGCGAAGTGCCAAGATCTTCGCGACATATTCGTCTATCGCTTTCTGCTTGGACTCAATGGTCTTGTCCTTCTTCGGCAGAATATTGTCGCGCAGGTTCTCCATCCTGGACCTCACATTCTTCAGTTTATCCAGGGCTTTCTCGCTTTCTTTAAATTTTGCGTCGAGTTGGTTGTACTTCTCTTGGATCTTCTCGACGTCATGGATTGAATCGCCATGATAGCAAGCATGTGCCATGTAGCAAGCGACATTCATATGCTTCAGAAGCTCGCTCTGGCACCATGTCCCAGGATGACCCAAAAGGAGTGACATCGCTTCCCTCCGAGTTTCAGTGTCAGCCTTGAAATCGGGAAGTGTCACCCCAGTAGAAGTATAAGGCACATAACCTCTAGGAGGTGGTGGTGCGGAGCAAGAGCTCGACCCGTGCTCGAAGGTCCTGCGAGGCTCGCTACGAGAAGTCTTCTTCTTTCTCAGTCTAATCAGCTTGCCTTCTTGGAACCTCTTGCGCATGTAAAGAGGAGCGGCGTCGTGATATAAAAGCGAACGCTTTTTTCTGCCCTCCAGCTCCTTCTCAGTGGGTGGTTCATGCGCCTCTTCCACGTCCTCAAATGTAAAGTCCTCCCTTTGGCAAAGGACAAAGGGAACACCGCGCGGCACAGAATATGCAGTCAGAGTCCGTGCTATTCGATCCGAGGCCTCTATATCCCTCGTAGTCAGCTCGATCGAGGCATTCATGTGCACTCGATGGGGATCGTTCCACATTTCCCGACTCCCGGGAAGAAATTCAGAAGTGATAAATATAAATTCTCTTCTCCAGTTGCATCCGAAGTTCATCGGCAACTCATCAACGATATTTTTATCAAAGTGTCGTCGCGTGAATCCGACGCGACCAGATGCAGACTTTTCCTTTGTGAGCTTGTAGAAGTAAAGAAACAAGCTCTCCGTCGCAGCAATGTTGAGCCCCCAGCAGATGTTCATAAAACCCCGCAGGATCACAAAGAATCCCGCCGGGAGCTGCGACAAGGACACTTCAAATGTAAGAAGCACTTCGCTAATGATCTCCGGAATCGGCATCTCGGAGAAGTGCTTGAAGTAAACCATTGGGATGGCCTGGAATCCCGGGGGTGGCAGATTGATTGGTTGATAGCGCGACATCCAGAATCGCAAGTGTCCGGATAATTGAATCCCCGAGAGTAATGATCGAGCGTCGCTCGCATTTAGGCTCGAAGGGGGGTTCAATCCATCAGACCCATCCAAGGTTGCATGAGTCATAACCTGTTCGTACTCGCCGTCCCCAGAGCGGCCGATCGGAAGCAACCTTGGCACGCCATTCGCGATAATTT
>LFYR01000671.1:14427-91812 GCA_001185155.1 Zostera marina | reverse complement strand
TTCGAACATTTGGAGATCATTTTGTCGCTTTGACCTTAATGATCTCGACCCATCTTGCGCTTCGGCCTATGGGGTAACCGTCGTTGCGGACACCAAGTCGCTCTTGATCAGGGTAGACTATAAACATCAGTTCTGATAGTGAACTAGATTCTGTTGCTTCGGTCAGAATCAAATTCTAATAGTGAATCCACGCGATCTGTCGCTTCGGCCAGAACCCGATTCGGATAACGAATCCACGCATTCTGTTGCTTCGGCCAGAATCAGATTCTAATAGTAAATCCACGCATTCTGTCGCTTCGGCCAGAATCCACACAGCAAAAGTCGCTCTTGATCAGAGTAGGACTATAAACATGTAGTTCCATTGGCCTGGAACTAGATTCTGATAGTGAATCAGTCCATCTGATAGTGCATGGACCACGCGGAGTCATTAGTGTTACTGTGAGCACAATGACTCAATCCCATCTTGTCGCTTCCTGCCTTGATGCGGACTACCTTGCTCGGGGGGGGATACTGAGGCTACACGGGTGTTTTGCCATGCTCTCTTCAGGGGGGGTACTGGTGAGACATGCCTGATCACGTCAGTCACTCCCAGCAACGCCCTTCGACAAGGACTAGGGTTCCGTCGCTTTATGCCGGACCCCCGGAGAGTTCCACGAATTCGGAAGGAGTGTCTACGTCAAGTACTCAAGGCAGCACCTGAGAGTCGCCGATTGGGACTACCAAGTCGCCGACTCCAAGGGTGAATCGCTGACTCTAGGCCTCGTGGACAGTTCTGGTAGACTGCCACTAGGCTCATGGGGAGTCGGCGATTGAACCTCTGGATCGGCGATTCCCACACCTGAATCGCCGACTCCCAGCCGTTACTTGAGTGGGCCCACGTCATTAAGGCACTCCTTAATAGGATACCTTAATGGGGTGGGTCCCACGCTAATGAATGGGGAAACGTCCCCCAGGACCCTATAAAAGGGGTCCTTGGGGGACCTCTACCCTCAAGTCATTCCCACTTGACCACACCACACCAGAGCAATCCAAGGAGCTCGAATCGCCTACTCCCAAGGGAGTCGCCGATTCCCCTCCACTTCTGCAGGTACATTGACGTAGAGCGCGCGTCGTGGACTCCAAAGCCTCCGGCCCTCCTCGTAACCCCGCGAGCCTACTGGTAGCAGATTCCGTGCTTCATCAAAGCCATTGTTGACAAAAGTGTGTTCCAACTAGAGCGCAAGTGCTTGCTAGAACTGGCCCGAGAGAAAAAACCAAGTGGAGTCGGCGATTCACAAGGGGTGTCGGCGATTCACAAGGTGGAATCGGTGACACACAATAGTGGAATCAGGGACCGCTTTAGGTAGTTTTTCTTTCGAGTCTGGCCGTGGACAACACTCTTAGCTAGCAGAATAACCCGCAATCGGAGACTCACTAGGTGGAGTCGGCGATTGCCTGTGTGAATCGGAGATTCCTTGACACAAAGTTAGCGACTCACCCTAGGGGAATCGACGTTGAACTTTGCGAAGAAAATTTCGCGATTACGACGGGATATCGTGGTTCGATGGTCCCACAGAATCTGCTACCAGTAGGCTCGCGGGGTTGCGAGAAGGGCCGGAGGCTTTGGAGTCCACGACGCGCACTCTACGTCAAACACCTGCAGAAGGGGAGGGGAATCGGCGACTCTCTTGGGAGTAGGCGATTCGGGCTCCTTGGATGCTCTAGTGTGGAGTGTATATGGTCAAGGTATGTTATGAATGGACACCCCTAGGACCCCTTTTATAGGGTCCTGGAGGTGTCCTCCATTCAATAGAGTGGGGCCCACCTCATTATGGTACCCTATTGAAGGGCGCCATAATGATGTGGGCCCTTCCAAGTAACGGTTGGGAGTCGGCGACTCAGGTATGGGAGTCGCTGACCCAGAGGTGGAGTCGCTGACTCCTTTGAGGCCAGGTTCTCGGTCTACCAGACCCGAGTTCCCTAGATGGAGTCGGCGATACACCACTGGAGTCGGCGACTCCCAGGTGTTGCCTTGAGTTCTTGACGTAGACACGTGCTCCGCACCGTGGAAGCCTTCCGGGAGTCCGGCATATAGCGACGGAACCCTAGTCCTTGTTGAAGGGCGTTGCTGGGAGTGACTGACGTAATCAGGCATGTCTCACCATATCAAATTGTGACGCACAAGTTCAATGTCGACCCATCCCAGTTCGTCGCCAAAAGCGTCGAGTACTCACTTCTGACGGGCGAGAAGCCGCCAACGAAGAGATATCGAAACTTTTGAATGCTGGACACATTCGAGAGGTTCGATATCCAACTTGGTTGGCCAACCCCGTCCTTGTCAAGAAGCCCAATGGCAAGTGGCGCATGTATATTGATTTCACAGATCTCAATAAAGCATGCCCCAAGGATATGTTACCCGCTCTCAACTATCGACGAGCTAGTCGATGGAGCGTCTGATAACGAACTCCTCTCTATGATGGATGCCCACTTAGGATATAACCAGATCCTGATGCATGAGCCTGATGAAGAAAAAATATCCTTCATCACGGACTCAGGGACATTCTGTTACAGAGTAATGCCATTCGGCTTAACAAATGTTGGGGCTACATTCCAACGTTTAATAGACAAGGTTTTTGCGGACCAGATCGGGCGCAACGTTTCCACTTACGTTTATGACATTTTGGTCAAATCGTCAAGCGTGGAAATGCACCCTGAGGATCTGAGAGAAACCCTTGGCACATTGAAGCAATACGGAATGAAGCTCGACCCGGCCAAGTATTCCTTCGGAATCAAGGAAGGCAAGCTCCTTGGTTTCTATGTAGGTCAGCACAGGATCAAACCAAATCCCGACAAAATCCAAGCAATCCTTGATATGGAATCCCCCCGCACAATCAGAGATGTACAATGGTTGAACGGACGAATTAATGCGGCTAACAAATGCAAATTGTTCTTCCAACTACTAAAAACTGCGGCTAAGGGTAGTATCACTTGGACACCGGAATGCGAGGAGGCATTTACAAAGTTAAAAGAACATATGTCCTCGCTTCCAATGCTGACTTCACCCAAGGATGGGGAAGACCTGTACTTATACATAGCGGCTTCAGAGGAACCCGTAAGTGCAGTCCTCATCGCGAAAAGGGATAAAGATCAAGTCCCTGTCTACTACCACTCGAGGCAACTGCAAGGTGCGGAAATACGATACTCACCGATCGAGAAAATTGTATATGCCGTGATCCACGCTTGTCGTCGTTTTCGAGTCTACTTCTTAGCGCACACGAACGTAGGACTTACATTGTGTCCCTTATGCCGTCTGCTTCACAAGTCAGATATTTCAAGAAGGTTAACCAAATGGGCAATCGAGCTCAGTAAGTTCGACTTGGATTTTTGACCAACCACTGCCATCAAAGGGCAAACTGTGGCGGAATTCATCGTCGAGCTCACACCATCCAACCTAACCCAACCATGGACTGTAGAAGTAGACGGTTCAAGTTGCAGCACAGGCTCCTGTATCAGAGTGAAAATCCATAGTTCGGATGGAAAAAACTACGAACACTCGGTACGGCTTCACTTCCCGACATCTAAAAATGTCGCGGAATACGAAGCAACTATACACGGCCTGAAGCTGTTAAGAACTCTCGGTGTTGAGAATGTCACACTTCACACTGACTCCCAGCTCGTAGCTCAGCAAACCACGGGTGAATTTGCCTGCAAAGAACCACAGATCACTAAGTATGTGGAGGCAATGGTGGCACTCACCAAACAATTCGCCGAGTTCAAAATCGAGCAAATCCCTCGCACTCAAAACATGCCCGCCGATGCGTTGGCATGCCTCGCATCAGCTTGGGAAGGAGGTCAGCGCGAAATCTTGGTGGACTCAATACTTCAGCCCACATGCCAGATATTGAGTGTCTCGTCAGATCCCCAAGAGGATTGGAGACAACCGATATTGGCATTCATTCAGAATGGAACACTTCCTAACAACAAGGGGGAGGCCAAAAAACTAAAATACAAGGCAGCCAAATATTGCGACGTCGGAGGGGTACTTTACAAAAAGTCCTTCGATAGTCCGCTGCTGTGTTGTTTGGCCAAACCTGACACGGATAAGGTGATCCAAGAAGTACACGAAGGCTCGTGCGGGTTCCATGAGGGAGGAAGAGCACTTGCCTTCAAAATCATATGGCTGGGGTACTATTGGCCCACCCTACGGTTGGAAGCTCGCACTTACGTCCGCAAGTGCCGAGCATGTTTGTTGCATAGTCCAATACAACAGAAACCATTTGCGGATATGACTCCGATTTTGAGCTCGATCCCGTTCGCAAGGTGGGGACTGGACATCGTAGGACTATTTCCACCTTCAACATCCCAAGCTCGATTCATTTTTGTAGCAGTAGATTACGTTACAAAGTGGATCGAGGCTCAGACTGTAGCAAAGATCACTCAGGATGCGGTAGTCAAGTTCGTCTACCGCTCCATAGTCTGTCGATTTGGAGTTCCCCAACATATTGTCACAGACAATGGTACCCAATTCACAGGGAGAAAAATTTCAAGAATGTGCGAGGCTCTAAACATAAAACTCTACTTTGCTTCCGTTTACCGACCTCAGGCTAACGGACAAGTGGAGGTAACCAACAAGGCCATCGTACAGTGATTGAAAAAGAAAGTCGAATCAGCCAAAGGGGTCTAGGCAAACAAGTTGTGCGAAATCCTATGGGCATATCGCACAATAAGTAAAAACCCCACGGGCAACACCCCTTTCGCCATGACCTATGGAGTGGAGGCAGTCGTACCAATCGAAATGAGTATACCAACATACCGATTCTCAAAGTACGATGAACAAACAAATGACTAAAACCTAGCTACAGAGCTAGAGTTGAGGGATAAAACTCGTGACGAGGCGGACCTGCAGAACGAATTGTACAAGGCAAGCGTATTGAGATACCACAATCGCCAAGTATGCAAAAAAGTCTTCCTGCCAGGAACTCTTGTCACGCGGAAGGCTAGCATAACCGAGAGGAATAGACCAAGGAATAAGCTGTCATCCAACTTCGAAGGTCCCTACATCGTCGAAGAGGAAATAAGGCCAGGAAATTATCGCCTACGACGACAGGATGGAACAATGGTTCAAAACACCTGGCACGCGAATAATATGCAGCAATACTACGCTTAGTATTGAGCACATTATTTCTTAGGTCCTCTTAATATATATGCTAGTACAAATTACAAAGTCGAATAGTTAGATTTTATCTTTGTAATTCTTATTTCAAAAAGTCAATAAAGTTTACATTTCTTTCAAAATCACCTACCTACGACTCTAACTAACACCCTACCTTAGAAATCTATTTTGTCGCTTTGGCCTTAATAGATTAAAATCGTTTTATCGCTTTGGCCTTAACGATCCTACCCCATCTTGTCGCTTTGGCCTTGATGTGGGTCCAAAAGTTACTTTGTCGCTTCGCCAGAGTTCAACTACACATTAGGGTCTAAGTGTAGAGTCTTAGGAAGTTGATAAGTACAAATGAACCTAACCCCAAGAGGTTCTAAGTACCCACAACACATACGGAAATCTATTCTGTCGCTATGGTCTTAACAGATTAAATCGTTTTGTCCCTATGACCTTACCAAATCAACCCCATCTTGTCGCTATGACCTTGATGAGGGTAAAAAGATACTCTGTCGCTTCGGCCAGAGTTCAACTACATATTAGGGAATGAAATCTAGAGTCTTATCACATCAATTATTCTAAAAAATTCTAAGTCTTAGCTAAAGTTCTCGATAATTTTTGTATCTTCAAACTTATCACATCAATTAGATTTGCGAGCCTTGATTAGTTGTGAAGTTTAATTTATTTCGTGAGTTTAGCCGTAGACTGAGCTACGATTTGTACGACCAAGTCTACGCCCAGAGTGGCTAGCAATAGGGTTAGAAGACTCTAATTTACGTCCAAAGCGGCTAGATTACGACTTGTGAATCTAGTTTCGGGTCATAGTTACAATTCAAAAAATAAATTAAACAAACAATTAATTTAGAAAGTAAAATAATTGATTAGATTAAGTCCAAAAGAGATTACAAAAATGTCAAAAATAAATTACAAGCTAAGAAATGAAAAATCTAGTCTTCTTCGTCGTTCTTCAGCTTGTCTAAAGCATCCTTGTTCTTTTCTTTTTCCTCGGGATGCTCTTCTACCCATGTCATGTGATGAAGCACTGAATCTACTACCAGGGCTCGCGGTGGTGCGAGGTGATGCCGGAGGCTATGGAGTCCACGACGCGCGCTCTACGTCAAATACCTGCAAGTAAAAACTAGGCGATTCTCGTGAGAGTCGCCGAGTTTCTTAGTGATGCTTTGGTGAGAGTGGAACTTGTGTTGTGTCTTTGAGTGTCCCCTTGGGACCTTTTTTATAGGGTCTCGGAGGGCGCAATCAAAGGCGGACATCGCGCCTATGGTCATATATGGTAACATTTATGACGTTGGCTGGCGGCGAGTAACGGTCGTAAGTCGGCGATTCAGGTATGGAAATCGCCTATTTAGGGCTAACTCGCCGAGTTTCCAGGGGCGAGATGTGCAGTCTACCATACTGCCTATCTTGGCCCTAACTCGGCGACTTATCCCTAAAATCGGCGACTTCGTAGTCCAATCGTGACTTACGGGCTAACTCGGCGATTTGGACGATGAACTTGTTCCGCACCGTGGGAGCTCTCCGGGGGTCCGGCTAAAGCGACGGAACCCTAGTCCTTGTTGAAAGGCGTTGCTGGGAATGACTGCCGTAATCAGGCATGTCTCACCATCATGATATCCGAAATAAAATCGTCGGGTAGTGATGGGAACACAGAAGTACCAAAGAAACTAAGTTCTTGGAGTTGGTCGGATTGATATTTCTTATACAACTCCAAGTCAGCACGGAGTTCTCCTTCTTCACATTTTCCAACTCCTCCTTAGAGCGAGAGAGTTGGTCATTCAGCTCAGCGCACTTCCTCTCTAGTTCATAGTTAGTGCTCCTCAAGTTCGCATTTGTGGCTTCAGATGAAACCACAATTTCAATCTCAGTTTCTAGTTGAGCCCGCATGTCTTCAATTTGCTTAGAGGCGTCCTTCTGTTCTTTGCGGAGTCCCATAATCTTCGCAACATAATCGTCAATCTCCTTCTTTTGGGACTCCATCGTCTTCTCCTTCTTCGGGATGACGTTGTCTCTAAGATTCTCAAACTTTCTCCTGGCATGGGTCAGCTTGCCCAGCTGCTTCTCGCTATACTTATTCTTGGTGTCCAGCTCGTTATATTGATCTTGTATTCTCTGGACATCATTAATCGAGTCCATGCCGAAACACGCATGGGCCATGTAGCAAGCCTACAAAAACAAAACAAGTTATCAAACAATAAAAAATATATATATAAGTGTTTTCGGAAGTCAGAAGCACTTACAGCGTTCAGAGTTGTCATGAGCTCACTCCGAACCCATCTCTCAGGTTTCCCCATAGGGATGGACATGGCATCCTCTTTAACTTGTGGGTCAACCATAAAGTCAGGGAGAGCCACGCCATTCGTGTAGGGCGCAAAACCAACTTTCTCAGGTGTGGCTCGAGAACTTAAGCCCCTCTCGAATGTACTTTTGGGCTTGGAAGCTTTAGCTTTCTCCAATCTGACCAGCTTCGCCCGTCGGTACCTCGCAGCCTTGTGCGGAGCGGCAGCATCAAAATACAGAAGTGTGCTCTTCTTCCCGCTCTCAATCTCCTCCTTTGTGGGAGGTTTCAGAGCCTCCTCAACATCTTCGAAAGTAAAGTCATGCTGGCAGAGGACAAACGGCACGCCACGAGGCAAGCTGTGAGTTTTCAAGGCCTTAGCAATCTTGGTGGTGGCAATCACATCGTCTGCCATCAGGCCTAGATTTGCGCTCAGCTGCGCACAGTTCGGATTAGCAAAACTTTCCCGACTCCCGATAAGAAATTCAGAGTTCACAAAAATAAATTCCTTCTTCCACACTCCGTGGTTAGAAGGAAGATCATCAACTAGGTTGCGATCAAGGTTTCGTCGCGCCGACCCGAGACGACCTAACCCAACCTTTCCATCCTTGCATAACTTATAATAGTTAAGGAATAAGTGCGGAGTGGGAGTAATGTTCAAACTCCATCAGATATTGGAGAATCCTCGCAGCGTCACAAAGAATCCTGCTGGTAGTTGTGACAGCGAGACATCGAAGATAAGCAGAATCTCGCTCATGAGCTCCGGAATGGGCAGCTCAGGGAAGTCCTTGAAATACATCTTTGGCAAGGCTTGGAACCCCGGTGGTGGGAGGTTCGTAGGCTAATACTGAGACACCCAGAAGCGGATGTGTCCCGAAATCCTCATCCCCCTCAAAAGATCTCGAGCCTCGCTCGCGCTGATGATGGAAGGGGGATGTACATCAGATTGACGCGTAAGCGTCGCCACAGTCATCACTTGTTCAAATCGACCCTCACCCGAACGGTCGACAGGGAGCAATTGTATTGCTCCATTCACATACTTCTCACAGAAAGCATATCCGGTTGGATTCACGATCCCAATATAGCTAGGGAAATCGGCATAGGGATCTTGACCTAGAACCATCTCGACCGGAGGTGGAGGAGTCCTTTCTCTTGTGCCTCGACCCGCATTAGGAGTAGGGTCGGGGATTTCACATTCGACGACTAACTCCTCGTCGAAATTCAAGTTGTGAGGATTCTCGGCCTCCTCCTCTTGGCCAAGCACATGGACTTTACCCTTGCCATGGCTTAATCGTCTTCTCTTCTTCTTCGAACCATCGTCCTCAGATGGTCGTTTATTAGGGTTCATCCCAGATATGATGAGACCCTCAGCATTTACAACAAGTGGCTCAGGATGCGCACTTGAATCATCCACTGTTGCAATAGGAATCGCCGACTCAACTACCGGAGTCGTCGATTCATCCTGGCCAGTCGTCGACTCATGGCGTATATTAGCTGCTTCTGAGTCAGCGGCCATCTTATCCTTTCTCTTGAAGAAGTCTTTCTTCTTGAAACCCCTGGGAATCGGCGACCCCGAAGTGGGAATCGTCGACTCACCAAGGATTTCTCCCTGCTCAGCCTCTGGCATGACTTCCGGAACCTTGTCCGAAATCGTCGACCCAGCCAGAGGCTCCAGCAGTTCGTGCACAGAAGCACTTAGATTGTCGTCAGAAGATGGAACTACCGGAGTCGTCGATTCAACGTTTCTGGGAGGAGACAGAATCGACGACTCAACGGTGTTCAGCATCTCGACGATGGTCTCTTCTCCGGCCATCTCCACGATCATAGCGGAGGCCTCGGCATCAGTTAGGTGAGGACTAGTTCTTGCCATCTCAGAGTCGTCGATTAAAGTTAAATGGAACTGGGGAATCGGCGATAGAAGGATCTAGGGTTTGGGTAGGCGATTCGAATTGGGGAAAAGTGGAGTGAGAAGTGTGAAGCGCTCACCACTATTTATAGCCCCTGGGAAAATTGCAAAAACCCCCTAGAGAATCCGAAAATTGCAAAGGAAGGAATCGAAAATCGATCTCCAAATCCCTGAAATCACGCCTGAGTCGACGATTCCCAACCTGAATCGTCGATTCTAGTCACTAATTTGCAAAATTTGAGAGATATATTACCTTATTGAAAATTTTGCATGTATTCTCCAAATATCTCCAAGGATCTTCTGAGAGATCCGACGTTTCACAATAGGAGTCGACGATTCTCAGAGGGAGTCGCCGACTCAAGGGGAAATTTTCAAAACAACCCTCACAGTTACCCAAAACTCAGGAGTCGACGATTGGAGCACCAAGTCGCCGACTCAGGGTAAACAACAACATATCTTCAGGAGGGAGTATCGCAAGCCCTCTCCGATGCTTCTGTCGCTTCGGCCAGAAGTCGTCACATCTCAGGGGGGAATATCACCAGCTCTCTCCGGCATCAGGGTTCAAACTTAAGTTGTAATTAAAAATTACAAGGGTAACCCTCGAGTTTCAAATATTTGCATCCTTTGGATTCGTCATTTGCGCTATCTTTTATAATTTTACGTTAATCTGAAGATATAAATTATCCACAAATTTAACCGTAGGCTGAGCTATGATTCGTACGACCAAGCCTATGCCTAGAGTGGCTAGCAATAGGGTTAGCATAGTTTAAATTACGTCCAGAGCGGCTAAATTACGACTTGTGAATCTAGTTTCGGGCCTTAGTTACAATTCAAAGGGTAATTTATATGAAAGATTAGCAAAGAAAAAACAAGAGATAGCACATTAACAATCAAAATCAAGTATTTGGAAAACTACTCATTCCAAAGGTTATGTGTCACAATGGCACGATTTTCGAGGGAGAGTATCACAAGCTCTCCCGACACTTCTGTCGCTTCGGCCAGAAGTCGTCACATTTCGAGGGGGAGTATCACAAGCTCTCCCGACACTTCTGTCGCTTCGGCCTACTTCTTGGCGCACACGATTGTAGTCTTGACATCATGTCCCCTACACCGTCTACTTCACAAACCTGATATCTCGGGAAGGTTAACCAAATGGGCCATCGAGCTCAGTGAGTTCGACTTGGATTTTCGACCAGCAACTGCCATCAAAGGGCAAACTATAGCGGATTTCATTGTCGAGTTTACACCATCAAACCTGGCCCAACCCTGGATTGTGGAAGTAGACGGTTCGAGTTGCAGCACAGGCTCGGGTATCGAAGTGAAAATCCATAGCCCGGATTGAAAAAACTACGAACACTCGGTACGGCTTCACTTCCCGGCATCTAACAATGTCGCGGAATACGAATAATTTATACACGGCCTAAAATTGCTAAGAACTCTAGCACTGAGAATGTCACGCTTCGCACTGACTCCCAGCTCGTCGCTCGGTAAACCACTGGTGAGTTCGCCTACAAAGAACCACAAATCACTAAATATGTGGAGGCAATGGTTGCACTCACCAAACAGTTCGCTGAGTTCAAAATCGAGCAAATCCCTCGAATTCAAAACACACCCGCTGACGCTCTAGCACGTCTAGCT
The DNA here is from genome assembly GCA_001185155.1 of Zostera marina. Lineage (NCBI taxonomy): Eukaryota > Viridiplantae > Streptophyta > Magnoliopsida > Alismatales > Zosteraceae > Zostera > Zostera marina. The sequence continues at coordinate 80,835 of LFYR01000671.1, read as the reverse complement.
TCAGTTTGGGAGGGAGGGCATCTCGAAATTTTAGTGGACTCCATACTCCAGCCCACGTGCTAAGTATTGAATGTCACTTCCGATCCTCAAGAAGATTGGAGACAACCAATACTCACAATCATTCAAAATGGAGTACTTCCTGATAATAAGGGTGGGGCCAAAAAAATTTAGCATAAGGCAGCCAAATATTGTGATGTCGGAGGGGTACTTTACAAAAAGTTCTTCGACAGCCCACTGCTGCGCTGTTTGGACAAGCCAGATACAGATAAGGTGATCCAGGAAGTGCATGAAGGCTCGTGCGGACTCCACGAGGGAGGAAGAGCACTAGCCTTCAAAATCATAAAGCCTACTTTGAGGTTAAAAGCTCGCACTTATATCCGCAAGTGTCGAGCATGTCAGTTGCATAGTCCAATGCAATAGAAACCATCCGCGGACATGACTCCGATCTTGAGCATGATCCCGTTCGCAAGGTGGGGACTGGACATAGTATGGTCATTCCCACCCTCAACATCTCAAGCTCAATTCATCTTTGTAGCAGTAGATTACTTTACAAAGTGAGTCGAAGCCCAAGAGGTAGCAAAGATCACTCAAGATGCGACAGTTAAATTCATCTATCGCTCCATAGTCTGCCGATTCGGAATTCCTCAACACATTGTCACCGACAATGGCACTCAATTCACGGGGGGGGGAGATTTTCAAGAATGTGCGAGGACCTGGGCACAAAGCTTCACTTCGCCTTCGTTTACCGACCTCAGACAGACAGACAAGTGAAAGTAACCAACAAGGCCATCGCACAAGGGTTAAAAAAGAAAATCGAATCGGCAAAAGGGGCCTGGGAGACAAGTTATGCGAAATTCTATGGGCATATCGCACAACGAGTAAAAACCCAACGGGCAACACCCCCTTTGCTATGACTTATGAAGTGGAAGTCGTCGTGCCAATCGAGATGAGTATACTAACATACAGAGTCTCAAAGTACGACGAGTAAACCAATGACCAAGACCTAGCAACAAAGCTAGAATTAAGGGAGGAAACCCGCGACGAGGCGAACCTGTGGAATGAAACGTACAAGGTCAGCGTATCAAGATACCATAACTGCCAAGTACGATAAAAGGTATTCTTGCCAGGGATTAGCATAACAGAAAGAAATAGACCAAGAAATAAATTGTCATCCAACTTCGAGGGACCCTACGTCGTCGAAGAAGAAATACGGCCAGGCACTTATCGCTTACGGCGACAAGACGGGACAATGGTCCCGAACACCTAGCACGTGGACAACATGCAACAATACTACGCTTAATATTCATCCCATAACGTTTATTTCTTAGGTTTTCCTGGTATGAGTGCTAATCATTAATATACAGAATAGAATAGTTAGTTTTATTTTGTAAAAATCCCTTTTAAAAGTCAATCTAAAGTCTCTTAGTCTAACACAACGCGGTCGTCAGGAATTGTAAGATACTTTAGACACTTTTTCTACTATCTATTCATAACTTGCAGGGATACTCTAACCCCAAGATCTATTTTGTCACTTCGGCCTCAATAGATCAAGGATCATTCCGTCGCTACGGCCTCAATGATCCTATCCCATCTTATCGCTATGGCCTTGATGCGGATCAATAGTCGCTCCGTCGCTACGGCCGGAGTCGGACTACACCTTAAGGGTTCAAATCCAGAGTTACGTAGTCAACAAATATTTGCGAATCTAACCTTAAGATTCTAAATATTTACAAGTCCAATTTACGACAGTAACTCTAAATTACGACCATAACTATAGTTTGCGACTCACGTGCGCAAATTAAGAACTTCATAGATAAATTGCGAGTTTAATACAAAGACTCCAATTATCTACAACACCCCTTTTTTACGTCTCGAATTGTTTCAACAATATCAAAGTTAGTTTGGAGATATAATTTATTCGCGAATTTAACCAACGACTGAACTACGATTCGTACGACCAAACTTACGTCCAGAGTGGTTAAGCAAGGGTTAGCAGAATCTAATTTAGCAGAATCTAAGTTACGACTTGTGAATCTAATTTCGAGCTTAAGTTACAATTCAAAAAATAACTAATATGAAAAATTAACTAAGAAAGAAAACAAAACAATTCATTAATATTCAAAAAAAGGATTTCAAAATGAAGTGCTAAAAAATCTAGTCTAGATCCTTTCTCGCTGCTCGAACATCGCTCTTTATCTTATCAAGAGCCTCCTTATGCTCCAACTGCACCTCAGGATGATCTTCAAGTCACGCCATGATATCAGTAACATAGTTGGCAGGCAAACTTGGGAACACATGAGGAACAAAAAAGTTCAAGTCCTGGAGTTGGTCAGATTGACCGTCAACTTCAAAATCCAAGTCCTTTACTTTTCCCGAAGAAGAATCCAGATCTTCCTTCGTCTTCTTCAACTCCTCCGTGAATTGGGAGAAGTGGTCATTCAAATCTTTCAGCATGGAGTCAGATTGGGAGAGATCTGTCTCAAGTCTCTGAATTTTTGATTCAGACACCATCGCATTCCCAACCTCCGCATTCAGCTGAGCTTTCAAGTCCTTGATCTCCTTCTGAGCAGTAGCAAGAAGTGACTCAGATGTCTTCAGAGCATCACGTTCTTGGCGAAGAGCAGATATCTCGACTATATGTTTGACACATTCTTTCTCTTTCGCTGCAATTACTTTATCCTTCTCGGGAATAATTTCACTCTCCAGCTTCTTGCACCGCTGGAAAACTTTCCTCAACGACCACACCTCTTTACAAATAGCTTGATACTTGTCATCAAGTTTATCGTACTTCCGTTGGGCCCGAAGTGAGTCATTGAAAGTCTGCATCCCAACAACAACATTTCCCAAGTACGCAGCCTAAAAAAATAACAAAACAATTAGTACAAAAGAGATAGAAAAATATACGAGTTAGGGCATAAGTCACTTACAGCAGATAAGGCTCTCGTGAGCTCTTCTCGAATCCAGTCTCCAGGCTTGGCCAGCAGCAGCTTGGAGGCTCTCGATCGCACCTCAGGATCCGCAAAAAGGCCTGGATAGCCGAAAGCGGATCGGAAGGGAGCAAACTCAGGTATCGATCGAAAACTCGAACCAGTCTCGAAAGTGCCATGAGGATTGGAACCTTCGGCTATTCGAATTTGGATCAGCTTCGCGTTCTGTAACCTTATAGTCATATGAGGAGGCACCACATCTCGGTAAAGATGTGCCCCTTTCTTCTTCTTCTTCATTGGCTTGCCTTTAGGATCTTCCGACTTCAAATAGTGGGTCACGTCGGAAAAAGTAAAATCTTCTTGCTGACAAAGAGCGAAAGGAACCCCATGACCACACTCATAGAGAGCAAGGACTTTAGAGATTTTGCTCGCATCTTCGAGCTCCGGCTTGCTAAGCTCGTGGGGGACATCCATGTGTACGCGCTTGGTATTGGCCCAACTTTCCCGGCTTCTGCGTACAACCATAGATTCAACAAAAAAGAACTCGCTCTTCCACTGTCCACCATAGTTGGAAGGGAGTTCAACGATCCAATCTCGGCCATGGAACCACTTGGATAACCCGATCCGACCAGATTCGAAAGAGGGAGCTTTATGAAGCTTGTAATACCATAAGAACAAGCTAGCGGTTGCGGGTATATTCAGACTCCAATAGATATTGGAAAACACTCTCAGATAAACAAAAAATGCCGCCTGAAGTTGAGACAGTGACACTAAAGCTTCAAACAACACTTCACTTATCAAGGTAGGGATGGAAAGCACAGAGAAGTGTTTGAAGTATAATCGGGGAATTGCTTGAAATCCCGCAGGTGGGAGATTGGCAGGCTGATACTACGACCCCCAAAATCACAGATGTTCGGAAATGCGCACCCCTCGCAGAATCTCTCGGGCTTCGTATGCAGACATGACAGAAAATGGAAGCAAAGTGCCTATTTGAGGTACACGAGGACTATTCAAATGAACCTCCTCAAAAGACCCCTCATTCGTGTCGCTCAGGGGTAACAACTTGATAGTGCCATCCGGCAAGGTCTCACAATAAGAAAACCAATAGGATCCGCAATTCCCTCATAGAAGGGCAGGTTCACATGATCTCCATCCTTATCCACTTCAGTAGGAGGAGAAGGAGACTTTGATCCATCAGATGGATCAGCTCGGGCATGATTCGCGCCACGATCCAGTTCTAATTCTCATTCATAGTCAAACTGTTCAGATTGATGAACATTTGTCCCCTGTGCAGTAGGGATATGAGTCTTCCCTCCTAGTCCACCATTTCCTTAGACAGAGAGAACAGAAGTACTAGCCTCGCCACCTTCGTGTGAGCGAGTCTTGTTATTTCTCCTTTTCTTCTTCTTACTTCTCTTGTTAGATTCAGCACAAGGCCTCTTACCCTTGTCAGAAGAGACCATCCTCTCAGTATGGATGACAGAAACGTCAGGTTCCACCATTACACTTGGAATATATTCTTCAACTAGAACCTCCGATTCTTGAGGCAATATCGGCGATTTAGGAGTTGGTTCGCCGATTTTTGTTTCGAACTCGCCGATCTCATATCAATAACTCGGCGAGGTCTCTTGAAAATGGGGAAACTCGCCGATTTCTAGGAAGAAATCGTCGACTTTTCAGGAGAAAGCCGAAGCAGCTCGTGCACGAAGGCACTGGTGTTCACATCAGAAGCGGCCACAACAACCAGACTCACTGATTCCACAGCAGCATGATGGGGCAAGCCCTCACATGACGGTGATGGAATCGGTGATTCAACGGTATTGAGCACCGCATTCAGACTTCCATCGACATCCTCACGGTACAACTCGTCGACCATCGCTTCGGCTTCAGAATCAGTGATTTTAGGAAGAGTCAAAGATTTTGGGTCTGCCATCGGAAACTCGACGATTTTGAGGAGAAAATCGGCGATAAAAATTGGTGATTCGGAATTAGGGTTTAGGCGATCTGTGGAAAGTGAGATGCAGATTAAAATAATCACTCCACTATTTATAACCCTCGGAAAAATTGCAAACCCCCCCTAGAAAATTTAAAAATTACGCGAAGGAAAATCGTTGATTGATTTACAAATCTCTGAAAATCGCCTATTTTTCGGGAAAATCACGGGATAGGGTAGAGAAATTTCCATATTTGGGAAATTTGTAAATATTACCCAAGATCCGCCAGCTCACAGTTAAGATCGCCGATTTCACAAGAAAATCACCGATCTAGATGGGTAAATTGCATATCTGCCCACAACATTACTCTGAGACTAAGATCGTCGATTTAAAGAACTAAATCGCCGACCCAGAGTAAAAACACTATCTCTTGGGGAAGAGTATCACAAGTTCTCCCCGACGCTTCTGTCGCTTTGGCCAAAAGTCATCATGCTTCGGGGGTGGGTATCACAAACTCTCTCCAACACTTCTGTCGCTCCGGCCGGAAGTCGTTACATCTCGGGGAGGAGTATCACAAGCTCTCCCCGACGCTTCTGTTACTTTGGCCAGAAGTCATCACGTTTCGGGGGGGGGGGGAGTATCACAAACTCTCTCCGACACTTCTGTCGCTTCGGCCAGAAGTTGGCACGTTTTATGCAGGTACTTAAGGGGGGAGTATCACAAGCTCTCCCTGACACTTCTGTCGCTTTGGCCAGAAGTCGTCACATTTCGGGAGGGAGTATCGCAAACTCTCCCGACACTTCCGTCGCTCCTGCCGGAAGTTGTCAAATATGAGCACGATAAATCTGTCGCTTTGGCCAGATTTATCGAGGATTTATTGAGCAAAAGGAGGAGTAACACGAGAGGTAACTTCACACGGTAAGTTTAATAAGTTAATAAATATGCGTTTTGGACTAATTTAGTTATTTTGCAGGATGTTTTTTGTTTTGCAGGTATGATTCTGTCGCTTCGGTCAGAATCAGATCTATCTTGTCGCCTTGGCCTCGATAGATCAAAGATCATTTTGTCGCTTTGGCCTTAATGATCGCAACCCATCATTCCGCTTATTTGCATTGATGGGTTAGTCGTCGTTGCGGACGTAAAGTCGCTCTTGATCAGGGTTGACTATAAACATTAGTTCTATCGCCTTGGTTAGAACTAGATTCTGTCACTTTGGCCGGGATCAGATTATGTTGCTTTGGCCAGAATCGGACCTATTTTGTCGCTTTGGCCTTAATAGATCAAGGTCCATTTTGTCGCTTTGGCCTTAATGCACCAAGAATTATTTTGTCGCTTTGGCCTTAATGCACCAAGAATTATTTTGTCGCTTTGATCTTAATAATTATTTTATCTTGTCGCTTTGGCCTTGATGACACAACAAAAGTCACTCTTGATCAGGGTTGGACTATAAACACGTAGTTCTGTGACCTAAAACTAGATTCTGTCGCTTTGGCCAGAATCAATCCATTTTGTCGCTTTGGCCTTAATGGATGCGGAATCATTTTGTCGTTGTGGCCGTAATGATTCGATCTCATCTTGTCGCTTTGGCCTTGATGCGGATCACACACACATCTTGCTTGGGGGGGATATTGGCGATACACACATGTTTTTTGTGCTCTCTTCAGGGGGAGTACTGGTGAGACATGCATGATTATGTCAGTTACTCTCAGCAACGCCCTTCAATAAGAACTAGGGTTCCGTTGCTATATGCCGGACCCCCGGAAGGCTCCCACGGTGCGGAACAAGTTTATCGTTAAATCGTCGAGTTAACCCGTAAATCGCGATTGGACTACCAAATCGCCGACTTTAGTGGTATATCGTCGAGTTAGGACCCAGATCGGCAGTATGGTAGACTGCAAATTTTGCCTCTCGAAACTCGGCGTGTTTGCCACTAAATAGGCGATTCCATACCTGAATCGTCGATTTACGACCGTTACTCGTTGCATGCCTGTGTCATAATGGGCCATTGATGCGCCCTATTATGGTAGAAGGCGCGATGCCCGCCGCAGTGTGCGCCCCCGAAGACCCTATAAAAGGGGTTCCAATGGGTCACTCCAAGGCAGAATATCAGTTCAACCTCCACCAGAGCAATATATAGAGAATCGCCGATTCCCACACCAGAATCGTCTATTCTCTTCTTACAGGATTTGACGTAGAGCGCGCGTCATGGACTCCAGAGCCTCCGGCCCTCCTCGCAACCCCGCGAGCCCCCTAATAGCAGATTACGTGCTTCATCAGAGGACTTGGAGGAATTTCTTCGATCAACATTCTTGAAGGTTCCGACTGGAGGAAAAATAGATGGAGGAAGAAAGTCGACAACCGAGGGTTTTGGGGATTCTCAACCCTTCCCATCCTTTCTTTATATGCGCAAGGTGTGTGGGATTTCTTCACAGGTCACACGATTGGAAGAATTTTCTTCAAAAAGGCAGTTGCCTTTTCCTAAAAGACGATTGCTCTTCCAAGGATTATTTTCAATATCTTGTGTTGTCCAATCATGATGGTTGGGTTTTTAAAATTTTCCCTCCAAAAAATTAAAAACTCTTGATTTTCCCTTGATAATTAAGGAGGGGAATGGCTGAAATCGATTCAGCCCCATATTGGTTGGTTGAAAGGGATTTTGGAATTTGAATATAATTAATTCCTTCATAAATTATTTTTTATTGGTATGAGACATCATTACATTCAATTACCAACTTCTAATTAATTTTAATTAATTTATGCTAGTTATATAAAACTGTGATATTTGATTTATCCAACATATAAGATGTCAATAGAAATTTGTGAGATCGCAGAATTTGTCATAATCGATTTTCGATTAGAGTCTTGAGTCAATAGTTTAATGATCTCAAGATTCATCCTTATCAAAATCTAGACATCGGTTGAACTGATTCAGTTTGTTTTGCATGACGATGACCTTAATAGCTACTTGGTGAATCCTTATCTATCTGACATTCATAACATCAGAAGACCATGTTGCTATGAGTGGTTGATCTTGCACGAACCCCATCATCTTTATCTCCTAATTTGTTCTTCAGAATAGATGATGGAGTTTGATTCGTTAATGCAGTTGACTCTTTCTGACTTTTTTCTGTGTTTGGAGAGAGTACTAGATTATCCTTTGGATATTCATCAAAGTCTATATGAAGTGATTCAATTATGGTTTGAGATCCTTTGAAAAATATTATGTATGCTCTGCTCCGTTCTGAGTAACCCATGAGTAATCTTTCATCCGACTTAGGAGTGAGTTGTGTTGCTTGAGTCCTTAAGACACAACATTTACACCCAAATATTTTGAAATATGCAACTTTGGGTTTCCTGTTCTTCCAAAGTTCATATGGAGACTTATTTAGTATTTGTCTAATTGAGACTCTGTTTAAAGTATAGCATGCAGTGTTTACTGCTTCAGTCCAAAGAGTACGAGATGTATCATGTTCATTTAACATGTTTCTTGCCATCTCTTGTAGAGTTCGGTTCTTTCTTTCAACAATTCCATTTTGGGAAGATTCTTGAGAAATAGAAAACTCATATTTAAGACCATGGGTTTTACAAAAAATTTCAATTTCTATATTTTTTAATTCTTTACCGTGATCACTCCGGATTTTTATAATAGAGAGATCCTTTTCATTTTGCACTTTTGTACAGAATGACGAGAATTCGCAGAAGGCTTCATCCTTAATTTTTAAGAAGAATACCCAAGTGTACCTTGTGTAATCGTCTATAATTACAAATGTATATCTCTTCCCTTCTACACTTTGAGTTTGGTTTGGTCCGAAAAGATCCATGTGCAGAAGTTCAAGCGATCGAGATGTAGTTACCTCCAAGATAAATTTAAAGGGTTTATGTAGCTTTCTCTTTTGACACGAGTTGCAAGAACTATCTTGATTATATGTAATCCTAGGTAATCATTTAACTAGATCTCCTTTTGATAGCCTAGTCAGTTTGGAGTAACTAGTATGGCCCAATCTTTTGTGCCGTAGGATTTTCTCATCACTGGCTGCTGACATGCAGTGTTCGTGAGAATGGATAGTTTGGTTAAAAGTAATAGAGTACGCATTGTGTTCTCTAATTCCTTCTGCAATAATCTTATTTTCGGAGTTTGTGATTCTGCACAACTATTTTCCAAATTTAACTACATAACCTATATCACACAGCTGGCTTATGTTGATTAGATTGTGTTTTAAGCCTTCTACTAAATATACATTTTTAAGAAAAAGATTATTTACACTACCTACTGTACCAATTCCTATTTGGTACCTGTTTTGTCATCTGCGAAGATGACAGTTTTCCCCTTGAAAACTGACACTATATCTCTTAGCAGGCTTCTGTTTTCAGTCATGTGTCGGGTGCATCCACTGTTGAATAGCCATTTGGATGTTTGATTGTCCTGTGGATAAGAGCATGGTTTTTGGTACCCAAAACTTTTTGACTCCTAAATGATTAATAGAAATATTTTTTAAATGTTGCAGCCCTTCTTTAGATATCCATTTTTCTTTTATGCTTATCTTACTATTGGGAGAAATCTTTTTATGTTTAGTTTGAGCATCTTTGTGTGTGGATTCTCACACGAAATATTTATTGTATGATATAGATGTACTTGGAGAAGGAGATTCATTTCCAAAGTCTAAACCTAACTTTCTTAGTCCAATATTGGATTTTTCGATCATGTCATCAAGCATCTTAGAGCTATATGTGAATTTTGAAATATCTTGTTTGTATTCACATATTTTTCTTTCTAATGTTTCTATATGAGATGCTTGTGAATTTATGTCTACTAGCAGATCTTCTATTTCGAGTATTTGACATTTATCTTTGTTTTTATATTCTAGAATGATTTCATCTTGTTTGGCTAATTTCTCTGTCAATGATTCTAGTTTTGTTTTTAGATTTAGATTTATTTCTTTTAACCTTTCTAAATCTTCTAGATGTATGGAGGAGGATTCTTCCACTTGTTCTACTAGGTCTATAAGGATGAGGTTTTGCTCTTTAAGGGTTTTAATTGTTTTGTCATTTTTATCTAATTTAATTTCTTCTATATGCATGGTGATTGGTTCTTCTTTGGTTTCAGTATGATCTAAAAGAACTAAATTTTGCTCTATTAGCTGTTCTGCCACTTTTTCTTTAGACTTCAGTTTGTTGGTTAGAGCAATATTTTCAAGCCTAAGTTTTTTTAGTTCATGATTATCATGTGTTAGTGTTTTGCATGCAATTTTCTTTTAATAACTTAGCTAGTTTCTTTTCAGATTCATACCTAGACACTAGCTCAAGATAAGATATCTCTAGTTTTTGATAATCATAAAAACTTACCTGGGTGTCTGAGTTGTTGACCATCAGACATCCCTCAACTTCAGAGTCTTCATCAGTATCAGACCAACTGACTTGATGAGCAGTATCCCTGGACTTTGGGCAGTTAGGTCTTGTGTGTCCAGTCTTGTTGCATCTGTAGCATATCACTTCCTTTTATTTGAATTGGTCTGGCCTGTGTGACTTGTAGTGTGAGCTTCTTGCTTTAGATTCTTTTCTCTTCTTGATTAGCTTATACAGTTTGGCAGTGATCAATGCAAGCTCATCTTCATCAGACTGGTTGTTGTTTTTTGAAGTAACTTGGAGGGCCAGACTTTTCTTTTCTTCTGTTTGCTTCTCCTTGGGTGTGAACTTCATATGTTCGTATGTCATGAGATATCCAACTAACTCCACTACACAGAGCTTGTTCAGGTCATGAGATTCTTGGATGACATCTCTTTTTGAATCATACTTGTCAGGAAGGCTTCTTAGAATTTTTCCAACTTGATTCTTTTTGCTGATGGGCTCTCCTAGACCAACTAGGTCATTGACGATGTTGATGAATCTTTTATTCATTTCAGCGATGGTTTCTCCTTCCTTCATGGTGAAGTTCACATATTCCCTGTGAGCATGTAGAAGTTTGTTCTCCTTCACATGAGATGTGCCTTCATGAATTGCTTCCAACTGCTTCCAGATGTCATAAGCTGTGTTGAACCTTCGGATAGAGCTGTACTCAGATTTATCTAATGTTCCATAGAGTGCATTCATTACTCTGGCGTTGAATCTACATCTTTGTTTGTTCAGAATAGTCCATTCGATTTCTTTTATAGTTAGAGGCTCATATTTTTCATGAGTGATTCTCCATATCTCACTGTGTTGCGATATCAAGTGTATCCTCATTTTCTTCTTCCAAAATTCATTCCTGGTTCCATAGAAGATAGGAGATTTGTTTGATGCGAAACCCTGATACCCTTGTTCTTCTTGTGCCATGTTAGAAACAGATGTGAAGCTGTTAATAACCTACTTGGCTCTGATACCACTTGTTGGATCTGGATCAAAGGCTTAAGGGGGGGTAATAGTCTCTTTTCATGATTTCTCAGATAATGTGCAGAATACCTGAGAATGCAAGTCAAAGACAAGGATATATATAAAGAGTGTCTGTTCTTTATAAGTTTATTACAGTATATGAATACTGAGTCCACTTATAAGATTGTAATTTATAGACAATTGTAGTATATGAATACTAAGTTATGATATAAGCACACGTTTAAAATAAGTTAAAATATATATATATGTAAATATAAGTGACCAGATAACTGGATATATATATTTTAACAGAAAGTAACCTCAGTCAATGACCAGATAACTGGATGAAGGATCTGCACGAAAATAGTCAACCTCAATTTGTGACCAGATAACTGGATGAGGGATCTCTTTTTAGTTGCTTTTATCTTGTTTTAACTTTATGAAATAAGAAAGTAGAAAATAAAAGAGACACAGAGATTTTTATACTGGTTCACCCAAACAAAGGCTAGTCCAGTTCCGATGAAACACGGAGATCACTAACCTGAAGGTAATGACGAAACCTCTGCCAAGCTTTAAGACTTAACGCTTATGAACCACCTAAAAGTATTAAGGAACTATTAAAAACCTCTGTCAAGCTTTAAGGCTAAACGCTTGTGAACCACCTAAGAGTATTAAGAAACTCTTAAAAACCCTTGAACCTTTAAGGCAGATTCGACCTGAGAGTTTTCCTGAAAACTCTATAAAACTACACCGAGTTTTATAGTTGAACTCGTTGAACCTTACAAGTGTTGGTATTGAGACACACCTCTCACAACACTTGGACCACTTACAAAATGTAGAGTTTTTCTTCTAGCACACTCTCAACGTACAAGAGGGGAAGAAGAAGAAGAAGTTGAAGAACTAGAGCACACAACCTTGAGAGCAACTCCTACACAAAGCTTGAACGAGAGCTAGACACTACAAAAAAAGGACCTTGTATGGCGGTCTTTAGATGGCGGATCCGCCATCAATAATTCAGTTGTTTTGAATCCGCCGAGGAAAGGTTTTGACTTGAAGGCGGTTCAAAATTACTTTCGATGGCGGTCATTAGATGGCGGAAATCCACCATCTAAACTATCCCGCCCAAAATTTCGAATCCCCCCCAATGTTCAGCCCGATTACCCGATTAAATTGACTTAACATGGCGGACGTCCGCCATGTTAAGTATTTGGGGAGTCGGGCGGAAAAAGCCCGCCCAAATTTCGATTGGGCGGACTTTCACTTAAATCTCGTCGGAACTTAAGTGTACTTACATGGCGGAAACCCCAAATTAAGTTTTGGGGTTTATTAAAAACCCCAAATTCCAGACAGACGTGTTCTGTCTGAAATCCCAACTTATTTCCCTGCCGCCGACGATTCCTTCTCCTCTCCGCCGATTCCTCCATCGATCTTCCGTGTCCCGCCGGTCGTCTTTAGCCGCTCGCCATCGCCGACAGCTCCCACCGGTACCTGCATCTTCGTCTGTGAAGGTTAGATGGGTTGTTTTTATTTTTTTTATTTTTAGTTGAAGATTGTGGTTTGTATATTGATGTTATCTATTTTAATCATTTTAGGGTTATCCGTTTTTAGGGTTATCATTTTTTTATTGTTTAGATAATTTAATCTTACTGTTTATGGGTTCATGTGTATTTGTGTTTTTATGTATTTTGATTGTGTTTAGATATTGATTGTGTTTTGATATGTGTTTATATGTGTTCAGAATCCTCGTCGGTCTCCACTTCCACTGCCGTCGCCGATCCCAGCATCTGTCAAGGTATTTTATTTTTGTTTTCTTCTTCTTCTTCATCTACTATTGATAATGTATCTATTGTTTTGAATGTGAATTTGATAATTTATGTACTGTTTTGATTTGAATTTGTTACGATCCTGGAAAATTGTTTTGATTTGATAATTAATGTGAATTTGTTTTGATTTGAATGTAAGTGGTACGATCCTGAAAAAGCAGGTACTAAAGTAGATGATTTTGGTGTCGTTTCAGTGAACACGACACAGGGAAAATTTGGAAAGGAACCTTTCATTTTGGCAAATCAGGCTCAACAATGTTTCTACATTCAAGATCCGGTAGAATCTAAATGGAGTTTAATCCTTAAAATACCAAATAGAGATATTTTCGATGTCGATAATGATGATTGTTGTAATTAAATTATAAAGTATTACATTACAATATAATTTAATATTTTGAATGTAATATTATGTTAATTATAAATATTTCTTTTTTTCAGTAAAAAATGAGTCAACTACTTGCAATCGTCAAACGATATGAACGACTCGAGCGACTAAATCAGATTCAACGTAGTTTTTACAAAAACATAGATTATTATTGTCGTGTTTTTGTTTGTTTCCGTTGCGGAGTCAACAGTCATCATTTTCACAACTGTCCAAAAATATGGTCGACAAATCCTCAAACAATGGAAACCGGTCAGATTTTAGTGTTAGGATACGAAGCTAGAGTGTTGAATGATTGTGATGGCACACATTCATTCAAAATCGAATACAACTCTTCTCACGACGACTTCGAAGATTTGTTGTGCCTAATAATAAAGAATGTAAATTACAATAGGAAAAATGTTTGGTTGTTATGTCAGACCAAGACCCCATATACGGGTGTCTGACTATGTATTTAAAATAACTAATTTTATTTTAAAATTTAAATATTTCAGATTATGTTTACTTTTTTCGTTCTGATCGGTGTTATCACACCATTCATGGTACTGACGATGGTTACATCCCGTCGCTCAATCGATGAGTCCAGATCAAGTGGTCAGTTTATTTTTCATATTTTAAATATTATCATGATTTTTATTAAATATTAATTCTTAAATATGTAAATTAATTAGATGCGAAGTCATCCACATCGAATGTGCCTCCACAGAAGAAGGGTCGTGGTCGCACAAAAGACCACCCCCATAACCATCCAAAAAAAGGTACGAAATGAAAGGTTGTGTTTGACAACACGAACCAAGCGATGGATGAAATGACGAAGAAATTAACCACAAGAATAGCTCTTTTAGCAAAAGATCATACTCTCTTCTCATACGACATTGAGTGGCATCATCAACCACAACAAAATTTTCAGGACGCGTTAAAAATATTAACTGTAAGTATATATATTTTTTATAATATTTATTAATTTTCCAAAACTTATAAGTTTTGAATATGTAGGCTGAATATAATTTAAGTGGAAGCAAAGCTGCACAAACTTATATCAATGGTAGGTTGAACAAACTCTGGAGGAGCAACCATAATTCTTTGGTTAAAACTTATAGCTCTGATCCTAATATAAGAGAAGAAAATATTTTGGTGACTTTTCCACCGTATGTCAGCAAACCTCAATTTCTGAATAAATTGAGACAACATCGATTGGAAAAAAGAAAGATATGTATATGTATATTTATTATATTAATAAATTTAGAAACTTATTATTTTTTATAATTTCAACAAATTTCCGAGATAAATACCGCGAACCGAGCGAATCAAATGACACATCACGCTGGTTCAAAAGGATTAACGCAAAAACGTCATGAATTGGTAATTTATTTATAATTTATATCTAATTTATTTATATATTAATGAATTATGTGAATATAGATGCAACAAGGAAGGAGTGAAATCGAAACTTGGTCAGAGACTTTACAAATGACATATAAGGGAAGTGATAAAGTTGTAAGTCTTTTTTTAAAATTATTTATATTTTATAATTTCTATTATCATTATTTGATTTTGTTATTCTTTCAGCTTGAAGCCACGGAATTTATCAAAAGTCAAGAGGCAAAATCGTGGGCTGAATCTGAAGCAATGACTCCATTTGTAAGTTTCATTGATTATTTTAAATATATTTCGCATTTCTTATTTATTTATTTTTTATAATGCAGCAATTTATCGAAGCGACGGTCAACAAGACTTTCAAAAAAAAAAAAAAGAATAGAATCATAGGAATTGGAGAAGCTGCCAGTATGGTGAGCACAACGAACGAAAGATGGGCTTCTCCAAATTGGAAAGGAAAAGAGATGATCTCCGAAAACACGACTACTGATGCAACACCAGATGCAGTTTGGTCGGAAAAATTCAAAGAATTTGAGGTATTTTAAATATATTTCAATAATTTTGTTAATTATCAAACTCATTTTTGTTTTCATTTTCAGAACAATTGTAAAGAGAGTCAGAAAGACGTCTCCAAATACAAGAAGAAGTTCAATACAATGAAATCTTATATGAAGAAACTCAATAAGACTTTGAAGACTTCCGGACTCGACATGACGCACATGGCTTCCACTTCAAAGTCCACCATACCATCTGCATTCGGATCAGATATTTCAGATTCTGATTCAGAAGACTCGATTTCAGACGAGTGTTGATTAAACTATTTTTATATTTTTTTATTCAAACATCGAATATTTAACGATTATGTATTTTAGTTTATTTTCAATAAAAACATCGATTTCAATTTCAAAATCGCTTTCTTAAATATCGATTTCTATTTCAAAAAACAACGATTCGAACGGAAAATATAGAATCCTGTTTAAAAAAAAATGAAACAAACATTGTATGGCGGATATCCGCCATCTATACTATTATACTAAGGTTTAATCCTCCATCTAAATATGGGCACAATCGCCCTCTCCCACGAATAGATGACGGATATCCGCCATCTATAAACTTAAGGAACCGCCTGCTGTACTTCAGATGGCGGATTTCCGTCATCTAATGTTACAAAGATAGTCGGTGGACATCCGCCATCAATAAAATTAACCGTCATCAATGAATTGACACCAAACTTTTTCCGTGCCATATTTTAGATGGCGGATTTCCGCCATCTATAAAATTTTTGGTGGGAAATGGGGATGGATAATAAATGACGGTCTTTAGATGGAGGTTATGGGATTTTAATGACGGTGTCCAAGATAGCGGTCTTTAGATGGCAGATTTCGGCCGACGATCACTTTAGATGGCGGATTCCCGCCATCTAAAGACCGTCATACAAGGTCTTATTTCTTGTAGTGAGAGCTTGAGCAAGAGCAAGAGAGAACAAAAGTAGAGCTTTGATCCAATGAGAGCTTTATCAAAGATGGCAAGTGTTGACTTTAGCTCTTGGCTGTGCACCTCCTTTTATAATAGACGTTGATGGCATGAGGGTAAATTTTTCATCTTCAAAACACCTAAGAAGAAGAGATTCAAAAACTCTCATTGAATACTCCATGAACGATTTTCATTGGCGGAGAGCTTCACTTGGATTTGAATTCTTATCTTGGGAGATTGTGTAACATTAAATCCAAGATCATGATTGGATTTCATTTTGGGAGATTGAGCCTCCACACGTTTTTGCACTTCTCCAATTTGAACTCTTCAATTAGGATTTTGTGTAACATTGAATCCAAGATCTTTGTAGTTAATATGTTGGATATACTCTTGGAATCTTTGTCATGATTGCACTTCTACACGTTTTTTACATCTTGGGTTCATTTGAAACACCTTGTTGATTCATTTGAAACTTGAATGAATAGTTATAGCTTTCACACATTATTGATTAACCTTCAAGATATTGATCAACTTGAAACAAAAGTTAATGCAAGCAAATAGGTACGTATAATTAAATACAAAATTCAATAATTAACTTGATTAATAATAGAGATTTGTTTGATGAAAATAATATTGATCTCATTTTAGTTTAATCATATATCAAGTCAATTTTATCTATGTCTTATTAATTAGGGTTTATTATACTCAAATTAATTAACAACTAAATATGTCATTGAGAATCTTATTTCTACACGACTAACTATAGTTATCATTCACACTCATCCCATCGCTTTTTTCGCCGACTTTATCGTCGTTCAAAATTACTATAGTATTCGGAAAGTTGGACGTAACCGAAACTTTGGAAACCGACGATGATTGTGTTTCACGGACAAACGACGGACCTTGCACGGTGGAATTCGTATCTGAACAACTCGGCCCGCAAGAGTAGGTAAAATTCGGTGGATATTTGACACCTCCCGTGGCCGGTGCTCTTTTGTCTCGTCGACCAAATAAGTCTCGTAGATGAGGCATCATCGGGGGTCTCCTAGATGGTTGCTTCACTCTCATTATGATTGACGAATCATGAGGGCTCGATGGACCTACCGCCCGCGGCACATACTATGGATGTGGCTGGAATGGAGGTACAAGAGGTACGGTTGCAGGTACGATAGAAACTTGTAAGTGCACTATCGGAACACGTATAGGAAATGAACCTCTGCACGGTATCTGTTTTTCTCTCCTTCTCATTATGCTATTTTAAATATCAAACAATTTATTTAAATTATACATTCAAAAATTTAACTAAACAATAATAAAGTAATGCATTTAAAAAAAAAAGATTAATAAACTAAAATGATAATTAAAATAAGAAATCACAAATTATGTACTTCGAATTTTTCGTGGAGTTTGGAATAAATCTGTGAGTTTGGAAGAAACCCTTCTTTAACATCAACACATGTGAGTTTGGAATAAACTGTATCAAATTACAGTTTGAATTTATTAGCAAATAATCGAATTAATTGTTTCAATTTTGTTTTTTAAATTCATGACCATTTTGTTTTTAATGATAATTGAAATCAAATCACATGTACACTTCAAATTTGAAACATATATAACTTAAAATTAAACCTGCAAATAAACATATACAACCAATAATTATGTAATATAATATAAACCAAACCAAACAACCCTTCTCTCCATTTTATTTACCTCCTCATTTTGTTCATCCATATATAATCGAGAAAAGGAGAGGTTGAAAGAACACAACAGAATTTTTAATGCAGCCTCTAGACTAAGAACAATCACAATTGAAGGAGATGAAAATCTTCTTCAGCCTACAAATACCCAAAATAAACTTTCCACTCTACACTACAATGGGAGTATAAGAGGGAGCGGACCCAAAAGGAAGGGCATTTTATGTCATTATTCTAAATTATTCTAAAAAACAGATGATCAATTTCTAATGAAAACTAAAAAATGATTCTTTAGATTATTCACCAATCATAGTTCAAACACACACCTAAGATTCTTTAGATTTGACTTCTACATGCTTAAAATAAATTGTGATTTATACTTTCTAAGTGTTTAGATTTGGTTACATTACTTACATGAGTACATATGTGTTTTAAACAGAACTTTAAACCCATGATTTAAACAGAACTGAACATAACTGAACAAACATTTAGAAGTTGGAACTTTATAAGGTGGCGAAAAAATTACTCATTCGATTAATAGGAGTCAGGAGAAAAAGTTTACTTTACTAGCAATTACTCATTCGATTAAATGAACAAACATTTAGAAGTTTACTTTTTTTGACTAGCAATTAGGAATGAGGAAATGACCATTTGCAATAAAGTAATAAACTAATCTGACCAGTAGAAAATCTGAAGTAGGAAACTTAATTCATATACCAACAAATATAAACAGGAAATATAAAGTATCGTGTTTACTTGTACTGTAGTATCTAAACCATTTACAATTAATGAACGAGTTAATTTTGGAATATAATATATTTAGGATCTAAACTTATTTCTACTCTTGTAAACTAAACCAAATGAATACATGTTAGGCCGTATGATACTATTCTTAGGTTTTAAATGTTTAGATGCACTGTGTTTTTGAAATAGCAGTATGATCCTATCTACTCTGCTGCAGTTTACGCACAAACACACAGCCATTGACACATCTAAAATAAATAGATATCAATTGATATTTTCAGAGTAGAGATTGATAACAAAATTGATTTTCATAGTAGAGTAGATATTTTCAGTTGATCATAGATAGATAACAAAATTAATTTTCAGAGTAAAGATTAGTTTAAAAACAATAAAATTTAAAAACAATAAAAACCTACCTCGTGCTCGCCGGACAAAGATTTGGAATCTCCGGACAAAGATTTGGAATCATCGGAGATCGGAACGATTGGGAATGAGAATAGAGGAGATTGGGTTTGGGTTTAGGAGAAAGTAAAAATCGGGAGGGAAGATCCTTTATCCATCCATACAAGAAAAGGGGATTTCCAACCCCAATAAAGAATCGTGTTGAATTTATCATCCTTTTCCACTCTTAATTTTATTCCTTATTTTGGGTTGGGGTATAGAGATTTGGAATTTTAATTGTTTTGGGTTAAGGTTTAGAGTTTTAGGAGTTGGGATTTTTACGTTTTTTTTTTCATTTCGTTTTAAATACTTTGTTTTAATTTAAACTTTAATTTTAAAAATATCTGAGGTAAATTAAAAAACACCCATTTACGGACGGCTTTTTCACAGGCCGTCCCTAATTTATCCTTTTAGGGACGGTTTTTTCATAAGCAGTCTCTAAATATTTTCCAAAAATAACCTCGAAATATTTAGGGACGACTTACTAAAAAGCCGTCCCTAATTTTCAAAGGCGGCGACGATTTACCAGAGAGCTGTCGTCAACCATTAACGAAAAATCATAATTATGAACGATTTTTGCAAGCCATTCCCAGACCGTCCCTAGCATCGTGGAATTTTTACGAAATCCTTCTTCATATTTAGAGATGGCCAGAATCCGTCCCTAAAGGTTTGTTTTCTTATAGTGTCTCAAAGGCCTTGGGAAATAAAACTCCATATATGAAGTACTGAATAAACACACACCAGACTATAGTATGTTTAAAACTTTTGGTTGTTTGTGTTATTTCAATACCAACATAAGAGAGAATAAGTTCTCAGCAAGAACCTTTAGAAGTGTTTTTATGAGATATCTTCTCAACTAAGGGATTTTTAGTGCTAGATATGCAAAACAGGAAATTATTTCTAGAAATGTAATTTTCAGAGAAAATATATTTCCTTTTAAAAACAATATTGCTGAGTGTAAACAGACAAATTCAAATAAAGGATTTTGAAGTTGTTTACAGCCAAGTGAAAATGGAAACATGAACAAAAAAGAGAAAACACTTAGCTCTGAGGAAGAGGTTGTTTCAAAAGCATTGAAGTCTCCAATATCTAAAAAAACTGAGATATTTGATTCCAATCATAAGAGATCAGTCATACCTGATCGAAATAAAGAAAAAGCTCATAAAAACTCAGATTCTAAACATAAAAATAAGGGTAAAAATAAAGCAATCAAAATTCAAGGGAAAATAGATAACATAGAGCAAATAGCTCAATTCAGTCTAGAATACGCAAAACAAGTTCAGACAGTGAAAACCCATTAGAGATAACTGATAACACTCAGTATAATGGAAAATCTCACTAAAATGAACGTAAAAATAAACCATCCAAAAGGACTGAGAATTTTGAAAATAATTCTCAAATATACTAAAAATAAACCCAGGGCTAAGCAACAAACAAGATAAAAATGAAATTTAGAACCAAGAAAAAGATTCTAAGCAAAACAGTAGAAAAAAATACCTTGGACACCAGTCCAAGACAAAAACAAAGGCAAAATAAAATAGGAGGATATGAACTAGATGAACAATAACAATGACAGTTATTCAATGTTGACCTAAAACTTTCCTCCCTTTCTTCTAATCCTCTCCGTCAGCAGACGATACTCGTTGTCTGCACTTGAAGTAGGGTTTCCAAAAGTCGACACCTATGAATTTTAATAGTGCTGAGGAGGGGTATTTTGTCATATACAAAAAATATCAGTTGAGAACCCCTCTTTTGGGTTCTCAAATGAGAACTTAATATCAACCATCCATTTCTTTGTCTTTAATCCTCACCCTTGCTTGTCAACTTGTTACAACCGGTATCCCCTTTCTCATCTTGTACCTTTTTCTTCAATTTTTTATTCCATTTTATTACCGTTAATCACTGTTATTGTTTCACGTACTCGTTTTTGTCAGATCCACTTTCTTCACTAGCAGTTTTGTCACTCCATCGTTTCCAATCTGTTTTTTCATCCATCTCCCATCATCTTTCCCTCTCCTATCTTCCTCCGTTTTGATTTTTTTCCTCCGTCTTCCCTCCTTCCGGCATTTTCATTATGAATTTTTTCCTACATTCTAAATAGTTTCGATTTATCTCAAGGTTTTTCCTGCCATTGAATCCCATGCATTCTTCTTCTCTCCCTCTTCCATTCTTTCTCTCTCTCCGCCATTTTGTTTTGTTTGCTCTTCTTCCTCCGTCAATACTTTTTCAGACGTACTTCTTATTCTTCTTTTTCTTTACTTCTAATTTATCCTAGTTTAATCACTTATTTTCTTTTTCATTGTACTCCCCTACCTCTTCTACTGTTGACACTCCATTTTTTTGTCTTTTATCTGTTGACATGACATGTCATCCTATCCAATCAATATCTTCTCAAATGATTCTTTTTATTCACATTATCATGTTCCTATATTAATATGTATACCATCACCCGTATTTCATACATGTCTTCTGCTAAAATATTTTTCATATGAAGAAAACCTAATCTTTGTCTATCCAACATCGGTTTTGCCACATTATCCTTTTTACTATTCATCTGTCAATACTCGGATTTGCCACCTTGTACAATCGTCATATTTTTGTCTTTTTGCCCAACGTCTTCTTCTTCAATCTCCAAACACTTCACCGTCTTCTTTCTCTATCATGTCTAGGTTATCCAACCCATCCTCTGGTTTCATTTACTCCCCCCCTTTGAAAACAAGGTAAGTGATCTACTATTTTCATTTTTTGTTTTCATACATCGAATGCTTCTTTTCTTTACCCATAGAATATAATGGCCTCTCCACCATCATCTTGTAAGTTTTCCCCAACACCAATTCCATTTTCGTTACCCCTCCTCCATATCGTTCACAACAATTTTCATACGATCATACAAACACATTTTGCAACGTTAGCTTGAAATTTCGTTTTAATTCTCCTCAGTGTCAGACTAATGACAATACTACAACTTCTGAGGAAGATTTTTCGACCTCTTCAGTTCCTCATGTCGCAGCTAGCACCATATTTCAATCTGATTTTGTCCGATGCACATCTGCTGAGATTAGAGAATCCTCTGCTAATATGAATTATGGAACTGGTAAAACACCTAATAGTCTGAATTTCCAATTCAATTCCTCTCATCGTCAGACCAATGTCGTTAATCCTACAGTATGTAGTGATAATGTTTCTACCCCCTTGGATCCTGATGTCGTATGTAGCATATTTTTTGATTCAGAATTTGTTCAATCCACCTCTGCTGATATTATGCAATCCTTTGCTGAAATTCGGTCTAGCTTCGCTAATTTAGGTTGCGGAACTGCTAAAACCCCTGACAATTATTGTAAACGAAAATTCTCCTCTCCTGTCCATGATCATGCATCTCCTGATCATCAAAATGCCTCTTCTAGTCATAATCAATGCAATAAGTCATGCCCTGTTGTAGGTCAGGTTTTCTCTTCGTATGAATTGTTTGTTCAATCCTATTACGATTTCACATCCGTTACGGGATTCTCTGTTCGTTTAGGATCGACAAAGAATGTAGTTGACAATAAAAGTGGGCAAAAAATTCTTGTCATGAAGAGGTTGTTATGTTCTAAACAAGGTAGTCCTAGTCTAATACTTCCACCGACCAACGGTAATAGACGAAAGAATGGGGTTTCTAGATGTGGTTGTCTTGCAAGTATCAAATTTAAAAGACTAGACAAATCTGATAATTGGGTCACTGATACTGTTAATTTTGATCATAATCACTCATTTACGACCCCCTCAAAAATTCGATACCTTCCAATAAATAGGTCAATATCTCACACCTCTAAATTACTTTTCTCCTCCCTAGCTGAGGTTAATGTTCCAGTATCGCAACAGGCTGCCTATTTCTCTAATCAACTTGGTGGAGTCCAGAATATGGGTTGCATGAAAATGGACATTAACAATATGGTCCGTGATGATCGCATAGATTTTAAAAATTATGATGTCGATTTGATTATTGAAGAATTCGAAATGAAGAAGTTAGAAAATAAGGACTTCTTTTACGACCTTGTCAAAGATGACGAAGGTCGTTTGAAACACCTCTTTTGGGCCGATCCTACTATGATTGAAAATTATAAGTTATTTGAAGACTCCGTTACTTTCGACACTACCTATAAAACCAATGTTTATTCAATGGTGTTCGGAATGTTTTGCGGTGTCAACCACCACCGGAAGATTACAATATTCTGCAGTGCATTTTTAAGGTATTTCTTTTTTACATTTCTTCTTAAATTGGCATTATCTTTTATCCTCTACCATCTTTTTTTGCATTAATTTATATTCTTTTATTTCGTGTTTATGTGTGCAGTAACGAAAATGTAGATGTCTTTACATGGCTATTCAATACGTTTAAACAATGCATGGGACACCCTCCTCAATCAATTATTACTGATCAAGATTTGGCGATGAAAGGTGCAATATCGCGTTCTTTTCCTGAATCATTTCATCGTTTGTGTCGATGGCATATAACCAACAAGTTGTTTACCAAGGTCGTAACAGTATGCCAGAACACCAATTCTCTAAACACGTTTTACAAGATTATTAAATTTTCTGAGACTCCAAAAGATTTTTAAGAGTCATGGTCTCTTTGGATCACAAAGAATAATGTGTCTTCCAATCTATGGTTGAAAAGTTTATACGACATCCAGTATTCTTGGGTGTCATGTTTGATGTGTTCTCATTTTTTTGCCGGAATGCATTCAACTCAGAGGAGCGAAGGCATGAATTTTTTCCTAAAGACCAAAGTAACAGCGAAGAACCTATTGTTTAGCTTCATTCGACGGTACGAGAACATGATAAATACCATTCGTGAGTCCGAGAATTTGGACGATAACAAAGATACTTTCTGGCACCCCAGATTTATTACGTCTATGGATATTGAGAAAGACGCTCTTAGTTTCTTTTCAACTGCTATTTTACTTCTATTTTAGGAGGAAATGCGGAAAAACTTCTTCTACCATATCTTACCACCGAACGACCTGTCCTCCGAGGTATATTACATTTTTCCCCCTATCATTCTTCTACATTTTGTAATTTTCTCCCAACACTTTGTTTCTAATAATTTCTTCTTTATTCTTAAAGGATATTAAATATCTACCTGTTCTTTCTTTAGAAAGACAGACTGTTTTATTTAAGCTCACTCTTACGAAAGGTAATTCTACACCGTCTTGCACATGCCATCGATTTGAATACAGTGGTGTTCCATGCTCTTATCTGATACACTATCTCATTGTCAACGGTTATCGAAGTTTACCAAATGATCTGAAAATGCCTAGGTGGAACAAACTATGCCTTACTAACAGAATTGCTCCTTCTCTTTCACCGCCTGACAATCCCTTGTCCAAGCATGCACTAATGTCACAGACAATGATGAATTATGCGAAGATGGGACAACCTCAACTAGATATACTGCTCAAATTTGGTGAAGAGGTTCTTCAAAAACTGAGTGACTCTACCATTGTTCCAAATTTATATTTTAGAACATCAATCACAAGAACTAGAAAATCGAAGAATACGCCTGTGCTTATTGGCCCTCCAGCGAAGGTTAAAACAAAGGGTAGTGGTAAGAGCGGAAGACCGACCAAAATTGATGCTGCTCGAATGAAGAGCGCAAAAGAAATATATCTCGATCCAGCTACCAAGAATAAATGATCTATAATTTATTTTATTCTTCACAAATACTCTCAGTTGTTATCCCAAACTTGCAATTTTTAATGTTCTACGTTGTTATATTTTTTTTGAACTCGCATAATATATGTTGTACCTCTGTTAATATTTTTTCTTAGACTAATACTAATTAAGATCCTATATAGGGTACATCTGCTATTATTAGTACTCAGACTAAGATCCTCTAATTTTTAGTACTCCTCCGTTAATTTGTTGTATCGCTACCTTCAACCGCGCATCTGCTATTATCAGAACTTAGACCGACAATTAATTCCACCTCTTCCTATACTTCGTGGTTTTACTCTGATAATATGTTGTTTTTTCTACTATGTAGTCTGCTATTATCAGAACTTACATCAAATAGTACTTACACCTGTTCCTATACTTTGTTGTATTGCTCTCCTAATATTTTGTTTTCTCTACTATGTAGTCTGCATCCGTTACTATCACAATGCATCTGCTATTATCAGAACTTAGATCAAATAGTACTTACACCTCTTCCTATACTTTGTTGTATTCCTCTGCTAATATGTTGTTTTCTCTACTATGTAGTCTGCATCTGCTATTATCAGAACTTAGATCAAATAGTATTTACACCTCTTCCTATACTTTGTTGTATTCCTCTGCTAATATGTTGTTTTCTCTACTATGTAGTCTGCATCTGCTATTATCAGAACTTAGACAAAATAGTACTTATACTTGTTCCTATACTGTGTTGTATTCCTCTACTAATATGTTATTTTCTCTACTATGCAGTCTGCATCTGCTATTATCAGATCTTAGATCACCTAGTAGTTACACCTGTTCCTATACTTTGTTGTATTCCTCTGCTAATATGTTGTTTTGTATAATACGTAGTCTACATCCGCTACTATCACAATGTAGATCAACTATTATCAGAACCTAGATGAACTACTAGCTACACCTATTCCTATACTTTGTTGTATTCCTCTACTAATATGTTGTTTTCTATAATTTGTAGTCTGCATCTGCTATTATCAGAATTTAGATCAACTAATACTTACACCTCTTCCTATACTTTGTTGTATTCCTCTGCTAATGTGTTGTCTGGTATAATATGTAGTCTGCATCTGCTATTATCATAACATAGATCAACTTGTACTTACAAATCTTCCTATACTTTGTTATATTCTTTTGATACTATGTTGTATTCCTCTGCTATTATCAGAACTTACACCAAATAGTACTTTCACCTCTTCCTATACTTTGATGTATTCCTCTGCGAATATGTTGTTTTAAATAATATGTAATGTGCAACTGCTTTGATCAGAACTTAGACCAAATAGTACTTACACATGTTCCTATACTTTGTCGTATTCATTTATTAATATGTTGTTTTCTCTATTATGTAGTCTGCATATGCTATTATCAGAACCTAGATCAACTAGTACTTATACATGTTTCTATACTTTGTTGTATTCCTCTGCTAATATGTTGTTTTGTATAATATGTAGTCTGCATCTGCTAGTATCAGAACTTAGATCAACTAGTACTTACACCTCTTCCTATACTTTGTTGTATTCTTCTGACACTATGTTATATTCCTCTACTATTATCAGAACTTAACCCAAATAGTACTTCCATCTCTTCCTATACTTTGATGTCTTCCTCTGCGAATATGTTGTTTTGTATAATATGTAGTCTGCATCTGCTATTATCAGAACTTAGACCAAATAAGTACTTACACCTGTTCCCATACTTTGTTGTATTCCTCTATTAATATGTTGTTTTCTCTACTATGTAGTCTTCATCTGCTATTATCATAACCTAGATCAACTAGTACTTACATCTGTTCCTATACTTTGTTTTATTCCTCTGCTAATATGTTTTTTTCTATAATATGTAGTCTGCATCTCTATTATCAGAACTTAGGTCAACTAGTACTTTCACCTCTTACTATACTTTATTGTATTTCTTTGCTAATATGTTGTTTTCTATACTATGTAGTCTGCATCTGCTGCTATCAGGACTTAGACCACCTAGGACTTCCACCTCTTCCTATACTTCGTTGTATTTATCTGTTAATATATTTTTTTGTATAATATGTAGCTGCATCCACTACAATCACAATGTCGATCAACTATTATCAGAGCCTAGATCAACTAGTAGTTACACCTGTCGATCAACTATTATCTGCTAATATGTTCGTTTTTATAATATGTAGTCTGCATCCGCTACTATCACAATGAATCTTCTATTATCAGAACTGAGATCAAATATTACTTACACTTCTTTCCTATAGGAAGGGTGGTTGAATTAGATGTCGGTCTAAGTCATCATAATAGCAGATGCACACTACAAAGTACCAAACATAATATGTAGTTCTTTACAAAAAATATATCACTGTCTGATAGTTAATAGTAATGTGTAACAAAACAACAAGTCATTTTATTTTTTACTCTATTTAAACTTGAAGTACGTCATAATAGATAAACATATGAGAATCACGTAACGCCACGCGCAGTATGTCGTGGATAATTTTCTCTCTAATATTATCGATGTCCTTCTTGCTCCAAAGTACAAGCTCACCCAGACATATGCATTCCATGGCTGACATTACGTATATCCCTGTATCCTCAGGATTTTTAAGGAACGCCTGGGGAAAATGAGGAGATGATTCACAAACCCAGGTAGACAAGTTGTGGTCAGAATAAATCCCACGGATGTAATGATCCAGCCAAAGAGTCTGCAAAATAATATAAGACGTATTATTTCATTCCTTAAATACCATGGTAATCATAATATTTAATAACATAGACTACCATTTACCATATTCTTGTTCTGCTTCATCATTTTCTCGTTATCTTCATATGGACAAAAGTGTATGTACTTCTTCTTCGTTATGTCTAACTGTATCAAATGCCAACAACCGTAAATTTCAATCGGCGCTAATATTGTATGAATCACGTCCCATTTGTCTACTTTCTCGCTCAAGATTTTTTTTAACTCCTCAAATTTAGTCATGTTCAAGTTTCTGTTTGGAGTCATCCCCTTGATTTGTTTCTAATTACACCAAAATACCATAGTCATTGAAAAGTTTAAAATTATTTAGAAGATTTCGTCATCAATAATATATTACCATTTTTATTGGATCAATGAACTTCATTGAATGAGCGAACAATCGCCGACATGCCATTTTGCGACCGAGAACTCTTATGAAAAGCGAGATGCACTACAAGTCAAGATAATCAAATTAGTGTAAGTCATGTCAAATAAATCTTAAATTACTATAACGTACGTGGCTTCGGACAGGATTTTTTGCGAGTAATCCAATCACCCAGGTCGAATCACATCTAACGAGACCTATTTCCAAAAGACCTTCTTTCGCAGTAATTTCTTGTAATTTACCACACTTCTTAATGTCTTTTACATTCATTCCAGCCCTAGTTATAAGGTATTCCACATTTTCTCTTTCATTATCCTCTCCATCCTAGCCTTCCTCACGTCTTCCTATAAGATTTACGAATATTTATATCACATAACTGAATTGTAGGTTAAGAAACAAGAATAACTTACATGTCTTTCTATGATACTTTTTACGAGAGAACTTGGTTTGTGTTTGTTCATCTGCACGGATATCGGTTCATTGTCCAACCTATCATCTTCTTCTGTCAAATCAATCGTTTTCTTTGGTGTAGTACATATATCCTCATTTCTCACTTTACGACATGCTTGAGACGCTAAGCGACATGCTTCTTCGATGAATACGGGGTCCTCTTGAGAAGACAGAACATATTCAGGAAAATTTGATCTTGCACCTAAAACATTGTAGTAGAGGATATATTATCTATATTCATTGTCATTTTCTTAATTTCTTACGGATATCTTACCGCTTGTTGAACCTATATTGACAACATCATTGACAACTTCAGGTACATCGAGATCCAAATCTGGAAAATCAAAAGATAGCTTAATAGGCGAACCGACAAATTCCTTCCTTGTGTTGAAAGGATTTGAATAAATACAAACCTATTGTTAGATATAATTTGGACCAAAAAATTCAAAATTTCAAAGAACCATATTACCATCATTTGTTAGGTCAATTGTTTTCTCCGTGAAATTCTTTGTATAATCAAATCGCCTTTCGCTCTTCACTTTCACGAACTTGTATTCAGATATTATAGGATTAGAGTACATATATTCCACCTCCTCCGAGCTCTCGCTCTCTTCTTCGCTAACTATATTTTTTAACATAATAAACAATAACTATAACTATATATTTTTTAACATAACTATATAATTTTCTAACATAATAAACAATTGTACGCTATCATCACCTTGAATATAAAGGATGTCTTTGTCTTCATCTTCTAAGGGAGCTTTACCTTTTAATTTCTTATCAGTAACCAAAGAATCTGAAATAAAATTGCATTTCTTGTTAGAAAGTTTTGTCTCGTTTGTATGACAGTAGATAATCTATTACAATGTGGAATGGTTCGTTGTGTATGTTTACGATTAATTAAAGAACCTATAGGTCATGATTAAGTCTATTTTATAGGACGTTTCTCAAATAGTAGCAGACAATTTTTACATTTGAGCAAATACTACAATTTAAGTAACAGAAATACGAAATCTTGTATTGTAATGAACAATAGTATTATAGGAACTTCATAATTAAGTAGCACAATATTAAGGTATTCTAGCAGATTAAACATTTAAATTCACTTAATCCGATATGGTGTTATCATGAACAATGCTATTATTGGAAGATCGTTATGAAAATAGCAGACTAGCTACTTGTATATTATAGCAGATATTAAGAAATTTACATTTACTCATCATGAACTATTGTATTATAGGAATTTCTTAATCAAATAACAGACTAATAAAACATTCTAGCACATAATAGCTTTACATTAACAGAAAACTGAAAATACACTATCATTTTCACTGTTGAACTACATACAAAAACCTCATAATCAAATATCATTAACAATTTTTTGCCATGTCAAAATCTATTCTTTTTTTTCATTATCAGTTGTTGTCACCGGCCCCCCGCGTACCTTCGATATCATTCACTTCTCCAGGATTTGCAGTCTTCTTCCCAACAGTCTTCTCATCAATTACTCCTTTGCTGGTCTTTTTTCCATCTGAAATTGTTCATTTTTGGTAAGAAATAATATTCAATGCTATTGGTAAAAAGTATTAAGTTTATTATATTTCTTACCTCCATCAGTTCGGAAAACATCTTTCGAGTTTTCACCTAAATGGTGTAATCCCGGGACCAAACCTCTCTTCAATTCCCATGTTTCAAAGAATTCTTGTTTGACAGTAACTTTTGCTTTTTCTATAGTTCTTGGAGTTGAACCGAGAATTTGGAGTTCACTATCATCATCATTCAGCTTGGGAGTTAGGCAGTCTTAGCTAATGTTCAAATTGAAGCTCGAGAATACGAAAGAATTTTCCTCTATTTTGTCTTTCATTTCTTCTGCATCTTTCTTTGCATCGTCTTTCACATTTGCGATAATTCTACAATCAGTATTAGAATCTTCTGGTGTAAATGAACTCACCTTAGTCAGGTCTTCATCGTTGACATTTGGTGATATTTTTGCAGAGTCTTATTAGCAAGAGTGTTTTCTTATATATCATACCGAGGACTATTTATCTTAACGGCAGCATCATTGACGGGGGAGCACATTTTAGCAGATTCAGTGGCATCATTAGCAGTAATGTCGTATTTCTTATGAGACTGAGATTCATTATTAACAGAAACAACAACATTTCCAATTTCCTTCGGGATGCTTTCCTCATCATTCGTGACATCTACCTGTACACCAGTTGTGTTCTTCAAGTTCAAAAAAACCTTTGATTCATCTTCTATGAGCTTCAGCTTGTTGCCATCGACCTTCATAACTATAACATATTTATGCAGAACATTCATATCGGTTCCCTCATAATCTGTATTATACAATTCAGACCAATGTGATATAATACATAAAAAAGAAATTAATTATACTTACTATCGGGAGACAACGATGAACATGTCCCACTGGTCGTCGATAGCCTACCGCTGCGTCTCACGTTTGTAATCGTAGGTTTTGATTTTTCCTTCTTCGATTTTTTTGGGTTTTTTTGCACTGACCCTCTTACCAAAAAGTTCTTCATACTTTGCCTCAACCTCTTTCTTCTATTTTTCTCTTCTTTCAAGGACAAGGTTCCTTATTTTGAAAGGCGATTTTAGTTCTATCCTATGTTTCGTTGAGTCATGAACCTGTACTTCCTTCCCCTTCATTTTCCTCCGTCTCTCTGAATCACGAAGTTCAATTTCAACATAACAATCCTCTTATTCGACCGAGTTCATATCAGAATCTTGCTCATGTTTACTTGTAGAAGAACTTGAACCTTTGTCGGACATAACCTTTGGTACATGGTCTTCTTTTATCATATCCATTCTCTTTTTAAATGAAATTTCGTCTATGAATACCTATCAATTGAATAATAAAAAAGTACACACTCATTCATCCAACTTTATATTGTGTGAAATATTATATCTTTACGAATAATTACCTCCTGATCGTCTAGAAGGTCCAGTTTCTCTTTCAAATATCGAATCTTGTCACCCCACTTCTTGAAGTAGGGTTCTTTCTTCACATACGCCTTATAGGGAGCGGCTACGAGTGTGTATCTGAACAACCACACCTATAAATGCAAAATAAATATTATAAAAAATATATAATACAAAAAATCACATGTCATTTAAAAAATTAATTTCCAATCTTACCATTAAACACATAACGCATCCATCGATATATAGTTTTGATGGCTCACGTGTCCTTTTCCTGCGTACCACGCTATCTCTGCATATGTCTATCATTTCGAACAGGACAGAGTGTAGGAATTCTGCCCAGTTGTACTCAGCAACATATCCTAAGTTGGATACAGAATCTAAAAATTTCCTACCTATCCTATAACTGTTCTTACAATACAATACTGTTATAAATAAGTATACAATCCATAGTCTTATCAAATCATCTTCATCTGTCCTACACAACGAGTCATTCAGAACTCTTTTGTTAATTGTTGTTATAGCTTGCACCACAACATCTTTCATGATGTCACAGTCTGCAGCGAAGTGTCTGAGCCACCAATCGGATTTACTCTTCGCCTTCTTCTTGATGTCCACTTCCAGTCCACGGGATGGAATACCGAGAATCTCCCCAAATTCTTCTACTAAAATTTTTAGTCTTTTACCATTAATAATAAAAGTATTACTACCGACATACCTCCTGATTACATCGTCCAGAAGGCGCGCTCTGATTTTGAAATCAGGTATTGCGTAGAAATGACCAAAACAGGTAGACTTGATTCTCTTCGTCACGTTGTCTGTGAAATTGATGGAGTCATTCATCGACGCTTCGTTGTACGTTGGTATTCCAGATCGATGTCGAATTAGGTGGTTAACTATAAGCAAAAAATGTAGAAAAATTAAACAAAGATCAAATAAACAATATGAATATCTTTTAGTAAGCAATACTTAACTGTTTGTATCTTCAGTGTCGCACTTCGTAGTTCTTCCTTTCTTCTTTTTCCTCAACTCAGGTCTTTCATCAGAAGAAGAACTAATTTTATCAGTAACAACTACCTTCTTAGCAGAAATAGAAGATTTCTTCTTCTTCGCAGATGTTTCATCTACTTTGACTGACCTAGTGTATATCCCTCGCTGTTTCTTTTCCACTACTTCTTGTCTGTCATCAGAGGATGAAGACATTTTATCAGACAAATAACATTTTCTAACAGAAGTACTACCTTTCTTCCTCTTAGCAGAAGCTTCCTTCATTTTGTTGGAATCATTAGGAGTTTTATCATGTACTACATGGTCTTCTGCCTCTGTGCCTTTCTCAACTGACATAGATTTCTTTTTCTTCCTTGCCTGCATCTTCTGCTTCATCCTACGATTTGGCTTAGGAATGACACCATCGCACTTCTTCGCGTTCAGTCGCTTCTGATCAACAGTCATCAACTTCCTCAGTGTTGACTCGAAATCCATTTCTTTAGATTTCTTTGGATCTTTCTTAGAAATTGTACTTGCAAATATTACAATCGTTCAAGGTCGTGAAAAATTAAGCACCAATACTGAAAAATGAACAAAATTATAATTTCGAACTTGAATTTTTATTAACTTACTCTCCTTTCTCTTAGAAAGGACAAACTGATCGGCATCCATAGAAGATTCCCTTTCTGATGTTGATAGATCACAGTCAATGTTTTGAATTAAACTATCAATGACTTCATTAGCGCGTTTGACATCTCGCGCTGCATTTTTACAAAATATATGTCAAAATTATTACGAAAAACTATTCATGTGGAAATTAAAGACATTCGACCAAAAAACACTGATAGAACCCATAATACCTAATGTTTCGTTAGCTTTCAGTTCTTCATCATTGCTTGAAGACATTATCTACAACTGGATCAATGAAATAGAGATAACTAGTTATTTTAGCAGTACATTGATTCAAATTAACAGAAATATTTGATTATCAATAACTACATGTAACTATTTTACTAAAACAAATAGTTTTGTAATCCTACAAATCATACAAATAGATCACAGACGCTATCAGAAATGCATTTCATAAAACAGAAATAGAGGGGGACAATAATATTCTATTAGAAGATTAATTTTAACAGAAACCTACTGCATATTATCATTAACTCACATTGTTAGATCAGGAAAAACAATATAACAGAGTCTACCAAAAAAAATTTACAACCAAACACATATTCAAATCAAAAGAACCTGGAAAAAACAGAGACGATTAAAACTAAAAAAATCCAACCAAAACATACCTTTGTTCGTAGATCAACAACACACCAATGAAATCCTAATCAATGTCGAAAACTGTATTTTTTTTAACACACAAACACTATTTATAAACAACTACACGTAGACATAACAGTTGTTAGAATGAAACAGTTATTCTTCAAAAAAAAACTGTCGGAAAAAAATAACAGCCAAAAGTCCCATTGAAGGATGGGTTTTGGGTTGTTTTGAAAAAAAATGGGTTTACATTCACCATTATATTTAACGACAAGCCTTTAAGTCCATTTACAACGGTAGAAAATGGTAGAAGAGAACAATGAAGAGAGAAAAATCGAAAACATACTATTTTTTAAACCGAAAAATGATTCTAACCTCTTGCGATGAACTACAGCTTCTATAGGTAGGGGCTAGAAGACGGTCGGGCAAACGGAGGCGTGTCGATAGTCGGAGACGGAGGGCCGCGGACAGAGGGCCGCGGACGGAGGTCCAAGTCGTGAAATGGGTTTGTCGCCTTGGGGGGAGCGGAGGGTTTTGAAGAGGTATGTAGGAAATAAAATCTTCTTCGATTTGGCTAGGGGGAAAACTAGTACGTAAGCTACTAGCATGCTACTGTAAAAGCTACTTAGCTTGGTGTACAATCATGTCAGCGTTTTGATATTTTTATTTTATTTTTCCAACCGGTATCAGGCAACCGGTTACTTATTGAAGTGGTAATGTGAAATTTTTTTCGACGGCCTAGATGCTATTAAAAAACGGACGGCCAGGATGGTAGAGGGTTCTCATAAGAACCCTTCTTACCTGATATGGACCGTTGTCATATATATTAATCCTATTAAAACAATTCAAATCAGTAAATATGTTCGATCCAGATTTCTTTGATTCATTTTATGTAGGTCTGGTAATTCGTGTCATATCGACACGACACAAACACGATTGACACGATTAATATTTTCTTTAACACGACAGGAACACAACACGACAGGAACACATCACTAATTCACTATTATCTATGTGTATAATTTATTATTTTATCTCTATTATATAGTTATTATTTTACATTATAATTATTATTTTATCTCATAATAATTATTTTACCCTTATTATTTTATCCTTATTATTTTATGGTTACAATATTTTAAGATAGGAAATATCAAAGAACAGGCACGTGGCATGCTGTAAGGTATTTTGTATTCATTACACGATCATACGTGAAGTTTTTTAAGATAGAATAAAAAATCTAAAAAATGACAGAGAGAGTATAGAAAATCTGAATAAGATGAGTTGGCACACGGAGAGATCACAGAAGCTCTAAGAGCGATTGAATGAATGCGATATTTGTGATTCTGTGGATAAATCAACAAACACTATTTATTACCATCAATAATCCATCAAACACTCACTCACTCAATAATTCACAGAGAGAGAGAGAGAGAGTCAAGCAAAGAACACATAACCGTATCTCCTCAATGGCTTCTTCCATGGCTGCTCTTTCTTCCCCTTCCCTCGCCGGAAAGGCCGTGAAGCTAGCACAGGAGCCTAATGTCATCTTCGGTGTTGGAAGAATCACCATGAGGAGGAATACAGTTAATAAATCAGTTTCGTCTGGTAGCCCATGGTACGGTTCCGACCGTGTCAAGTACTTGGGTCCATTTTCTGGAGAATCCCCATCATACCTTACTGGTGAGTTCCCCGGTGACTACGGATGGGACACTGCCGGTCTCTCAGCTGATCCCGAGACCTTCTCCAAGAACCGTGAGCTTGAGGTCATCCATGCCAGATGGGCCATGCTCGGAACTCTTGGATGTGTTTTCCCTGAATTGCTCGCACGTAACGGAGTGAAGTTCGGCGAGGCTGTTTGGTTCAAAGCTGGTTCGCAGATCTTCAGCGACGGTGGTTTGGACTATCTTGGTAACTCCAGCTTGGTCCACGCTCAGAGCATCCTTGCCATCTGGGCCACCCAGGTGATTCTCATGGGAGCCATTGAGGGATACCGTGTAGCCGGTGGACCTCTTGGAGAGATCGAGGACCCACTCTACCCCGGGGGCAGCTTCGACCCACTCAACCTTGCTGAAGACCCAGAAGCCTTCGCTGAGTTGAAGGTGAAGGAGTTGAAGAACGGAAGACTAGCCATGTTCTCCATGTTCGGATTCTATGTTCAAGCCATCGTCACCGGAAAGGGGCCATTGGAGAACCTTGCAGACCACCTCGCTGATCCCGTCGCAAACAACGCATGGAATTATGCCACAAACTTCGTTCCCGGAAACTAATTAAGTAATGTGTAATATTTTAAACTACGTGTTTCCATGGAAGTGAAGTGTATTTATAAATATTCCTCTTCGTTTGACCAGTTGAGAAAATCTATGTTCATTGATGTTTTATTCTCTTTTAAAACCCAAAAGCAATCATTACCGATACCGTATCATTATCTTTTAAAAACCTTTTAAAAGATATCATTCAACCAAATATCATCCATATTATGGTTGTGGATTAGACAATTTATATTCTATTTTTATTATAAATTTATCCATTGATTATATATGTAAAAAAATATATAATTAAATTAATAACAAATTTAACAATAAAGAATGTGGATAAAAAATCTTTGTTCTTTTTATTTGTGTAAAACTGTGTCAGACTTATGTAAGGTAGAGAAAGAAAAATCGATCAAGAATTAAATGAATGAAGGTGTAAAGTTGTGGTCCTGAGTAGCTGTGGAGAGTGGAGACAAAAAAAAGAATGGATGGCGACAGAGGAGAGAATGAAATTTTAAAATCCCTAAATAAAGAACTGGACGGGTAGTAATAAATTAATAAATACTAAATACTAATAAATTAATTATTAATAGGAAATGTGGAAATCTTGAGGGCTCTTTAAAAGTTTTCAAAGAAATGGGTGAAAAGAACATGGTTTCCTGGACAGCTCTGATATCAGCATATATTGGGGATTCATGGCCATGGAATATGAGCATTGCAGAAATTCAAACAGGCGGAAACAGAAGGGTTCTTACCAGGCAGAAGGAATGTTGTTGTTCCGAGATATGAAGATCTTATATGGAATTGAACCTGACATGGATCACTTTGTGTGTGTTGTGGATTTGCTGTGTAAGAATGGATACATTAAAGAAGCAGAGAAGGTCATGAGCAACATGCCTTTCCAGCCCAATGCTGCTGTCGGGAGAATTATGCAGATTTATCTCCTCGGGTTTGAGTTGAAATATTTTGCCTCCTATAGTGAAAGAAGCAGTAGGCATAGAAGCATGGTTGCTGCAATCAACAGCTGATTCGGCAATCGTTCACATAACTACTGCAAATGCAATGGATTATTCTTAATGACAAATATAAATCCTATAAAAAAACATTAAATGATATTTTTTCTTCACCTCATTAACGTAATTTAATATGGATTCTTGTGTTCGATTCTGTATAAGTTGATTTTTAATCCATACAACGCTCATCTCACAGACATTGCACATAACATCACTTCGAAGGCCGGTACCATCAACCACACTCTCAATGCCAAATTGCCAATAATACTGTGTTCATAGAGAAATATTATTAAACCAAGAACACGTAACTAAGAAATCATGTATGAGTGAACTAACCCAACTCCTTGGATTCCATTGAACTCGCAAAGACCTATCTCAGAGCATATTTTACTTGGTTACGTCTACACATCATCAAAACCCAGCAAATGAATGTTAAACCTAGCTAATTACAGTTTTAAACAGATCAACCGAGTAATGTACACATAAAAGTTACCTCTGAAACAAGAAATTGGAATATATATCATTTCTCCATTATCTGCAAGACTGCAACTATGGTCTTGCATTCCTCGCACACCAGCCGCTCTAATAGCATAGTTGATTTCGATAACAGTAGCCTGCATGGCAAAAAATATGTGAGGACAAAAAAAGTAAAGAGAGAGAGAAGAACGAAATTTACCACTGCTTTGTTTGCCAATAAGAAAATCACCCATATCAAACTGCATTATTAACATACAGCTTTTTTCCACTAAGTTCAACATAGGGTAAGCTCAAAAACATTCACCGTTGGATGTTGTACCTCATGTCCTCATCATCCCAACCGTCCTCTTTATTAAGAGTTTTTTATTTATTTTTTGCACACATCTTCATGAAACAAAGATTCCTTCCACACTTACCTATGACTTTTCTCCCTACCTACATCTACTCTATCAACTAATTTGTACATCACTTATCAAGTACCTCTTCCCTCTATGCAGCCTCTCCGACCTATGTTCATACCTGATTGAGATGAGAAATTAGGAGAGAAAAATAAAGTTGGCAATAGTTTACCAAGGTCCAACTTCAACTGAGATATCTCAGATATGAGATATTTAAATCTGAACCCTTTGTATATTAGAATGTGATGCGCTAGGGTGCTCATACACATAACTCTCTAGTATTGCTTTCACTAATAATCGACCCTCTCCCCTGTTGCACCAGGGGAAGTATTTATAAGACATTTCCTTAGGCCTTCTGGGCCCAATAGTCATGTTCGGCCCATGGTCCGTCTGGACGGGCCCTGGTACTAACAGTACTCCCTCTGGGCCCGAGGGGGTTAAGGTTCGCCCGGCCTGTTTCCATGCCCACTCAGCTACCTTCTTTATGACACTTCGTTATTTGTTCCCCTTTTTGTCCATAAATAGCTGACTCCATGTGCCAACTTTCTCATCTCACGAGAAAACGATGAGCACCCCAGATCTTTTGGAGGAGTTCGGCCACGATGTGAAACTCCAGCACTCTGCTTGGACTGAGTGTCTGCTGCCGGTGCCTTTCACTCCGTTGCTGTGTTGGAGAGTCAGCGGCTCAACTCCGTCTTGATCGATATCCACCGCCGCCTCGCCCAGCTTCGCCAAACCGACGCGCCCTCATCCTCTGGCGCGCCGGTCGCTTCTGATGTTGCTGCTGGCGCTGTGACCTCGAGCTTCTGCTTCTCTCTACACGACACCACTGCCGCTGCTCCGACTGTGGGTGGTGGCTGGCGACGGTTATCTCGCGGTCGTCGCGGTTCACGTGAGTCCCCGTCCCTTCTAGCTACCGATTTGCGGCACCTTTTGTCGAGGCCACCTAAATTGGGCCACTAGGCCCGTGTTTATGCCAGATGTAGGGGCCGCTTTTGTTCGAATGCTATCGGACACCCTCCCTCGAGCAGCGTCTCGCCTGTTCCTAGGCCCCTGCAGGTGAGTCGTCTGGAGATAACTTCCTCCTCTTCTTCCTTTGGTATGAGATTACCTGAAGGGAGGCCATATGGTTCCCCCGATTTGCTCCCGCTGCTCTTTTTTCTTTAATGCACGTTTAGCTTTTGACACTAGTTTGTAACTTATGGCATATACTTGTGGCTTCTGCTGTAATTTTGTAGCGCCTCGATCTGGGCTTGTAATGAATCTCATCACTTAAAATTATGTTTGGGTACTTGCGCACTTTTAAATTTTGAACGCCTTTTCTTCTTTCGTGCAATGTTCATACAGTTGATTTTGGTGGAAATCATAGAAGAGGCTAAGGAAACCATAGTAATCATGGAAGCTATGTAAATCGTGGTCGTGGACAGCATACATCATCTCAGTTTTGGGGACCTCTACCCCAATTGGTAAATTCTTCACTCGTTTGTCAAATTTGTAATAAATCAGGGCATTTTGCCCGTTTATGCAGCGAAAGAGGGAATTTTGCATATGTTACGGGATCGTTGGTGGATTTTTCATCTAATCTGGATATGAATGAGGTTGTTGATGACACGTGGTGCCTGGATTCTGGAGCGTCTCATCACATGACACCGTCAATCGATCATTTCTATGATGCGCAACAATACAATGGTATGCTTTCTATAATTATTGGTAATGGAAAACAATTAAAAATTTCTCATATAGGAACAATTAAATTAAAAACTGGTAATGGTTTATTGATTTTAAAAAATACTTTATGTGTACCGGAATTGAAAAAAAAATTGATTTCAATTCAAAGCTTAAGTAAGGATATGGGTTGTGATGTAATTCTAAATTCATCTGGTTGTGTTATTAAGGACCAGAAGAAAGGGAGGACTATTTTAATTGCCAATAACTCCGGAGGACTTTATCACTTACAACATGGAAGGAAGAAAAATGGAGTAGCATATAGTGCTTCATTAAGTACACTAAGTAATAAAGATGTATGGCTTGATCGTTTGTGTCATATTAATAGTAGGATTGTGAATCAAATTTGTAATACAAAGATAAATAAAACATTTTGTTGTGAAGTTTGTTCTTTAAATAAAATGCATAAATTGACTTTTATTAGAAGAGAGGTATAAGCCACCAAACCTCTAGAAATTATTTATCTAGATGTTTGGGGACCAGCCCCTACTACCTCAATATCAGGATTTAAATATATTTAATTCTAATTGATGAATTTAGTACGTATACTTTGATTTATCCACTAAAAAATAAGAGTGAAGTTTTCAGCTATTTTAAAGTTTTTTAAAATATTGCTGAAAATCTTTTAGATCATAGAATTATGATAATCCAATCAGATTCAGGAGGATAATTCCTAAATAAGGAATTCGAAATTTACACGAAACAAAAAGGAATTTTTCAAAGATTTTCCTCTCCCTATACTCCTGAACAAATGGGTATAGCTGAAAGAAAACATAGACACTTGATTGAAACAGTTAAATGTTTATTATTCAAATCTAAGGTACCTAAAATTAATTTATTGGGTTGAATCTACTTTAGTAGAAATTTTTACAATAAATAAGTTACTGTCTCCTAATATAGAGAATAAATCTCCATTTGAAATTTTGTTTAATAGAAAATCATACTACAAGTATTTAAGGATTTTTGGATCCTTATGTTTTCCTCTTTTACCTAACACAAAAAGGGATAAATTTTCCCCTAAGGCGGCTAGCTAGGTGTTGCTTTCTAGGGTACTCACCTAAACGTAATGGTTATAGATGTTTAGTCTTAGGGACAAACAAAATGATTGTTTCAAGACATGTAAAGTTTCATGAAGGAATTTTTCTATTTCAATATACTAAAGAATTAGAAACAGTCAATAAGAATGTAAGATTAAAATTTCCGAAAGTAATAGATAATATTCATGTACCCAAGTTCATATTTAATAGGAATATTGAACATCAAAATACTAGAAGTCAAGAGTCATACGAGGAATTAGAAAATTCTGCAATAGATCCTATTAGTACTATTGAGATAAGTCGGAATGAAGATAGAGGAAAAACAGGAAAACCTAATCATGAAGATAGTTCGATTGAGCAAATAAAGAGTGAAGATAATGAGATTGAGATATCTAGGGAAACAATTGGCACACAAACAGAAGAATTAAGAAGAAGTAAGAGATTAAAATCTGCACCATTGGGACTTGCTAAAGATTTTAGATCAAGTTATTTACTGCCAAAGGCTCTTATAGCAAACATATCTGACTTAGAAAATAGAGAACCAAAAGTGCTAGGAGAAGCACTCAAGTCGGAAAAATGGTGTAAGGCTATAAGAGAAGAATATGATGCTCTTAAGTAAAATCAAACTTGGGAATTAGTACCGTTAGATTCCTTAATGAATATTGTAGGATGTAAGTGGGTATATAAGATTAAGAGAAAGAATGATGATTCGATTGATAGGTATAAAGCCAAATTAGTAGCCAAGGGGTTTAAGCAAATAAAGGGTATATACTTTAATCTGATATATAGTCCTGTAGTAAAATCACCTACTCTTAGGATAGTATTATAGCAGTGACAAAAGGATATACTTTAAGGCAGCTGGATGTAAAGAATGCCTTTCTACAGGGAGAGTTATCAGAAGAAGTCTATATGAAACAACCTCCAGAGTACATAGATAATAAGTATCCAAGTCATGTATGTAGGCTTAGAAAAGTCATTTATGGACTAAAGCAAACACCGAGGACTTGGTATGCTAGATTGAGTGATTTCTTAGTAAAGATTGGATTTAAAAATAGTCCGGCGGATGCATCATTATTTGTGCTAAGAAAGCATAATTACATTGTCTAGGTTCTAGTTTATGTTGATGACATGATAATAATTGGAGATAATACTCATGAAATAGAGAATATTATAAAAATAATTTGCCTAGAGTTTAAGTGTCGAGATCTAGGACTCCTAAGAACATTTCTTGGAATTGAAGTCACTAGACAAAAAGATAAATATCTTATGCTTACGCAATCAAGATATGCAACCGAATTATTAGTCAAGTTTAATATGTCATTGTGTAAACCTGCCAAATCACCATCATTGTCAGGATCTAAATTGGTAGCCAATGAGGGAGAAATTCTAAATGATCCTACACCATTTAGAATGCTTGTTGGATCACTACAGTATCTAACATTGACCAGACCTGATCTAACATACTATGTGAATCAAGTATCCCTATTCCTGCAGCTAAAAGAATTCTAAGGTATGTTAAAGGAACAATATTAAATGGGTTGCATATATCAACAAGAATAGTAGAATTTTGTGGCTCAGATTTTGCGGGTGATTTGAATCATAGGAAATCTGTAACATGCACCTATTTATTCTTAGAAATTAATTTGATTATTATTGAGCATGTTGCTAGCATCAGTGGGAAGTGAAGCTGCCATTGAGAGAGTAAAGATGAAAATGCAAACGATGAGTGTTTGGGCAAAAACAATCCTTAAGATTGTGCCTAGAGTATGATTGTATTTATAGGTATTTGTCATAACAAACCCAAGAGAATGTGAGTGGGGTTTGTTATGGTTGTTACAATTTTAACTTTATAAATAAATATATATAATTTTATATATTTCAATATTCCCCCTCAAGTTGGCGTTTGAGAAACTACGCCGAGCTTGGACCTTATTTCAAGAAATCGTGACGAAGGTAACGGCTTAGTGAAGCCATCAGCTATTTAATCCCTTGTCGAGATATGAGTGACATGTATATCTCCATTTCTGACTAATTCTCGTACGAACCCGAAATTGATCGCCATGTGTTTCATTCGAGAGTAGAATACAGGATTATGTGCCAGATATTTAGCTCCAAGATTATCTGTCCATACTTGAGCTCGTGTGACTGACACTAGCCGAATTCCCCTTAACAGATTTTGAATCCAGACTGTTTCTGATGCTGCATCATCCATAATGCGAAATTCGGCTTCTATAGAGGAGCGTGCGATAGTGGGTTGTTTCTTGGCTGACCAAGATACTAGATTATTTTCGATAAATATCGCAAATCCTCTCGTACTACGTCGATCATCTAGGTAACCTGCCCAATCTGCATTTGTGTATACATCTACTCTGACTGAGGCTGATGGTGCAAATAATATTCCATAAGAATTCGTACCTTGTAAATATCTCAACACTCGTTTTGTTGTTGCCCAATGAACCGTGGTTGGACTTTGGAGATATTGACACAGTTTATTTACAGCAAA
Organism: Zostera marina; assembly: GCA_001185155.1. Classification (NCBI taxonomy): domain Eukaryota; kingdom Viridiplantae; phylum Streptophyta; class Magnoliopsida; order Alismatales; family Zosteraceae; genus Zostera; species Zostera marina. Next base: position 37,814 of record LFYR01000671.1, on the reverse strand, counting down.
TGATATATCTGGTCGAGTATTTACCACGTATAATAGTGCTCCTACCGTCGAGCGATATAATAACTTATCTTCCATGGGTACCCCGTCAGTCGCAGTCAACTTAGTAGTAGACGACATAGGTGTAGATGTAGATTTTGACTTATGCATATTTATTCGGCGTAACAGGTCACAGATGTACTGATGTTGAGACAGAACGTAACTGCCAGTAATGCCTACCGGAGTCAGTTCCATTTCTAAGAAGAACTGTAATCTTCCCATATCCTTGAGTCTAAACTCTTTAGACAGTGTATCAATCAATTGTGTAACGTCTGAAGATGATGACCCAGTAACCACTATGTCATCCACATACATCAACATATAGACCTGAGAATTTGTCGTAACTCGCAAGAATAGAGAAGCATATGATGCAGTACTTATAAAACCAATCAATTTTAAAAAATTGCTCAAGCGTTCGTACTAAGCCTGAGGAGATTGCCGAAGGCCGTAGAGTGACTTGTGAAGTTTGCATAAACACGGTTTCCTTGAGATCCCCGTTTAGAAACGCGTTGTCAACATCAAGTTGACGAAGCTGCCAACTCTTGGATATTGCAAGTGCTAGCATGATTCTGATGGTTGGGAACTTCACTACCGGGCTGTACATTTCATCGAAATCAATTCCTTCAACCTGTGAAAACCCACGTGCAACCAGACATGCTTTCCATCGTTGAAGACGACCATCAGATCCCCTTTTGACCTTGAACACCCATTTACAAGTGACTAGGTTCGCACCTCGAGGAAGGTCCACCAAGGACCAAGTATGACTTCGTATGAGTGCACCGATCTCAACTTCCATGGCCTGGATCTACTCAGGTGACTTGGATGCCTGTCAAACTGAAGTTGGTTCTGAAAAATCATCAACTGCAAGTGACGTAGCCTCTAGTCCTGCCAGTCTCCGATAATCAACTCGAGGAATATTCCGTTGGGGCCGATTATTTGGGATTGGGATACTCGTATCTGTAGATCATCTGAACCTTGACTAGTTGATGGTGAATTATTCGAACTTTCAGCACCGTGCACTGCTGAATGTGGGCCCCACCGGGGATAAACTTGATGGTTCTGGACTGGACTGGAAATTCTGCGAATTTGACCTTCCAGTTATAGGCGTAGCCGAATTTAAAGGATGAACAGATAGTGACCCCCATGGACCCGATTGATCACCTGTTGACACACCTTGGGATACCTGTAATATTGCAAATGGGAAAGAGTTTTCGAAAAAAGTACAATGACGCGAGCTGTATATTTTTTTGAGTTTGTGGATCGAGACAAATATACCCCATATGAGATGGACTATACCCGAGAAAGATGCACGATGTAGAGCGAAATGCGAACTTATGTTGATTATAGGGTCGAATAAGTGGAAAGACCTCACACCCAAACACTTTTAGAAAAGCGTGTTTGGGTGGATGCTGAATAATTTTTGAAGTGGTGAGGTCCCGTGAGTTTTGAATGGTATGTGATTTATAGTGAATACTGCTGTGGAAAATGCAAAGTTCTAATATGACAAGGGAATCCTACCATGAGCAAGGAGTGTTAGACCGGTGTCCACTATATGTCTGATTTTCCTCTCTGCCGTGCCATTTTGTTCATGAGTATGTGTACACGACCTTCGGTGATGAATTCCATGCGAGACGAAGTATTTGGTGAGAGCCTGGAACTCACTGCCGAAGTCTGACTGGAAATATTTGATTTTATGTCCGATTTGTTTTTCCACCATAATATGAAATTTTTGGAAAAAATCTGCAACTTTAGATTTATGTTTGATCGGATAAAACCAGATAAATCTAGAAAAATCATCAATAAAGAACACGAAGTACTTATGTCCATTATATGAAGAGACTAGAGCAGGGCCCCACACATCACTGTGAATGAGTTCTAATGGACACTTAGACTTAGAGTAGGTCGAGATAAGGTGGTTGCGACTCGCCTTGCTAACACACATGACCTACATTTATTGAATTTTGAAATAACAGAAGGTAAATAATTCGTAGAAACTACATGACGAAGAACCGACTCATGAGGGTGACCCAGCTGTTGATGCCAGACATCCAGATTGGCTCGAGTCGAATGAAGAGTAGGCGGTGGAGTCGGGACGATCTTGTAGAGGGACCCATCATGTTGTCCTTGAAGGAGTACCTTGTGGGTAATTCGGTCCTTCACAAAGACAAAAAAAGAGTCAAACACAAAATAGCAGTTATTATCCCTGCAAAATTGCTGAACGGATAATAACGGAGTTTTAAGGGATGGAACGTGCAAAATATTAGGTAAAGAAAAATTAGAGGATCCACTTGCAAAATTACCATCACCCAAGTGTTGAATTTGAAGTTGAGTCCCATTACCTAACTGTGCGGACCCAGGTCCCTGATACGGCATTAGAGATGAGATCGATTGGACATTTGGGGTAAAGTGATGTGTCGCTCCAGTATCCGGGTACCAAGCTTCCATATCGTATTGGTCCAGATCACTTGTTGAAAAATAAGAATCCGCTATCTGAGTGTTGTTGGTCATGGGCTACCTAGGTACATAGTAATTTGGACTTTGTTGCTGCTGGACCGAGAATGGATGATATTGGGCCGGTAGAATGGGTGAGGCCACATTGTATGGGCTGTTGGAATTTATATTATTTGTTTGTGGATTAATTATTTGTGGATTATTTGTTTCTTGGGCCGGGCTCGAGTTTTGGTAGGGATTAACCCTATATTGACAACGATATGGGTTGTGGCCCAATCCACCACAAACAGGGCAAGGATCCCTCTTTACTTGAGGAGCCCTACCTCTTGAACTAGTTCTTGACCCTCTTCTACCGCCGCCGCCGGAGTTTCTGCCGGTGCCACCATTTCCGGCGAACGTCGACGACGTGTAGGCGCCACCGTCGTGACCATTTTCGGTCATCATTTGATTCACACAGAGCATAGATTGCCTCATCTTGAGACAAATTTGGTGGCTCGACATGATTTCAAGGAGCTCGTCGAACTCCACCGCAGCTTGCCGGACGGCCAACGCCGTGACCGCCTCCCCAAAGTCGGCTCTGAGATTGTTGTACACTGTTGCATTAAAAATGCGTGTTGGAACAAGAGCACCAGCAGCCGCGAGCTCGTCGGCCAGCAGCTTGGATCGCCGGAGAAACGTTGCCACATCGTCGCCGGCGGTGTGTCTATTGTTTTGGAGTTGCATCTGGATTTGGAGGATCCTAGATTCCGATGGCCTCCCATATGAAGTGGCCAATGTTGCCCAAATGTTGGCCGTCGATTCCAGCCCCAAAACTGTTGGGAGTACCTCCTCCGATAATGATGACAAGAACCAACTTACAAGGAGTTGATCTTTATGCCACCAAGTCATGTAGATTGGGTATTGTAGATTGGGCGTAGGTGGAGGAATTGAGTTGTCAATCAAAGATTTCAATCCAAAACAATTTAAGAGGGGATTGAATTGCATTCTCCAAACCAAAAATTTTGTTGGTTTTAGCTTGATGTGGAGAAAGCTTTGGATGGATCCAAAAGATGGGGATCCGACCAACACTTGTTGAGATAGCAAGTTCACTTGATTGGATCCAGTTGGATCAGCGATTAAGGGGATCATCATTGTTGGTATTGATTCTTGCAGTGGAGTGGTGGTGGTCGGAACCACGGGATCAAAACCGACGTCGGATACCATATTGAACATGTTGCTAGCATCAGTGGGAAGTGAAGCTGCCATTGAGAGAGTAAAGATGAAAATGCAAACGATGAGTGTTTGGGCAAAAAAAATCCTTAAGATTGTGCCTAGAGTATGACTACGTGTTATATTCAAAGGATGTCGATTCTCCTTTATAGACGATGTATCTTTCTTTTCTTGTCCGGTTGTCAAATTTTTTTCTTTCAATTTTTCTTGAAAATCGTTTGATAAAAACTTCGTCATCATTCTTTTCCATTGATTCTTTCTCAGGTATCTGGGAGGAAAATTCTTGCAACTCTTGTCTAGCTGATCCATACCGGCTAGTTTTTTTGCCTCTTCCCGGGCTTTATTCATCAATTTAGGATCTTCGTCTCATGATCAAATATTTGTCGAACTTGGTTCGAGCATAATCGTTATCTTCAAAAGTAAAAAAAAGTCTAGAAGAGAAAAATAAGTTGTTAATATTTTTAACTAATTAAAAAAATGAAAAAAGGAAAGTAGACAAAATTTAAAAAGTATCAGAAATTTATTCTGGACTAAAGTCTTGTTCTTTTCACTCCATTGAGCCCAAGAAATCTCATCGTCAGGAATGTTTGATTTAACTATACATCCGATTTGTTTTCGGATATGGTTTGGGAATGATCTATAGTAAAAAGTAAAAAATACTTCCCCATCATTGTTTTAACCACATCATTGTCAGATTGTCCTCGTCCTCTAGAAATACTTCCCCATCCGATTTCCATGTATCAAATCTGAAAAGTCAAAAATTGAATCGAACACGATAACATGAAAATAATAGAAGTATAATAAACCATTCTTACAATTAAATTAAAAACTCATTTCATTGTCAATAGATGAATCATTATTATCAATACTATCATTATCATCACAACTATGTTCACTATCATTATTACTATCATTGGTATCATTATTCGATTCTTCGATAAATTCATGACTGCTCAGAGGGATATCATCGATTTGGTTGTCATTGCTGATGATGTTCACATCGTATTCACTGAAATCGTCTTGATATGTATCCAAATCTTTTTCAGAAATATCAATTGTATCTCGAGCTTTCGTTCTAAGGACCGTGTGCCAATCGCTAGATTTTTCAGAAACACTCGGTATGTAACACACTTGGTTAGACTGCCATGCAAAAATTAAAGGTTTATATGCTCTGGGTTTAGAATATGTAGTAAACGTCACCGTTTTGAATTTATCAGTTTTAATACCCTTGTGAATATCAAACCAAACACATTTGAACATACAAATTCGAGTGTCATCGTCAAAAAATCAAGTTCTACAATTTCTTGAAGAACCCCGTAATAGTTATTTTCATCGTCTCCATATGAAGAAGATCTTCGAACCATTACACTACTGTTCTGTGATTTCTTGTTCTCATCTTTGCTTTTCGAATGAAATCTAAATCCATTTACAATTTATTTCTTGTAAGTAACAATTTCTTTACTCGGACCTTTTGCAAAAATACGTAGAGGAGTGTCTTCAACATCATCTATTTGATTTTTGAACCATTGATGAAATTCTGAATCAGTTTTCTGTTGCAATTGTTCGTCAGATATGTTTGGGTATGTTTCCAACAATTCTTCTTCAAATTTTCTGACGAACGGTTCCACTTCATCGCAATTGAGTAGCATGTATATCATTATGGCAGTGTATTCTCTATCTTATAAATATCTATGATCACCACCTCCTAAAGCACGAGCTTGTTGAGCGAATATCGACAAATGACCAACAGATTCAATTACTCCACCTTCAAAGTTTCTCGATTTTCTGTTAAATCTCGATACGAATGTACTGTTAAAGTACATTGAGCAAAATGTGTATAGTGTTTCAGCAATGTAAGCTTCCGCAATAGACCATTTGACTTATGTCTTATTGCGAACTTTCTTTTTCAAGAAAAATATAAATATGAAAAAAAATATCAAATCGATATATATAACACTATGATTTTCGAGAAAAACACTAATTTACCTCTTATACGGGTACTACATCCATTGAATCAACTATACAAATGCTCCATTAACTTCTTATGGAAGGTGAATCAACAAATGCTCCATTGAATCGAAAAATGAAAGTGGAATTTTTTTCCCAATCTACAAATCGTCTCCACAATGGACTCTCTAAGTTTTTTCATGTCGTTTACTTTTACTCTTGGAGAACATATGTTGGTGAAAAAACGACTGACCTCGGTGATAACATTGATAAACTCTTTCGGTAGCATATCATTGAACGCAGTAGATAACAATCTCTGCATGAACACGTGACAATCATGACTATTCATTTCTAAATTAATATTCTCATCTGGTTTCACACATTTCGAGATATTCGACACATAACCATCGGGAAATGGAAGATGTGTCATCCATTCGTAGACTTTTTTTTATTTGAATTTTGTCCAAAACATACGACGCTTTCGGAACTACTACCTTTTCTCCCACCTTCCGCGAGTGTAAGTCATGGCGAATATCCAATTGCACTAAATCGTTGCGACTTTTAAGGTTATCTTTGGTTTTCATTTTAACATTCATAACTGTATTAAAAATGTTGTCGAAAATATTCTTCTCAACATGCATGACATCAATATTATGATGAAAAAGAAAAGTATTCTAATATGGTCATTCGAAAAATATATTTCTCTTCATCCAATTGTGCGTCTTTCCAAAATTTAGTAAATTTCTTTTATCATTCAATCCACCGAAAATAACATCATCCTTCAATAGAAAACATGCTTGAATTTCTAATCCTTGAATACGTTCAATTGGATCATAGCCTTCCACAGAAAGTCTATACGTTGATATAAGATACATCAATTCGGTTAATATCTCCAAAATAGATGTTTCACAACCCTCATATACTTTTTCATGACCAGAATTCAGAAGATTGTAAAAATTTTAAGCTTCAACATTCGATTCTTCATTATGCAAATCAATTGGCCTACTTGCATCTTGGACTATATCAACAAATGGATTAGTATTCTTGGCTATGTCAACATCATGAGGGGGGATGCAAACTTCAACACGTGGTTTCTTTTTTGGTTCACCATATTTATCCCAATTCGTGTAGTCACTCATGAAACCGAATCTGTAAATATGAACTCCCATCGTATCTTGATTTTGCTTACTCAAGAAACAACATTGACCATAAGGACATTTAATCTGTCCTCTTTCACCAATGGAGCTAGAATTGGTGAAGGGGAAATTTAAAAATTCACTGACACCCTCAACAAATGAGTTGGTGATCTGTCTCTTATTATCTAATCTCTTGTACATCGAATTTTGATCGTCGTCGATCTTTCTACAATATAGATAGAAAATACGTGTTTAGTTTTTCAATGCACGTAAATGACATAATTCTAATCAGTGGCAATCTAAATTTTGCCATAACCCTATTGCAATTTTAATTCCACTCTAATTTAGCCAACCTAAATAGAGAATTTCATTCAATATATAATAAAAACATTTTACATAATTTCATTCAATTATGATAAATTTCATAGTTACCAAAACAAAAATTCCATATATAAGTTTACTAAACTACTGTTCGACTTGTTGGATCTGGATCAGAGGCTTAAGGGGGGAGGGAGGGTAATGACATCTTCTCGTGATTTCTCAGACAATGTGCGAAATATCTGAGAATCAAAGACAAGGATATATATAAAGAGTGTATGTTCCTTATAAATTTACTACAGTATATGAATACTGAGTCCACTTATAAGATTGTACTTTATAGACAACTGTAGTATATGAATACTAAGTTATTATATAAGCACACGTTTAAAATAAGTTAAAATATATATATATGTAAATATAAGTGACCAGATAACTGGATATATATTTTAACTGAAAGTAACCTCAGTTAATGACCAAATAACTGGATGAGAGATCTCCACGAAAATAGTCAACCTCAATCTATGACCAGATAACTGGATGAGAGATCGCTTTTTAGTTGCTTTTATCTTGTTTTAACTTTACGAAATAAGAAAGCAGAAAATAAAAGAGACATAGAGATTTTTATACTGGTTCACCCAAACAAAGGGCTAATCCAGTTTAGATGAAACACGGAGATCACTAACCTAAAGGTAATGGCAAAACCTCTACCAAGCTTTAAGGCTAAACGCTTGTGAACCACCTAAGAGTATTCAAGAACTCTTAAAAACCTCTGCCAAGCTTTAAGGCTAAATGCTTGCCAACCCTCTAAGAGTATTCAGGAACTCTTAAAAACCTATGTCAAGCTTTAAGGCTAAACGCTTGTGAACCACCTAAGAGTATTAAGGACCTCTTAAAAACCCTTGAACCTATAAGGCAGATTCAACCTAAGAGTTTTCCTGGAAACTCTATAGAACCACACCGAGTTTTATGATTGAACTCGTTGAACCTTACAAGTGTTGGTATTGAGACACACCTCTCACAACACTTGGACAACTTACAAGATGTAGAGCTTGGTGAGACATGCCTGATTACACCAGTCACTACCCATCAACGCCTCTCAACAAGGACTAGGGCTCCGTCGCTATGGCAGGACCCCCGAAGAGCTCCCACGGTGCGGAACATCGTTCTTCGTCCAGATCGCCGAGTTAGCCCGTAAAGTCGCCCGATTGGACTACTAAGTCGCCGACATACAGGATAACTCGCCGAGTTAAGGCAAGATCGGCAGTATGGTAGACTGTACGACTTGGCCCTAGAAACTCGCCGAGTTAGCCCTTAACTAGGCGACTTCCATACCTGAATCGGCGACTTACGACCGTTACTCGGCGGCAGCCAACGTCATAAATGTTACCATATATGACCATAGGCGCGATCTCCGCCGATGAGTGCGCCCTCCGAGACCCTATAAAAGGGGTCCCAAGGGGACACTCAAAGGCACGATTCAAGTTCCACTCTCACACCAGAGCACTACACTACGAAACTCGCCGATTCTCACTAGAATCACCTAGTTTCACTTGCAGGTATTTTGACGTAGAGCGTGCGTCGTGGACTCCAAAGCCTCCGACATCAACCTCGCACCACCGCGAGCCCTGGTAGCAGATTCAGTGCTTCATCAGAGCTTTTCTTCTAATACACTCTTAACGTACAAGAGGGGAAGAAGAAGAAGTTGAAGAACTAGAGCACACAACCTTGAGAGCAACTCTCACACAAAGCTTGAACGAAAACTAGAGCTTGAGCAAGAGCAAAAAAGAACGAAAGTAGAGCTTTGATCCAAGGAGAGCTTTAGCAAAGATAGCAAGTGACGACTTTAGCTCTTGGGTGTGCACCTCCTTTTATAGTAGACGTTGATGGCATGGAGGTAAATTCTTCATCTTCAAAACACTTAGGAAGAAGAGATTCAAAAACTCTCATTGAATATTCCATGGACGATTTTCATTGGTGGAGAGCTTCACTTGGATTTGAATTCTCATCTTGGGAGATTGTGTAACATTAAATCCAAGATCATGATTGGATTTCATCTTGGGAGATTGAGCCTCCACACATTTTTGCACTTCTTCAATTTGAACTCTTCAACTAGGATTTTGTGTAGCATTGAATTTAAGATCTTTATAGTTAATATGTTAGATATGCTCTTGGAATCTTTGTCATGATTGCAATTCTACACGTTTTCTACATCTTGGGTTCACACCTTGTTGATTAACCTTTAAGACATTGATCAACTTGAAACAAGAGTTAATGCAAGCAAATAAGTATGCATAATTAAATACAAGCTTCAATAATTAACTTGATTAATAATAGAGATTTATTTGATGGAAATAATATTGATCTCATTTTCGTTTAATCATATATCAAGTCAATTTTATCTGTCTTGTTAATTAGGGTTTATTATACTTCAAGTTAATTAACAACTAAATATGTTATTGAGAATCTTATTTCTACATTTTCCCCTTTGTTAATGGCATATTTGTTGTTGAGAAATTTCAAACCCTAATTTCAATTTTTGGTATATCTTATCTTTACCTTATCTAGCTCCCCTTATATTTCGTAAATATTGCACTTATAAAGTAATTTGAAAATTTTACCTTGTTTGAAGTTTTTATGAGTATATGCAGGTGAGATCTAGATAAGACATATACCAAGGTTAGAACAAATACAGACTAAGGTTATATCATACCTGAGTCTTTCTCCCCTGCAATTGACAAAGGGGTGTTCTGAATTTTGACTTTAACCCTGTTTCTTTGATTTAGATAGATATTGACAGTAATTATACGAAGTCATATTTAATATGGACCAAATAGTTTTAAAACAAATGTTTGCCTATAATGGATCATAATATATTCATTAAGCATATATCCAAAGTATTTTACGTGAATTTTTAATTTTATGCATGGATGAGAAAACAAATTTCATGTAAGTTGGTCATTTAAGGATAGTGAATTCTAGACCTAGAGTTCTCATAGTCAATTAAAAAATATGCATGAATTTATATGAATGACTTGAGAATCTTTTTATGCATTTACCTTAATCCAAGTGATATGTATGTATTTTCAAAAATGACTTGGACCTATTGAGATACATGTATTAGTCCAAAAAAATTCCTAGGCTTGATCATGGTTAGTAGTAAATCCAAGTTTCTTCAGGAGTAGCTCTTGATTTACTCTAATATTTCTCACTTTAGCTTTCGCCAGTTCCATCTTCACTTCATTCAGCTTTATCTGCTCTTCAAAATTTTTGTAGTTCTTGTCCACTAAATCAATCTGTCTTAGAACTTCATCATCAAAATTGTCTCTCTTTGCATGTATGTTCTTCAGATCCATCAGTGTATCAGTATTAAGAAGAGCCATATCTATGTGTGCATATCTATGAGTTTCATCTCATATATCTCCTCTCTTATTGCATTCATTTCCTTCTTGTCAGCCTTGTAGAATCGCTTGGGCGGCTTGTGTTTGAAGGATGCAGCCGTAAAGTACTTGAGAGGGTGAATCTTTGAATCTTCAGACACATATAGGTGAAGGTTTTCTTTGTTGAGGAACTTTGAAATGAGTCTGGGAGAATGCCTCTCTTTCCTAGGTACCTTGCTCACCATGGCTATGTTGTACATGATGAGACTTGCCCAATCCACCTTGATCCGATTTAGAATGTAGCTACCTGGGCCATCATTGTTGGTATGTCTGTGACAATGGTCACTGGACAGAGGCAGTTATCTATGATTGTCAAAAGAATCAGGGCAGTCTCAGTAAGATCTTTGAAGTGAATCTTGCTTTCTTTTCTAGAGTCAGATGTGTTGGTGAGGCTGGTCCAAAGTTGTTGAGCTGTGCAGGTGAACGGGAGGCTATCCAGACTTTTTCACATATGAATGCATATCCCCTCACTTGGCAGAGGACCTCATTGAGCAAGAAGTTCTTTGGAGAAATCCATCTCGAAGTTGTTTACCCGGGTAGACAAAGAGGAATCATATTTTAAATAAATCAGATTACGTGCTTCATCAGCTGGCGCCGTCTGTGGGACTATCGAACTACGATATCCCGTCGTAATCGCGAAATTTTCTTCGCAAAGTTTGGCTCGATTCCCTTCGGGTGAATTGCTGACATTGTGTCAAGGAATCATCGATTCATACCAGCAATCGCCGACTCCGCCTAGTGAGTCGTCGATTCCGGGATTATTCTGCTAGCTAAAAGTGTTGTCCTCGACTTGGCTTGAAAGAAAAAACACCTAAGGCCAATCGCCAACTCCACCTGCTGAGTCGCCGATTCCACTTGGTTTCTTTCGAGTTAGTTCGGTCAATACTTGCGCTTTGGTTGGAATTTGCCTTTGTCGCCAATGACATCTGAAAGACAAAAGCGCGATTACCATTTGAGGAACAAAGGTAAATCCTCAATTGCGCCCGAAGGGGCACAAACTGAGCATCCTCAGCATGACAGGCCAACATTGCCAGAAAGGTTTGAGGATGCTCAAACTGACATACCCCCTCAGGCACCAGCCATTCCTCCCTCTCTAGAAGCGAGGTTAATTAACTTCATGGAGACCATGGAAAAAAGAGTTAACAATCTCGAGAGAGCGAGGAATTAGAGGACCATCGTCCGCGAAGGAGCGAGTGAATCGGCCTCTCACTATTCTCCATCTGCGGAGAAAAATAAGAAAGGTCCAAAACCACCTAAGTCAAAGGCTGGACCTAGTAAGAGTCGCACTAACAAAACTCTTACAACATGGTTCGTAGAAGATCTCCGTTGGAAGCTGGTCGACGATCCAGTCGCCAGCAGTCCGATTGAGTTCCTGAGGATCAAAAGCGCTTTTTTTCATGAGAACCTTTTGAAGGTATCTTTTCCACCAACCTGGCGGGTACCAGTATAGAAGCGTATGATGGTTCGGGTGATCCAAAAGATCATATCAACCTCTACCTTAATGTCTTGGAACTGCAAACCACCGATAACGCGCTGTTGTGTCGGGCATTCCTCGGCACTCTCAAGGGCAGTGCTTATCGGTGGTTTTTCGGTCTGCCAGCTGGATAATCTCCAGCTTTGCGGACCTCTCATCCAAGTTCATCGCCCAACATGTGGGGATGATCAGGATCAAACAATGCACTGCTGGCATTACGACAGAACAAGCTGTCGTTGAGGGATTACACGATTAAGTTCACTTAAATGATGACAGAAGTGAGCGACCTAATCCCGAGTCTGGCCATAACGGGGTACATGAAAGGGCTAGTACTCTACTCCCCTTTGGCCCAGAATCTAATGCTCCATAAAGTGGAGACATTACCCGACCTCTTCCTGCGAGCTCAATCATACATTGAGGTGGAAGAGGAGAATGAAAACAAGCTAGTTTAACTTGAGAGCACTAGCTTCAAAAAACCAAAGTTCGAGAAGAAGGGCTACAATGGGAAGAACAATTTTCATGGCTCCTCGAACAAATACACTGACAATGCGGCTTGTCGACAGCGGCAGTTCCGCGGACATCCTCTACATGGACACCTTCATCAAAATGGGCCTTAAAAAGGAGGATCTGTCTCCTTGCAAGGAATCCATTTATGGGTTTACTAACGTCGCCGCCCCAGTGGCCGGCGTCATCGACCTGAAGGTCTCCATCGGATTCCGACAAGGGAGGGTTAGTCGAACATGTCGTTTTATAGTGGTGGAAGTAGAATCCACTTTTCACGGCATCTTTGGCCGGCTCTTCATCCATGGGATCAAAGCAGTCCCGTCTTCTTATCACCATAGCATACGATACCCAGTCAAAGGGATCGTCGCAACTGTCAAAGGATCACAAAAGGATTCTATACAAGGGTATAAGAAGGTAACTCAGCTGGTCAAACTAAACAACATGCTCGTCCACGCCCCACCAGACAATGGGGAGAGGGAAAAATTACAACCCGTGGATGAGACTAAAATATACCAGTTGGAGTGGGGACACGTGACATTAGGAAAGGGATTAGTCCCCGACCTAAGGGCCAAGCTTGTGACTGTCCTGGAAGAGCACCAGGACAGGTTCGTTTGGGAGGGTGAGACACCGACACAGATTGCGCGTCATGATGAAGCACAGAATCTGCTACCAGTAGGCTCGTGGGGTTGCGAGAAGGGCCGGAGGCTTTGGAGTCCACGACGCGCGCTCTACGTCAAACACTTGCAGAAGAAGAGGAGAATCGGCGACTCTCTTGGGAGTAGGCGATTCGGGCTCCTTGGATGCTCTAGTGTGGAGTGTATGTGGTCAAGGTATGTTATGAATGGAGGACACCCCTAGGATCCCTTTTATAGGGTCCTGGAGGCGTTTCCCATTTAATAGAGTGGGGCCCACCCCATTATGGTACCCTATTGAAGGGCGCCATAATGGTGTGGGCCCGCCCAAGTAACGGCTGGGAGTCGGTGACTCAGGTATGGGAGTCGCCGACCCAGAGGTGGAGTCGCCGACTCCTTTGAGGCCAGGTTCTCGGTCTACCAGACCCGAGTTCCCTAGCTGGAGTCGGCGACATACCACTGGAGTCGGCAACTTGGTAGTCCCAGTCGGCGACTCCTAGGTGTTGCCTTGAGTTCTTGACGTAGACACGTGCTCCGCACCGTTGAAGCCTTCCTGGGGTCCGGCATATAATGACGGAATCCTAGTCACTATTAGAATCTGATTCTGGCCGAAGCAACAGAATGCGTGGATTCGTTATCCGAATCGGGTTCTAGCCGAAGTGACAGATCGCGTGGATTCACTATTAGAATCTGATTCTGGCCGAAGCACGAGAATCTAGTTTACTATCAGAACTGATGTTTATAGTCTACCCTGATCAAGAGCGACTTGGTGTCCGCAACGACGGTTACCCCATAGGCCGAAGCGCAAGATGGGTCGAGATCATTAAGGTCGAAGCGACAAAATGATCTCCAAATGTTCGAAGAACTATTGAAGCCAAAGCGACAACATAGTTCTTGGTCTGATTCTGGCCGAAGCGACAGAATTATGCCTGCAAAACAAAAAAACAACCTGCAAAACAACTATATCAGTTTAAAGGATATATTTATTGATTTACTGACCTTGCCGTGTGGAGTTGCCTCTCATACTGCTCCTCCTTATGCTCAATAAATCCTTGATTGATCTGTCCGAAGCGACAGATCTATCATGCTCAAAAAATGTGACAGCTGATGGCCGAAACGACATAAGTGCCGACTCATTATCAGAGTCTGATTCTGACCAAGAATACGGATCCACTATCAGAATCCGATTCTTGCCTTGGATACAGTACCTGCTGATTCACTATTAGAATCTGACTCACTATCAGAGTCTGATTCTGACCAAAGCTACAGATCCACTATCAGAATCCGATTCTCTCCTCAGATACAGAACCTGCTGACTCACTATCAGAGTATGGTTCTGACCAAGGCTACAAATCCGCTATCAGAATCCGATTCTCACCTCAGATACAGAACCTGCTGACTCACTATCAGAGTCTGGTTCACTATTAGAACCTAGTTCACTATTAGAACCTTTCCTGCAAAAAAGAAAACATCCTGCAAAACAACTAGATCAGTTCGAAATCGCATATATTTATTATTGAACTTACCGTGTGATCTACCTTTCGTGATGTCCCTCCTTTGCTCAAATTTGTCCTCGGTAAATCTGGCCGAAGCGACAGATTTTACCGTGCTCAACTTTTTTGACGACTTCTGGCAGGAGCGACAGAAGTGTCGGGAGAGCTTGTGATGTTCCCCCTGAACTTCGACGACTTCTGGCCGACGCGACAGAAGTGTCGGGAGAGCTTGTGATACTCCCTCTCGAAATGTGACGACTTCTCTCTAAATAGACAGAAGTGCCGGGAGAGCTTGCGATACTCTCCCTCGAAATGTGACGACTTTATCAAATAGACAGAAGTGCCGGGAGGGCTTGCGATACTCCCCCTCGAAATGTGACGACTTCTATCAAATAGACAGAAATGTCGGGAGAGCTTGTGATACTCCCCCTCGAAATGTGACGACTTCTATCCAATAGAGAGAAGTGTCGGGAGAGCTTGTGATACTCCCCCTCGAAATGTGACGACTTCTATCTAATAGACAAAAGTGTCGGGAGAGCTTGTGATACTCCCCCTCGAAATGTGACGACTTCTATCCAAATAGACAGAAGCGTCGGGAGAGCTTGTGACACTCCCCCTCGAAATGTGACGACTTCTATCCAAATAGACAGAAGCGTCGGGAGAGCTTGTGACACTCCCCCTCGAAATGTGGCGACTTCTATCCAAATAGACAGAAGCGTCGGGAGAGCTTGCGATACTACCCCTCGAAATATGACGACTTCTATCAAATAGGCAGAAGTGTTGGGAGAGCTTGTGATACTCCCCCTCGAAAATTGTGCCCTTGTGACACACAAACTTTTGCGACGAGTGTTTTTCGAAGTATGTGACTGTCGGTGAACTATCTATTGTTTTTCCTTTGCTAATCTTTCATATAAATTACCCTTCAAATTGTAACTATGGTCCGAAACTAGATTCACAAGTCGTAATTTAGCCACTCTGGACGTAAATTAGACTCTGCTAACCCTATTGCTAGCCACTCTGGGCGTAGACTTGGTCGTACGAATCGTAGCTCAGCCTACGGTTAAATTTATGGACAATTTATACCTCTAGACTAGCGTCGGGTTACTAGAGATAGAGAAAACGACGAATCAGAGATATTCGACACTCAAAGGTTGCCTTGAAATTCGGAACCTTAACGATGGAGAGAGCTTGTGATACTCCCCCCTGAAAACTTGCACTTGGGGCAGTTTTAGTGTTATTTTACCCGGAATCGGCGACTGGAGTTTGTGATACTCCTACCAGTCGGCGATACCTATAGTCTGGTAACTGTAGGGGGCATTTTTGTTTTTTACCCCTGCGAGTCGGCGACTCCCTCTTTGAGTCGGCGACTCCTAGTGTAACCGTCGGATCTTTTTGGGAGATCCTTGGGATATTTGGAGGATATACGGGGAATATTTGCAAAATCTCCAAATAAGAAAATGTTTCTCACAATGCTGTGAGTTTTTGTTCGGAGTCGGCGACTGCCCTGTGGAGTCGGCGACTTTGGCGTGATTCGAGGGATTTGGAGATCGATTTTTGATCTCAAATTTTGTAAATTTTGGGTTTTCTGGGGGGTTTTTGCAATTTTCCCAAGGGCTATAAATAGTGGAGAGGTTTTCCTCAAAACCCTACAACATCTTTTGCCACTTCAATCGCCTAAACCCCCAGATTTTTCAATCGCCGATTCCCTAGTTTTTTAACTTCGAATCGTCGATTGAAACCATGTCTACCCCCGATTCCCCTTTGTCATTACTGAAAGAAGCCGAAACATCGGACTTTATAGCCGACCTGACAGTTGATGACTTAGACAATGTGTTGAACACCGTCGAGTCGCCGATTCCCTCTCCTGACAGAGAGGTTGAGTCGGCGATTCCGGTCGTGCCACCTCGTAGTATGGAGCTGAGTGCCACCGTGCACGAACTGCTTGGCGCCTCCCCTTGTGGAGTCGGCGACTCAGTGCAAGGCCCTTGTGGTCGTACGGGAGCCTCTTGAGCTGGGGGAGATTCCCGAGGCCTCTGTGTCGGCGATTTCCATCGTGGAGTCGGTGACACATGCACGTCCTGTTAAGGGAAAATCCTTCAAGCGAAGGGGATAGGGCTCAGCTGCCATTGGGTCGGCGACTGCTGGCCGTGACTCGCCGATTCCTCATACTGAATCGGCGACTCGTGTGCTGGAGTCGGCGACTCCCATGCTTATTGATGATTCTTCCGCGTGTCGCACCGCTCCGTTGGTTGTGAACGCGGAAGATCATATTGTGTCGGGACTGAACCCGAGCCAAGATCCTTCTCTGAATAGAAAGAGAAGGCGCACCACTGGAAAGGGCAAAGTACATGTGCCCGAAGAGAAAGAAGGGGCCCCTCCTCCTCTAGACATTAACTTTGAGGAGACCTTGACTGTGGACCGTGGTGCTCTTAATCCACGCCGTAGAGCGGGCCGGCGCTCTGAAAGAACTCCGCCACCTCCCGTGGATCTGGATGCTAGTCGAGACCCGGACCTCGACTTGAATACATATGTTGGAGCTTTGAACCCCTCTGGGTTCGCTCATTGTGAAATCGCCATGAATGGCGTGCCAAGGTTGCTTCCGATCGGCCGTTCTGGGGACGGCGAATTCGAACAAGTTATGACTCACGCAACCTTGGATGGGTCTGATGGAGTCAATCCCCCCTCGAATCTGAATGCGAGCGACGCTCGATCACTACTATCGGGGATTCAACTGTCTGGTCATTTGCGATTCTGGATGTCGCGATACCAGCCAATCAATCTGCCATCCCCGGAATTCCAGGCCATCCCAAGGGTCTATTTCAAGCACTTCTCCGAGCTACCAATTCCGGAGACCATTAGCGAAGTGCTTCTCACATTCGATGTGTCCCTGTCGCAGCTCCCGGCTGGATTCTTTGTGATCCTGCGGGGCTTTATGAACATTTGCTGGGGGCTGAACATTGCTGTGATGGCGAGCTTGTTTCTGTACTTCTACAAGCTCACCAAAGAGAAGTCTGCATCTGGTCGCTTCGGATTCACGCGACGACACTTTGATAAGAATATCGTCGATGAGTTGCCGACGAACTTCGGATGCAATTGGAGAAGAGAATTTATTTTCATCACTTCTGAATTTCTTCCCGGGAGTCGGGAAATGTGGAATGACCCCAATCGAGTGCACATGAACGCCTCAATTGAGATGACTACGAAGGACATTGAGGCCTCGGATCGGATAGCGCAGACTCTGACTGCATATTCTGTGCCGCGCGGTGTTCCCTTTGTCCTTTGCCAAAGGGAGGACTTTACATTCGAGGACGTGGAAGAGGCGCATGAACCACCCACTGAGAAGGAGCTGGAGGGCGGAAAGAAGCGTTCGATTTTATATCACGACGCTGCTCCTCTTTACATGCGCAAGAGGTTCCGAGAAGGCAAGCTGATCAGACTGAGAAAGAAGAAAACTTCTTGTAGCGAGCCCCGCCGGACCTTCAAGCACGGGTCGAGCTCTCGCTCCGCACGACCACCTCCTAGAGGTTACGTGCCTTACACTTCTGCTGGGGTGACACTTCCCGATTTCATGGCTGACGCTGAAACTCAGAGGGAAGCGATGTCACTCCTTTTGGGTCATCTTGGGACCTGGTGCCGGAGCGAGCTTCTGAAGCATATGAATGCCGCTTGCTACATGGCACATGCTTGCTATCATAGGGACTCAATCCATGACGTCGAGAAGATCCAAGAGAAATACAACCAACTCGACGCGAAGTTCAAGGAAAGTGAGAAAGCCTTGGACAAACTGAAGAACGTGAGGTCCAGGATGGAGAACCTCCGCGACAATATTCTGCCGAAGAAGGACAAGACCATTGAGTCCAAGCAGAAAGAGATAGACGAGTATGTCGCGAAGAACTTGGCACTTCGCAAAGATCTGAAAGCTGCTACTGCTGGCCGTGCTAAAGAGACTGAAGATCTGAAGAGCCAGCTAGCTAACGAGAAAGGGCACGTAGCCTCGCTTGAGGCTACTATAGTGGATTTAAAGAAGCAAGCTTCTCAGAGCCAACGCGAAACAACTGAGCTGAAGAGTGAGCTGGCGAGTGCGGAAGAAGAGGTTCTAGCTCTTAAGGATGACAATGCCGCACTCTCTGGGAAAACTGCTGGGTTGGATTTGGACGTACGCTACCAATCCGACCAGCTTCAGGAGCTCATCTTCTTCGGCCCGACTGTGTTTCCTTCTCTACCCCCCGACTATATCACGGACATAATGGCATGGGTAGAGCAGCACCCCGAGGAGCTCGAGATGAACAAAGAAGCCCTCGATAAAATGAAGGACGAAGCTGCCCAAGATTAGATCTTCTAAGTCCTTAGATTTTTGTATAATTGTTATCTTTGTATTTTTATCGAACTTAATAAATTAATCGCTTTTGTTTTCTTATTAATTGTTCATTAACTTTATTCTTTTGAAATGTAACTAAGACCCGAAACTAGATTCGCGAGTCGTAATTTAGCCGCTCTGGACGTAAATTAAACTAACCCTATCGCTAGCCACTCTGGGCGTAGACTTGGTCGTGCGAATCGTAGCTCTGTCTACGGTTAAATTCGCGAAAATAAATTAAACTTTACAACTAATAGAAACTCGTAATATCGATTAAACTAATAAGTTCGAAAAGCAACAAAAATTATCGAAAGATAACCAGAGGATACTTGATAAACTTTAAGACTCTAGAATTGTATTCTAAGTTCCTTACTATGTAGTTCAACTCCGGCCGAGGCGACGGAGTAACTTTTGTCCCATATCAAAGATGTAACAATGAGATGGGATGAAATTGTTTAAAAACGACTACTAATCTATTAAGGCCGTAGCGATATGATAGATTCTGAATTGTGGTGGGTACTTAGAACCTCTTGTGGTTGGGTTCACTTGTACCTATTAACTACCTAGGACTCTGCTTTTAGACCCTAATGCATGGTTGAACTCTGGCCATGATGACAGAGCAACTTTTTGGACCCATATCTAGGCTGAAGTGACCAGATTGGGTTGAATCATAATGTGTTTAAAGACGATTTTGATCTATTAAGGCAATAGAGACAAAATAGATTCATAGTGTGGGGTGCTAGCTAGAGTCGTAGGTAGATGATAAATCTAATTTTTATTAAAAAATGTAAATTACAACAGTAAGATTTTAACATATAGATTAAGAGGCTCTAATGCGCTTAATACTAAGCGCGATGTTGCTGTACGTTGTCCGTGTGCCAGATGCAAGGACTTTTGGGTGACAGCTTATTCCTATTCCTCTTAGTTATGCTAGCCTTCCTGTGGGTCTACCACCAAATAGCATATGGATAGTTTTCCGTGGGTGGTCCTCGCTATTGTCGCTGTCTGGTGAAGGAGAGCGTGGGCGCTTCCCTTTCATGTCAGACTTGCAATTGTTTCGATCCTGGGAACCTTTGACCAGGTTGTCAAGTTCGCCGTTCGAAATTAATTGCTCGACATATAGCGAGAATTCCCTGCAATAGTCTGTCAGATGGCCGCGGTCCTTGTGGAATTTACAGAATTTTCCACTTTTCTGACGGCGATCCTTGGTTGCAGGGTCCATAGAGCGAGGAGCGGGCAGATCCGCTCTGTTCCTTAGTTTTTCAAACAGCTCGCCTTTGCTGATTGTTAGTGGGGTCCGGTTCCTCCAAGGTTGAGGTGGACCCCTTGGCGATTGTTTGATGGATGTTTGATACACCTTGTTATCGTGTTTAGGCTTCCAATCGTTTTTGAAGGAATCAACCGCATCGCTAGTGTATCTGTTCGAGGAGTCATTGTAGCTCTTTCTCTCGAACTTTTATTTTTTGAAGCTAGTGTTCTCAAATTCCACTAGCTTGTTTTCATTCTGCTCTTCCACCTCAATGTACGTGGACCGTGGTGCACCCATTCCACGACGACGAGCGGGCCGGCGCTCTGAAAGAACTCCGCCACCTCCCGTGGATCTGAATGCCAGTCGAGACCCGGACCTCGACTTAAACAAGTACGTCGGAGCTTTGAACCGCTCTGGGTTCGCTCACTGTGAAATCGCCTTGAATGGCGTGCCAAAGTTGCTCCCCGTTGGCCGTTCTGGAGACGGCGAGTACGAGCAAGTAATGACCCACGCAACCTTGGATGGGTCCGATGGAGTGAATCCCCCCTCCAACCTGAATGCGAGCGATGCTCGATCGTTATTGTCGGGGATTCAAATTTCTGGTCATCTCCGATTCTGGGTGTCGAGATACCAGCCCATTAATTTGCCACCCCCGGGTTTCCAGGCTATCCCGAGGGTTTATTTCAAGCACTTCTCCGAGCTGCCGATTCCGGAGATTATAAGCGAAGTGCTCCTGACATTTGAGGTGTCCCTATCGCAGCTCCCGGCGGGATTCTTCGTGATCCTGCGGGGTTTTATGAACATTTGCTGGGGGCTGAACATTGCTGCGACGGCGAGCTTTTTCTTGTACTTCTACAAACTCACCAAAGAGAAGTCTGAATCTGGTCGCTTTGGGTTCACACGACGACATTTCGACAAGAACATCGTCGATGAGCTCCCAACGAACTTTGGATCCAACTGGAGAAAAGAGTTCATCTTCATAACCTCTGAGTTTCTCCCCGGGAGTCGGGAGATGTGGAACGATCCGAATCGAGTGCACATGAACGCCTCGATTGAGATGAGCACGAGGGATATCGAGGCCTCGGATCGTATAGCGCGTACGCTTACTGCATACTCTGTGCCGCGCGGTGTTCCCTTTGTCCTTTGCCAAAGGGAAGACTTTACTTTTGAAGATGTTGAGGATGCGCATGAGCCACCCACTGAACGAGAGATGGAAGGTGGTCAGAGGCGATCCATTTTATATCACGACGCTGCGCCTTTGTATATGCGCAAGAGGTTCCGTGCGGGCAAGCTGGTAAGATTGCGACAGAAGAGGACTTCTCGCAGTGAGCCTCGACGGACCTTTGAGCATGGGTCGAGCTCTCGCTCTGCACCACCCCCTCCCAAGGGCTACGTGCCTTACACTTCTGCTGGAGTGACACTTCCCGATTTTATGGCTAGTGCTGAAACTAGAAAGGAAGCGATGTCACTCCTCTTAGGTCACCCTGGGACTTGGTGCAGGAATGAATTACTGATGCATTTGAATGCCGCATGTTATATGGCACATGCTTCCTATCATGGAGACTCTATCCATGACGTCGAGAGAATTCAGGAACGATACAATCAGCTCGACGCGAAGTTCAAGGAGAGCGAGAAGGCTCTCGACAAGCTGAAGAACGTGAGATCGAGAATGGAGAACCTTCGCGACAACATTCTGCCCAAGAGAGACAAAACTATTGAGACCAAGCAGAAAGAGATTGATGACTATGTCGCGAAGATCTTAACACTCCGAAAAGATCTGAAAATTGCTAGTTCTGGCCGCGCTCAAGAAATTGAAGATCTGAAGAGCCAGCTAGCTAGTGAAAGAGGGCACGTAGCCTCACTTGAGGCTACGATAGTAGAGTTGAAGGAACAAGCTGCTCAGAGCCAACGAGAAACCACTGAGCTAAAAAGCGAGCTCGCGAGTGCGGAAGAAGAGGTTCTGACTCTAAAAGATGACAATGCCGCACTTGCTAGGAGAGCTGCTGGGCTGGATTTGGATGTACGTTACCAATCCGACCAGCTTCAAGAGCTCATATTCTTTGGTCCTTCCGTGTATCCCGCTCTACCCCCCGATTACATCACGGACATAATGGCGTGGGTTGAGCAACATCCTGAGGAGCTCGAGAAGAATAAAGAGGCTCTCGACAAGATAAAGGACGAAGCTGCACAAGATTAGATCTAAGTCCTTATGTTATAATCCTTTTTGTTATCTTTTTTGTAATCTGAAAATTTTTAATGAAATTAATCGTTTTTTGCTTTTCTATTGAGTTGTTTATTCACTTTATTCTTTCGAATTGTAACTAAGACCCGAAACTAGATTCGCGAGTCGTAATTTAGCCGCTCTGGACGTAAATTAGACTAACCCTATCGCTAGCCACTCTGGGCGTAGACTTGGTCGTACGAATCGTAGCTCAGTCTACGGCTAAATTCGCGAAAATAAATTAAACTTCACAACAAATAGCAAGCCGCAATAACGATTAATAAATTTAAAGACAACAAATATATCGAAAAGATAACCAAAAGATACGATCAACCCTAAGACTCTAGAGTTGTAGTTTTGCTCCCGTCGAGGAGACGGAGCAACTTTTTGTCTAGAGTGTCAGCCAGCTTCCGACGGAGGTCCTCTACGAGTCGTGTTGTAAGAGTCCTATTAGTGCGACTCTTACTGGGTCCAGCCCTTGATTTTTCTGGCTCTGGACCTTTCTTTTTCCTCGTAGTTGGATATTTGCGAGGAGTCGATTCACACGCTTTCTTGCGGGTGATGGTTGTCTGACTCCTTGCTTTTTCAAGGTTGCTAACTCTTCTTTCGATATTATCCATGAAGTTAGCCAACCTTGCTTCTAGGTTATGGGAGATGGATGTCCGAGGGGGCAGATCAGTTTGGGCATCCTCGAACCTCTCAACTTGTATGTTTGGTTGAGGATGCTCAATTTGTGCCCCGTCGGGTACCCCTGAGGGTTTACCCTCGTAATCACGCTTTTCAGATGTCATGGATGACAAAAGCGAATGCCAACCGGAGCGTAGGTACTGATTGGACTAACTCAAAAGAAACCCAGTGGAATCGGCGACTCAGTAGGTGGAGTCGGCGACTGCCTTAGGTTTTCTTGACTTTTGAGCTGA
>LFYR01000642.1:357694-413554 GCA_001185155.1 Zostera marina | reverse complement strand
TTTTTTAACTAAAACAGATACTAAAACAGTAAAGAAGCCTGAAAAGCAAATGATAATACTTCCAAGACTAGCTACTACAATAAATTTTGGCTTTCCTATAAATACAGGAAACTCAAACAGTGAGTTAAGGGTAGAACCAGAGTCAAGTCCTGTAAGGAGAGTCACTCACTCACAACAGAACAACTCTACAAATGACTCAATGGATATAATCTCAGAGTCAACTGAGATAAGTAGCTCAGTACCCCAGACCATGAGAGTTGAGTCTGATATGCAATCTAACACTAGAAGTGAGACAATACAACAAAGAGATATTTCTGAGAATCAAACAAACACAGTTTGTAACTCAATACCACGAGGTATAAGTAGTAGATCTGAAGAACCAATCAACATAGGAGTTAGATATCCGACTAGAGATAGAAAAGCACCAAAGTTTTTAGAAAATTATGAGTGTAATTCTTGCTCTGGCGAAGAGATAGAACCATCCACCTTCAGTGAGGCAAGTAAAGAACCTAAGTGGAAGGAGGCAATGCAAGAGGAACTAGATGCATTGAAAATTAACAAAACATGGACTTTAGTACCAAAAAATTCGTCAATGAATATAATAGGTTGTAAGTGGGTCTATAAAATTAAAAAGAACTCAGATGGTTCAATAGAAAGGTACAAAGCTAGATTAGTAGCTAAGGGCTACAATCAGGAGGAAGGAGTGGACTATACAGAGACTTACAGTCCAGTAATTAGGATGAACACAGTAAGATCAATCATTTCAATTGCTGTGACATATAACTGGCAGCTAAGACAACTGGATATCAAAAATGCCTTCCTAAATGGCTTTCTAAACGAAACAGTATACATGAGACAACCAACTGGGTTTCATAATAAGAGTTATCCAGATCATGTGTGTCTATTACATAAGGCTCTATATGGCTTAAAACAAGCACCCAGAGCTTGGTACTCAAGACTTCAAAATTTTCTAGTTGAAAACGAATTCAAAAATAGTCTTACAGATTCCTCATTGTTCCTCAAAGTGAACAATGGACATAGAATTTACATACTAGTCTATGTAGATGATATTATAATTACTGGGGATTCTAGTGAGGAAGTAAATAGGTGCATAGAATTAATATGTAAACAATTTTCATGTAGAGACCTAGGGCTTCTTAACTATTTTTTAGGAATGGAATGTATAAGACAAGGGAAAACCATAATTCTAAGTCAAGAAAAATATGTGTATGATATATTGAAAAAATTCAATATGATGGAATGCACACCATGTAGGACACCAATGGTTCAAAATCCAAGACTAAATAAAAATTCAGGGACTCCTATAGAAAACAATACAATATACAGAAGCATTGTAGGGTCCTTACAATATCTAACTATGACTAGACCTGATATTGTCTTCTGTGTGAATCATCTTAGTCAGTTTCTACAAACACCAACTGATGTACATCTTAGTTTTGCTAAGAGGATGCTAAGATATATTAAGGGATCTTCTAACCTAGGACTGAGATTTACACCTTCAGTCAAACCAGTAAATTCTTTGATAGCCTACTGTGATTCAGACTGGGCAAGTGATACTGATGATAGGAGATCAGTGTCTGGATTCAGCATCTGGTTTGCTGGAAATTTGGTAGCCTGGGCATCAAAGAAACAGGCAGTGGTATCAAAATCGAGTTGTGAGGCTGAATACAGGGCACTATCTGGGATAACTTCAGAAGTTAAGTGGTTCTGTAATTTGTTTAGGGAACTGGAGATTAGGTTTGAGACAGCTCCACAAATATTATGTGATAATAAATCAGCAATTTTTCTCACTAAAAATCCATCATCAAACCTGAAAACTAGACATATAGACATCTCACACCATTTTATTAGAGAGCTGGTGATGAAAGGGGCAATAAAAGTGGATTATATTGCTGCTAGTCAACAACTAGCAGATGGTTTCACTAAAGTACTGGGAACAGGGCAATTTATGGTTCATAGGGATAGGCATAAACTAGTACCAACCAGTCCTGATCCTAGAATCCTAATGAAGGAAAAGAATAGGCTAACAAAATCGCAAGACATAAGTAAACCAAAGCTAATTAAGGAGGCTTAGGAGAATGACTATATAAGGGAGACTATAATACTGGGTATTAGTTTATATATATAATAATAATAATAATAATGAAAATACTGAGGTGTTGTATTTCTGATTTCTGTTCTTATAGTAATACTTGTATTCATATTAGAAAATGTTAGATAAATATGATGTTGAAAATTGTAGGGTGATAATCTGAAATATATTCTAAAACTATTTCTAGTTTGGTTTGATACATAATTTTGTTTGTTTGTTAAGGAATGGTCTATATTTTTCTGGTTTGGTTTGTGGGAATGGCTACTGTGGATGTATGTTTGTGTGGTTACAGGTCATACTAAGATAGGTCATGCCCAAATAGCTGGAAATTTAATCTGGAGCAGAAAATGTGAAATCTAGAGCAGTAGGAGCTTTGAGAATGAGCAGCGAGTTTTTTGTTCTTTCTTTCAGGGTCTTAATTGGTATAACAGGAGGGTTTTCCCAGTAAAAATGAAAGAAAGAGGAGCAAAAATAAGAATCCCAGCTGGGTTTTTCGCCCCCCCTGTTAGCTCAATTAATTCATAGCTGAGTTAGTTCACAAGGCTGCTAAGGAGGTGGACAGACAAGCTGATGATCATACTCATGTTCAAATTCACAACTCAGGATTGCATTCTGGAGTTGTCAATTTGCGGGGGAATGTAAAGAGTTAAAATACTATAAGGGCTATCTTATAAATGTACCCATAATATCAAGTATAAGTATAGGCTTAATGTGTAATAATAGATTAAGTTGAATGTTATAATTTGATTGTGTCAATTAAAGAGTTCTTGCTTTACTCTTCTTCTTCTAGTTGACCTAACAACTTCCATCCACCCCCTTTCTTCTATCTTCTTCTTCTATCATTTTCTTGTTAATGAAAGATTAAGGAAACCTCTCCAGATTTCTACATGGAGGAACCGAGAGATCAATATGCTGTAGGTATATGAACATATAAAGCATCGAAGTTATTGTATGGAATAAGCTGTATAAATTTAAAATATTGCGATGTTGGAGACTGACTACTGTTCCAGATAAATGTGTATTATTATGCTCAAAGGAAGATGAACACAGCAGTTCATCTGTTTCTTAATTATGATTACTCCTCCGTCTAGGAAGCTATGAGATTTTTTCATGTGTAGAACAAGATTGACAATATGGCAATCTATGGGAGTCATATCATGTCTAGAAAGATAGGTGGAAGCATGAACGCTGATGAATAATCAAGTTGCAGATTAGTAAGGATAAATCACATTATACTCTCTAAATTTCTCGTCTACAAAAAAAACTTTTTTATTTCTCATGCATGTACTGAACCTTTATATATTATCTTTTATTTTCTATCAACAACTTTATAAATAGTCAATCTCCAACTGATTATTTATTAAATTTGTTTATTATCTACAGTTAATTCAAATAATTAGTTTAATAAATTTATTATTTGCATTCTTTTTTAATTATAGAGTACTAAATATGGTTTGAAATCAGTCTTTAATTCTAAATATCTTTTATAAAGATAGATTGATCAATATAATCTTTTATTTCTTCCTCTTATTATTATAAAAAAAAAATTGACCACCATTCTTCTTGGGATATGAATATGCAAATCAGTCGTTTTAAAAAAAAATTGTCATGGCTCCTTCTTCGTTTTCCGGTCACCGGTGTCGCCGTGTGTAAGAGATGAGCTCCGCCAGCGATCTTGAGTTCTCATTGAGATCTGTCGCGATCTACCACGATCTGAGAGAGCGACCTCCGACTGGAGCGTCCTCCGAGATCTGCAGCGATCGGCCGAGAGCTGCTGCGCGTCCTCCCCCTCTTCCGATTTGAATTTAATTCTATCTAAGACATACATGAGCTACAGATGTGACTCCGACGCGAGAGCAGCAGAATAGCTTGCGTTTTTTCGCGAGCACTGCCGTTCCATTCGTGAGTCTGCTGTAAGCCAGCGAGCCATCCATTCTCTCCACCGTCACGTACGATTAGGGTTGATCCCGCAAGGGAACCCCAAATTGGAATCGACGAGTGTGAGAAAGGGGGAATCGGTGAGAGGCACCCCAAGAGGGTGTGCAATCGGCGACTGCTATGAGCAATCGGCGAGTGAGACAGTAGAATCGGCGGTTGTAGGGATCGAGTCTTAGTACAGCAATCGATTCTTTCTTGACAACATCTGTCTGAGCGCGTTCTTTGACCAATTGGGAAATCTAATTTTTCTACTTCTTTTCAAGATTGGTGAAAATGAAGGGGCACAATCCCTGGAGTAGATGGGAGGATGTTCGGAAAATAGACAAATATCGGACGCTATCCCCCCAGCGTGGTCTACATGCCATCAGCGGCCACGAACAGAAGGCCATCACTGGACAAATCTTCGCTACTAATACGGGTAATTGGGGAGACGAAAGATGAGGCCTCCATCACGGCATTTGTCAAATCAACTTGGAAGCCAAGAGGTACCTACAGGGTGACCAAAGTAAATTCTCAATCGTTCAAAATTAGGTTTTACCAACCACCCGATTATGCGAGGCTAAGAATGATAAAATGGGGTTTTATGGGACGTGACCTGTTCATGGTAAGGCTGTGGAAAGACAATGAAAACACAACAGAGGATGTCCTGGAGACTGCTCCACAGAAAGCTCTCATTCACAATATCCCTGAAGCACTTTGGGGCGACGAAGCAATAGGCCGCATTACAAGCGCATTGGGCTCCCCTCTGGAGGCCAAAGCAAGGATGCAAATCCACCAGCGGCCACGCCTGCCACCACCGCTTGAAGTATGTGTGGTCATTGACAGAAGCTTTAACTACCCCCCAACTTTGCGAATCCGCCATGAAAGGAATGAGGGAGTCCCGGCGAGGGACACCATCATTAGCATTGAGTATGAACAGGGCACTCCATACTGTGAGCACTGTGGGGGGTTCGTCCACTGGACACAGAAGTGTAGGAGGCAAGAGGAGGCTCGGCCGGGGACTTGGGCACAAATAGTTGCGACCTCGCCGGAACCACCAAAGGCGTTCTCAGGCAGGAAAAATCCCGCCATTCTGGACAAAATTCAAAATACGAATTATCTAAGGCAGAGTGCGAAAAGTAGGAACCGACGTTCCAGACGACAACGCCGGCGTCGCGTCAGGCAGAATTATAGACCTAAAAAGAAACTCCAACAGACCACGATTGAGTACGGAGTATCCCCGCAAATCAAACCAACATGGGCGATCCCCTCCAACCCATTGCATCTTGAGTCAGTGGATAACAGCCTGCAAGGAAATATACCAGTAACCCCTATAGCGGATCCGCTCCTGGCTAGCGGTTCGGAAACCCCAAACAAGGACCCGGTTAATAGGAATGACGCGGAAGCCCCAAACAATGATCCGGAGACCCATCTAGACAACCCGGTAAATGACCCGATCACCTCAATGCGACGATCGAAGGCGCCGGAGTCGGAATCATCAGCACCCAGCCCGTGGCAGCTAATCCAAATCGAAGGGCACACCATCTCGGAAGAGGACAGAAGGGGAAGAGAACACATACTATACAACCTTCCCAATCTCAAAAGTCTCCCTAGACGATCATCGGCATCAAGATCGTAACTTAGTGTCTCACAAAGAAGCGCTATCCGGGGAGGGGAACCTGCCAGTCAAATGAAAAGGAGGTCGAAATCCAATCAAGGCTAAGGGCTACTGAGGAAAGGATGGTCAGTGTACCCATCCTCACATTCAACCGCTTCCAGGTGCTTCAAAGAGGGTCCTTCAGGAAAGGTGCTCCCGCTCCGGCGGCGAAGAGCATCTGGCCAAAACAAAATCCGACAAAGGCAGAGCATCGGCCCCGCGATGTCTCTTCTCGCCTGGAACGCTAGGGGGTTGTGCTCATCCGAGAGGCAGACAGAATTGATAAGAATAACCAAGGAAAATTCTGTGGAGATCATCGGAATCCTTGACACCAAAACCATGATCGATAAATTTAAGGAGATGGCAGAAAAGATGGGCTCGCAATGGGAATTGAAACGAAATCAGGAAGAAGGCAATCGCGATTCCATCTGGATTGGCTGGAACAGAGTCAAATGGAGCGCTACCATCCTCGCAACCCATGAACAATACATTCACGCAAGATTCCACAACGTCGGTGGATACGAATTTGATGTCACTGTCGCTTACGGAGAGAATACCCCAATTAAACGCCGTCGGCTATGGGAAGGCATTAATTCAAGTCGACCAATATCCTCGGGGAGAGACTGGCTTTTGATAGGAGATTTTAACGAGATTAGACATCCTGAGGAGAGGGATGGTCACAGTGTCTTCGATAGAATGGGAGCGGACGAATTTGAGGCAGCCATTGCGGGCTTCACTGAGCTTGAAGCGATCGGAGGGAGCTTCACATGGTCTAACGGCTCTGGCCCTAACCACACCAGATCGCGCCTTGACAAGGCATTAGGGAACCAAGGCTGGATAGAGAGGTAGCCGCAATCCCGCCCAAGGTTACTTTTGGGAACATCTAATGACCACGCCGGGCTGCTCTTGCAATTCACCCACCTGGGCAAAAGAAATACTCCTTTTAAATTCTACCATAGCTGGCTTCGGGTGGAAGACTTCAACCAGAAATTCATAGCTGCTTGGAATACCCAAGTCTCCGGCACCCCCTTATTCAAGCTACAATCAAAAATAAATGCAACAAGAGTGGCTGGAAAGGAGTGGGCGAAACTCAAGATGTTGGCAGAGCATACACCGGGGAAGATTGCAACTGAATTACATGCGATTGCGGTTAGGCTCCAACTTAATCATCTATGCGAAGCCACTCAGATAGAGCACGGAAATAAAAAGAGGGAACTAATAGAGGCTCAGCACAATGAAAGACTCGACCTACAGCAACGGGCGCACTTCAATTGGCTAATAAAAGGCGACCAGGGTACGAGATTCTTTGCCCAAGCCATCAAAGCGACACAGGCTAGAAATTCAGTCATGGGTACGTTGGACTCTGATGGAAATCAAACAAATTCTTTGGATGAAATGAAGCTAGGGCAGTGGTGTATTTCAAAACCCTATACTCGGCCCCAGGCAGAACCAGACATGTTCCCAATCTGAATATAAGCTTCGAGCGGTGCCCAAATGAGGTAGAAAACGCGGTCCTCAGAGCGTTTTCGACCAGCGATGAGGTCTGGAACACAATCAGAAGTCTGCCAAGGTCCAAAGCTCCTGGAATAGATGGTTTGACGGTGGAATTTCTCTCCCACCATTGACGAGTGATGAAGGAAAACTTCCTATATGCAATCTTACACTTCTTCAACACGAAACGAATGTTGCGATCCCTCAACCTAGCAACTCTGACCCTCATTCCGAAAGTCCAAATCCCCGAGCGCCTTGAGGACTATAGGCCAATATCGTGCATTGGTATCACCTACAAGGTTTCCTCGAAAATCCTAGCGACAAAGCTAACGACAATACTTCCTAACCTCATCAATCAGAATCAAATGGCATTCATCAAGGGACGTCGGATTTGTGATGCAATTGACTTGGCACAAGAGTTTACCCAAGGTTTCAACTGCAAGAGCACCTCGAGAAGAGCTTGCGTTACAATAGACTTTGCTAAAGCATTCGATACAGCACGGTGGGATGCAATTGAAATAGTGATGGAAATGATGGGGATGGACCGTGTATTTCAAAAGCTAGCAGTCATGGCTTGTATATCTACAGCATCGGTGTCCGCATTGGTGGAGGGCTCTCCAACCCAAGCGATAAAAATGCAGAGGGGACTGCGTCAGGGTGATCCTCTCTCCCCGCTCATATTAGTAATGGTGACAAAGTACCTCACTAGGCTGGTTGAAGTCGCGGTGAGGGATAGGAAACTTGAGCTATATACAGTCGGAGGTGTCCAAGTCGAAAGTCACCTAGCATTTGCGGATGATGTCATTTTCTTTTGTAGGGCATCGAAGAAATCTCTAACAACACTGAATGAGCTTCTGACAGAGTTTGAAACCTTTTCGGGCCTTAGGATTAACACCGACAAGAGCTCCATTATCCTTTCCAAACGAGTAGTTGACAAAATAGAGTTGGCTCTGATCCTTGGGTTCCAACTCAAAGATCTCCCAATCAAATATCTAGGCACTCCTCTTACAGGGAAATGATCAAATATAGGGATTGTGATTGCTTGCTTACAGAATTAAAGAACATACTCATAAAATGGTCAACCAAGAAACTCTCCTACATGGGGAGAATCCAATTGGTGGAATGGGTCGTTCATAGGAAGTTTGGTTACATCACACAGAGTAGTGTGATGCCGCAGGCAGCTATCCGAGCGATGCAATCGATCACTTATAGATTCATATGGGGCACCCAACACGAAGTAGCGTGGGAGACTATGACAATGCCGAGAAAGAACGGAGGAATAGGAATTCGTGACTACCGATCCACACAACAAGCTGCAATTATTGGGAGAGCCTGCAGAATGTGAGAACAGGACAGCCTATGGAGCAAGTGGATGTGCGATCGATACATCAAAGGCAGACCAATCTTACAAATTGAAAAGAAACACTTTGACTACGGGAATTGGAAAGCTATCATCGGGCAAAAGGACCTACATCGCAAAATGCGCAGTGCTGGGGCCAAACTATGCTAGTAATTGGATCGGAAAAGGATCATCAGTAGCTGCAAATAATGTGCGAGCTACTCTATCTCCCCAGCTCCCAATTGACGAATTGGCAAAGGGCATCTGGGCTAACAAAATCGGTAAGGTAGCCCTCAATCTTTGGAGGATAAGGAGGAGGAACCTTCTGACTAAAGATCGATTGATTAAGAGAGGTATGTCAATTCTCGGAAACTGTGAACTCTGCAACTCGAGCTCAGAGACAACAAACCACCTATTCTCGACATGTGACTACACGAGGTGGATCCTGGTGGAAACAATGGGTGCAGCCGGGGGTTTGGTGAAGCTCAATGACATCAACAGTTTCGAAAGTGCTGCAGCTGAGCTAAACAAAGTGACTAATGGAACACCTCTATGGGGGCTGGTGTGGAATATTTATGGCATAGCCCTCTTCCACATATGGAAGCAAATATTAGTGTAAATATAAAATTGTAATTAGTTAAATAGAATTAGTTAGTTAGTGCTCACAAGTATGGGTTGTTGAGATCTATTTGTTGTTATAAAAGGAGAAGGAATCCAGTGGATTGAACCACGGTTCCATTGCACAAATCATTCTTCTCATTCTTCCATTGTCTTCTACAATTCATCTCCTCTCAATTCCTATCATGGTATCATCGTCCGGTACCGATTCTTCCGCAAACTCTGATGGAGCCGTCACCCGTGTGGGAGATCAAGTTCTTCATGTGAAGAAACTCTCGTTTGTTACCCTCACCAAGGATAACTATGTTTCGTGGAAGGCTCAGGCCACTTGCGTGCTCATCGGCACGGATCTGTTGAGGTATGTGGAAGGTGAAATCAATGTAACTGAATCACCAATGTATATGCGACAGGACCAGCTTCTCTTAGGATGGCTATTTCAATCCTTGTCGCCGAACATTCTGTCTCAAGTGGCGAGCTTGACGTCATCCGCTGAGGTCTGGAAAGCTTTAGCAAAGCTGTACTCGTCGGGTTCGGTCACCCGGATTTTATTCCTCCGGCGTCAATTTTTGACGATGAAGAAGGAGGCGATGACAATATCGGCTTATCTTGCGCACGCCAAGGGGCTAATCGATGAGATGGAGTTAATTGGGGAGAAGATCACGGAGGCAGACAAAGTGATCACAGTGCTCGGCGGTCTAGGTCCAGAGTACTCCGCATTCTCAAACTCGGTGACCACGCGATTTGACCCATCTATGACGCTCGTCGACCTGCAATCGCTGCTGATGGACCAGGAGCTGCGTCAATCTGAAGAGAATCGCCTGCCGTCGTCCGCCTTCTCCGTGAATCTGGCAGCGCCGAAATCAAATCGACTTGAGGACAATCGCGCCGGTCTGTCATCTGGAGACGATCGTGCCAAAAACTTCAATTCGTCGGCATCTACTGGAAATAGGAATAGAAATGGGAATGGGAATCGCACAAATAATGTCAAAAATATCCCTTGCCAAATTTGTAACAGAAAGGGGCATGGGGCATTAAACTGTTTTGATAGATTTAATGCTAAGAAATTTTCCCCTACTCACAACAGGAAATTGGTTGCAGTAGGGCTAGCATCTCCATCGGCAAATTTTGTTGCCAATCAGTCTGAGGGAGGAACGTCTATCTGGTATCCAGACTCGGGTGCTTCCACCCACATCACAGGTATAAGAAGTAATTTACAAAAAGCTTATTCATATGATGGTCCGACAATTATAACTACAGCTAGCGGTGATGGTATGCAAATCTCACACTCAGGGAAGTCTGAATTTCTAAGTGGTCAGAGATCATTCATGCTCAACGAATTATTATTTGTTCCTAATGCCTCCAAAAATTTATTGTCGGTATATCAATTTTGTGTCGATAATAATGTATATGTGAAATTTGATTCTCAGAGTGTCAAGGTAAAAGATGTGGACACTAAGGAGGTGCTTCTGGAAGGGGATCAAGAAAATGGCTTGTATCGGTTACCAGTGAATATAAGTCAAGATCCTACAGCACTATTGGGTGAAAGAACTACAAATAAAATGTGGCACTGCCGGTTGGGTCACTTGCATCAGAGGGCAGTGGATCAGTTAGTAAGAGAAAAAGTAATTCAAATATCATGTAAGGATTTGAACTGTTGTAATTCATGTAAGGTAGGGAAATCGTCAGCCTTGCCTCATCATATTAAATCAACGGTCTATGATAAGCCTTTGTTATTAATTCTAGCTGATATATGGGGTCCGGCCCCGTGTGTTTCATCTGAAGGATATCGGTACTACGTGAATTTCGTAGACGCAAGTACCAGTTACAACTGGGTATTTCCACTTCAAAGAAAATCACAAGTTGGGGAAATATTCCTCAAATTTAAAAAGATTGCTGAAAACCAAGCAGGGTGTTCAATTAAAGAGTTTCAAACTGATAATGCATTAGAGTTTAAGAAAATGACCCCAATGCTTGAAGAGTTTGGAATTGTACATCGTTTTTCGTGCCCCTACAGTCATCAACAGATGGGGACAGTTGAGCGCCGTCACAGACACTTGATTGATACTGCAGTCACAATTCTCCAACATGCATCATTACCTGACCAATATTGGGATTTTGCGGTATTAACAGCTACTTATCTTTATAATCGTAATCCATCAGTTGTAAATGCAGGAAAATCCCCCTTGGAGAAATTGTTTGGAAGAAAGCCCGACTATGGTTTCTTGAAGGTGTTCGGGTGCAAATGTTACCCGTGTTTGCGACCATATCGCTCTTCAAAACTGGATCGCAAATCTACACCGTGCATCTTCTTGGGGTATCCAGCAAAATATGAAGGGTATATCTGTCTAGATCCGGTTATTGGGAGGTTATATATATCAAGAGATGTCAGGTTTGAGGAAGACGATTTTTCTCTAAATAAATGCTTGGACAGGGATAATTATGATATTTCTCCAGAGACTAACAGTTCAAGCCCGGTCACTATTGGGAGTCCGGAATTAACTTCAAGCCCAGCAACAAGTGAATCCGGCCCAACTGAAATTAATTCAGATATATCCAAGTCTAATGAGGGCCCAGAAAGTTTCAGCCCAAGCCCAAGTCATGTTGATAATAATAATAATAGTGTGGAAAAATTGCTTGACAGTCCAAGTCAAGAAATTACTCAACCTACGGAGGAGGTCTTCTCAACGTCCAGCGGGAATTTCTCGCCGACCATAGGTTCACCGGCCAGATCAGGTTCGAGTGCCTCATCAGAAAGGCCTATTCCGGAAAATCGAATGGTGACCCGAGCTCAACGTGGGATTGTCAAGCCCAATCCAAAATATGCACTCTCAGTATCACCTTGCGACATTGCGATTCCGAAGTCGCCGAAACAAGCTCTGTTAATTCCAGAGTGGAAGGCCGCCATGGAACAAGAATTTGAGGCACTTCAGAGGAATAACACCTGGAAATTAATTCCGAGGAGTCCAGGTGACAATGTGATTAATTCGTTATGGATTTTTAAAGTAAAACAAAGAGAAGATGGATCAGTGGAAAGATTGAAAGCAAGGTTAGTGGCCAACGGACTCCGGCAGATAGAAGGATCGGAGTACAATGAGACCTTCAGTCCGGTGGTTAATCCGGTCTCTATCCGATTGGTCCTTACCATCGCAGTCTATGGGATTCGTGGAAACTCTCTCAACTTGATATTTCCAATGCATTTTTGCATGGGGATATCGAAGAAAGAATCATTATACAGCAGCCTATGGGATTTATTGATCAGAATTTTCCAGATCACGTTTGCCTACTGAATAAGGCTTTGTACGGTTTAAAACAAGCGCCAAGGATGTGGTTTAAACGGCTTCGACAATTTCTGATCACGTTGGGGTTTATTCAAAGCTACTCGGATCCATCATTATTTTTATTATACAAGACTAATCCTATTGAGTGCAGGACATATCTGTTTATATATGTCGATGATATCGTTATCACCGGCTCTGATGAATCCACCGTGGAAAAAGTAATGGATCAACTAGGTAAAGAATTTGCAGTACGAAAGCTCGGGTGCATCTCGTACTTCTTGGGAATTCAAGTTAGAAAGGCGAAGGATGGATTACATCTGGGCCAAACTCAATACCTGGTGAATTTACTCAAGGGAATTAATCTCGACAATATGAAGCCGTCAACTACACCTATGTTGACCAATCAAGATCTCTACTCCGATGAAACACCGATAGAACAAGTTACAGAGTATCGACGTATCGTTGGCTCACTTCAATATCTCACGTTGACAAGACCGGACATTCAATTTGCAGTTAATAAGTTGTCGCAATTCATGTCCTCCCCAAAGCCTCTCCACTGGACGGCTATGAAGAAAGTGCTTAAATACCTTTCGGGTACTCAATCTTGGGGTATTACACTCGGGAAAGTTAACGATTTCACAATTACAGGATATTGCGATGCCGATTGGGCCGGAGATAAAATTGATCGAAAAAGTCAAACGGGATACTTAATATACATCGATAATACATTGGTTGCGTGGAGTTCTCGTAAGCAAAGTACGGTCTCACGTTCGAGCACCGAATCGGAATATAGAGCCATCGCCACAACTATTCAAGAGTTAGAGTGGGTCAAGAATCTACTAGTAGAATTGGGAGTCGGTGTGAAAATCCCAATTGCACTAAAGTCAGACAACCGAGGTGCAGTTTTTCTAGCTACAAATTCGGCATGTCACTCCAAACTAAAGCATGTCGCGATTGATCTTAAGTATGTTAGGGAAAGAATTGATGCAGGCTCGGTACACATATCTCATATTCCGGGAACATTACAAAAAGCGGATTTGCTTACTAAAGCATTATCACCTAAAGGATTTGCGCAACAACGAATCAATCTTGTGAGACCATTCTCACAGGATTGAGGGGGTGTATTAGTGTAAATATAAAATTGTAATTAGTTAAATAGAATTAGTTAGTTAGTGCTCACAAGTATGGGTTGTTGAGATCTATTTGTTGTTATAAAAGGAGAAGGAATCCAGTGGATTGAACCACGGTTCCATTGCACAAATCATTCTTCCATTGTCTTTTACAATTCATCTCCTCTCAATTCCTATCAGCAAAGGAATTCAAGGAGGGTGATGGCACGATGCGAGCCCAAACAGGTGCTGCTGAGACAGATTCTTGCAGTGACAGAAATTGGGTTTGATGAGAGTAAATTCAAACGAAGGTGCTCTAATCCGAGTGAACGGCAAGCGTTGCTCCAGTGAGATGCTTTGCAAATGCTCATCCATGAAGGATGAAGGGAGGTTAGTCAAGGCTAACCCCATGCGCATGTTTAATTACTGTAACTATCTTCCTTAAATTATCTTTTACATTATCTGCTATGAACCTTTATTATTAATACAAAGTACCCTTAATCAAAAAATAATAATAATAATAAATAAATAAAAAGACGCGTGATTCTTTTTACTTACAGGATTTCATTAAATTTGATTCTGAAAATCTAAAGAATCTGTCTTAATCTGTTTTTTTTTAGATAGTTTGAAAAAGATCACGGAATGTGATGGTAGCGTAGCGTGTCCACGTGGTCCAAATCGATGAAGTTGCTTCAAACAAACATGTCTGTTGAATTTTGATGATCGAGGGTTGATGGTAACTGACGATCAATATTGAATATAATAATACGATGCGAATATACTTGCGAATTGCAATGACGTGCCATCCGATTTTATTTTATTTTTTTTAATTTTCTTTTTGAGGAAATGACATGTAAATGATGTAATATTATTTTATTATTTCCTTTCGACCCATATCCATTGTTACTGTAGGTTTGTCCTGTGTGTACTATTCGTTTAGCCGGTCACCAAACGTCAAGGATCCCTGACACGTTCTGCTCCATCTTCATTCAATATTCCGGCATACACCATGGCCAAGACACGGTTGGTAGTGCCGTCTTGTCAGACTAGTGATCTATATCTTACAGCTGGAAAGCTGAAAGATGGTTAAAATCAAAACATTTATCACAGCCTCACAAGCCACAGCTGTAAAAGATTAAAAAAAAACGATCGCCGGAGTTCAGTCAAAACTCAGAATTCAACTCGACAAGAAGAACAAGGGAGAAGATCGAGTTGATATATATGTTGTTCTTGGAAAAGAATCAGTAAATTGTATCGTTTTACGATATCAGAAATTACCAAAAAAAAAAGTGATGGATGGATGGATGATGATCAAGTTTTGACCGGTGAGTTCTAACGAAGAAGAAGGCGGTGAGGGGGAAAAACGAAGAAGAAGCCGACGACGATTACATCACGAGAAGATTCCTGGTTGTTTTGGAATTATACCCATAATAATTAAGATACCACTTGACGAATTTCTTCAAACCAGACTGTAGATCCGTTGTGGGTTTGTACCCTAATTCCAATCTTGCAGCGGTTATGTTTGCGTGTGTGAAAGGTACATCGCCGTTACCGGGCATCTCAACGACGTTCTTCTTCGCTTTAAGCTTCAACTGACGTTCCAGTATATCCACCAATGTAGGCACAGTCACTGGGTTGGTGTTGCCTAAATTGAATATTCTGTATGGCGCTGCTCCACTTTTCTTACCGCCACTTCCGGTGCTTTTCCCGGAGGTGTCCAGAGATCCGAGACAGCCTTTCACGATGTCGTCGATGTACGTAAAATCTCTCGCCAAGTCTACTCGATCTTTTCCTCTGTACACTGTGATCGGTTTCCGTTGAAGTATGTTACGTGTGAAGGAGAAATACGCCATGTCCGGTCTCCCCCACGGCCCATACACGGTGAAGAACCGGAGTCCGGTTATAGATAGCCCGTAGATGTGATTGTATGTGTGGGTTATTTCCTCTCCCGCCTTCTTCGTCGCCGCATACAGACTCGCCGGTTGGTCGGTCTGATCGGTCTCTGAGAACGGCACCTGCGTCGAATTCAGAGGAAGCAACAGAATATAAGCGAACACGACGATGAACAAACAAAAACAGAATTATTCCAACGAACCTTATCGTTAAGACCATAGACGGAGCTGGAAGACGCCCAGACGACAGAAGGTTGAGGATTGGCGGTCTTACAGGCTTCGAGAAGAGTGACAAGACCGGCAATGTTGCTGTGAATGTACGACGATGGGTTCTCGATGGCATACCTTACGCCGGCCTGTGCCGCTAGATGCATGACGTGTGTGAAGGGAACGACGTCGAAAAGCTTATCCAAGAGCTTGACATCATTAATATCACCCTCGACAACGAACACATTGTGATCGGCCAAAAGAGCTTTCCTTGACTTCTTCAACGACGGGTCGTAATAGGAGTTGAAGTTATCTATCCCAACTACACCATCGCCTCTTTTCTTGAGGGCAAGAGAGACGTGCGAGCCGATAAATCCAGCAGCGCCGGTTACAAGAACGGAGAACCCATTCTCTTTCCTAACCTGAGCCGACATATGAACCTGCTTCTCCCACTGTATCCCGCCCCACGACGCGGAGATGTATCGCGAACCGGAGTCGACGAAGGACTGGAAACTGAGGTACGAAGCCGTAAGCGCGATTAGGAAGAGTGCCCATAAGAACATGGTCGACGTAGATGCGAAGCATCGGTGGAACTGGCGATTGATTGTGTTATGGGATCTGTCGATCTTCACCTTCCCCGGGGTGGAAGGGTAGAGCTCGTCCTCGAGTCCCCTCATCCCCGCCGCACGCACCGGATTTTATGCTTATTCCAGAAAGAAAAAAAGATGAGGAAGGAGGAAGAAGAAGAAGAAGAAGAAGAAATTAAAAGACGCAGGAGGATTCGCAGAGTTAATCCTGCTAAGGATAAGAATCGACGGTAGGCATTATTTATAAGGATTGATGGATTGAAAAGAGGGGCGGGAACAGAGGAGGTTGGAGAAGATAATGAACAATGACAGTAGGAGCATGGAGGAAGAAGGAAGATGGAAGGAACAGAAGGTTTGCAGACACCGACAGCTAAACGCGTGAACACGGTGGTCGATGGGGACTCCTTCCCCACAGGGCCACAACTCAGATGGAAAAAAAAATATAAAATAAATAAAATATTGGAATTTTTGCACTCCAATCCCTGTACAGTTGTACATTTCGATTCATGGGTGGCCTATGTTTAAGAAGAACCTAAAGAAAAAGTAAAACACCCAACTGTTCTTTTTCTATTTCCAGTGTTCGTTATTATAAGTTATAAGGAAGGGGTTGTCTACGCAAATTCGGCAGTGAATTATTTATTTAGTTAATTTAAAATTGAAAATGAGTGGACGGTGAGTGCAAGTTGAGTTGACTTATTCGAAAGTTGACTAAGGGAACTAGATCCATGTTTGATTTCCAGGTTAAAATAAGATTCTTTGTCTTTGGGAATAGTTTTGAGATTGGGATCGGAATGATCGTTGATCGTTTGGTGAACGGTTGTGGCATGTTCTTGTCTTAACGTGTCGGCCAAGTCCTTAATCAAATACACGTCAATGTTGTTGTGCATACCCACTAACTAAACTACATCTCCTCGATCTATAATCAAACCCAACTCTTCAAGACTTGAACGACTCTTCAACTATTAACTTAAAAATATAATTTAAATATTTAATTGAAATGAATAATTTTTCAATAAATCTCCAAGTCAATGAAAATTGCTAATAATATTAAAACATTATTAGCAAGTGTAATTAAATCTGACACAGTTACATATAGATTGATGACAAACATACATGTTGCATCGATCCTTTATGATTCCGATTTATTGTTGTCAATAACGAATTAATATTGTCTTAAATAGCTTCGGCAAGTCAAATAAACAGCTATATGACACGCCTGGACTGAGCGATGATGGAGATGCTGCATAGAGGATTGATGCCTCAAGACCAGCAAGCAGCAATGCGGTCTGTGGCTAAAGAATTTATTATAAATGGACCTCTCGATCATGTACAATGACAACAGGCAGGTCGCAGGTGTAAGAACAAGAACAGAGCAAGATCATGCAGTGGCAAGATGGAGATTAATGTCATGTCAAGTGAGGATTAAACATGCCTAATATAGTCATGGTTAAACTACAACTTCTGTTCAAGGTAGAAGCTCTTTCCATATTTTATTGCATTGGAGGTAGAACTACCTGCAACTATCTTAAATTAATTGTATGCCTATTTGCATTATGCAACAATGCTCGATCTTAAGCTTAATTAATGATTAAATGATCCATCTAATTATTAAATTAACAGATTGTCGCCCGATATCATTGATAAAATTGTGGCAATTAGTTCAGATCAAATTTGATTTATTTCATTATAAATCTCATACAATATATATTGCATGCGGATAGATAGACAGAATCTCTCTACAAAATAGTCATTATCACATGCAATAAGATCGATCGATGAAAACGGTATTAGATAATAGTTGATTAGTCAGTCGTCACAGCTATGCAACGAATCCCCTTCTGGCATTGCCCCTTGTATTTTTTTGCAGAAGCACGACTGCCGATCCTACAAGGCTGACCTTTTTTCGCCTTAATGCAATCGGGAAGAGGTTGGCCTAAGTTCACAAAACGAAGATTGGACTTTGCACTATTCTTCGAATCCATTGCTTCTGCACCAACCTGCAGGCTAAATACAAAGGCGAAAACCAAGCTCGTCACGAACAGGAACAACAAAATCATCCGATTACGTGAGAGACAAGACATTATTATTGTTGATGTTATTTTCAAGACAAGAAAGAAGATCGAAATTCATTAGCATAATTCGAATTTAAACCAAAAACAACAAAGATTCAACGTACGCAATCAAACAA
The DNA here is from genome assembly GCA_001185155.1 of Zostera marina. Taxonomy (NCBI): domain Eukaryota; kingdom Viridiplantae; phylum Streptophyta; class Magnoliopsida; order Alismatales; family Zosteraceae; genus Zostera; species Zostera marina. Next base: position 395,158 of record LFYR01000642.1, on the reverse strand, counting down.
TATTATTAGAAACCAACTAAAAAAAATTAACTGTTTCAAATCATCTCAAACAACAGACGTAGAATCAATCAAATTTACCTACCCTAACAACTAGTTTCACGCTAATTAATTCTGACTTATAACATGGCATTACACGGTGTAATGTTTATTAATTCTTCCTATATCAAGTCCCTTCAGCTTGATTACCGATTCCACATGTCCCTTCAGTGTGTGGAGCTCCCTCAGCCTTGCAACCTCCGCACGTCTTTTGGCTTGTTCCGCAATCTCCGACAGTTCTCTGTAGCTGTTTCTTTCGGCTAAGAACGCTTGTTCGTCGGACGTATGAAGACCATGTAGCGTTCTCTGTGCAGTGGCCCACTGAGCTTCTCTTTCTTCTTTACCGTAGTCTTTTTTCGTAGAGAAGGCTATCTGTTAACTACGTTTCAGCTTGTTCAATAGAAATAATTATGAAAATTAAAACTAGCTTGTTGATAGATAATTAATTAAAACCCACCCGGTTTTCAATGAGGTTGTTCCAAGCTTTCCCACTGAGAACGTATCGGATGACAAATTTTATCATATCAAGGGGTATGAAAGTGACGATGCTGTACAGCCAGATCACTCCAGCCCAACCCCATCCGATTCCTTTGATCTTGGCAAACTCGATATTGGCATACACTGCTATGAAAGTCGCAACCTGAATATATCAAACAACACAGATAGATTTGCGGTTACCGAATCCAAAAAAACGCCAATAAATATAATGCACGTCATATATATAAAAGCTAAACCACCTACCAGCTGTGCACAGCAGAAAGCAGTCACCAACAGAAAACCTGGACGTTCCATATAGCTCCAACCATGAGAACGTGTTACGAATATCAGCGCCTGACTGATGATGCTAACTTGAAGGTAGAGAGCAGACATGATTTCGTCATTGCTTTCCCTGATCGATCTCATTCTGAAATAGTCCTGAGATTCAGAATTATCATCATTAATCATTAAGCATATCACTTAATTATATTATTTAATTTATTACAGGATAAAAGAACAAACAAGAGATCTACTAACCGAAAAGAAATCAGTCTCTTTCACCATCCAGAAAAATACAACTGTTACGAGCGCCATGTAGGTGCCCAAAATCACTCCAGTCGTAAAAATCTCTTTGAGCTTCCAGCTATCAGGTAGGGGAGAGGGTTTTACTCTATCCTTAGAGATGGTCATAATTGTACCTGCAATTCATTAAATAAATTACAACACATGTCTTACTTGGATTAATTAATTAATATCTCTTAATTACCATCATTTAGGATTGCAATGATAAGGATCATGAATGGAGAGAAATCATATTCCCATATCAGCGCAATTAGCATGAAACCAACCTGAAATTAAAGTTCGATCGACGTCAAAAAAGAAGAGAAAATTAGGACTAGGTCGATAAATCACAACTTACAACAATACGGATAGTGATGGACACGGCATAGATCTACAAAAAAAACAGAGCAAGTCAACATAAAACACCAAGAAAATCAACGTAAAACAAAAGATCGAGCTCTGATCGATTCTTAATTACCGTGTAGTTCTTCATTCTCTGGAAAATTGACCTGCTGGTGAGAACAGCACTGATGATGACACTGAGGCCCGGTTGGGTCAAAACAATATCAGAAGCACTTCTGGCAGCATCTGTAGCATCAGAAACGGCAATACCAATGTCTGCCCTCTTCAATGCCGGAGCATCATTCACACCATCTCCGGTCATTCCGCATATGTGTTTTCTTTCCTGCAACCGTTTCACGATTTCATATTTGTGCTCTGTGGAAACGACATATTAGAATCATTTAAGAAATAAGAAGGTACGTGCATATTCGAAAGAAACGAAGATATCAACCTGGAAATACTCCGGCAAATCCATCAGCTTTTTCGATTAATTCATCCACTGGAATAGAACCCATTTCCGAATCAACGAATTGACCTAACAACGCGGAAGAAGGATACATGTTTGATCCCATACCAAGTCTCCGAGCCGTCTCTTTCCCAATAGCTAGCTGATCGCCTGAAAGTGCACGCAACATATATATTATGCATTAACATAGAGTGCTGATCGATTAACTGAAAGAAAATGATTACCGGTGATCATCTTGACATTGACGCCAAGCTCGAGTGCTCTTTTGATGGTATTTGCACTGTCAAATCTAGGAGGATCGAAGACGGGTACCACGGCAAGAAACTCCCATGGTCCTCCAGGACTCTCTACACATTTTTCCGGAACTTGTTGACGCCCGAGACCCAATGATCTAAATCCACGCACTGCAAGGCTGTCAACAAGCGCGATGATCTCCTTCACCTTAGCTTGCGGTACGTCGCAGAGTTCCAAGATCTGCTCAGGGGCACCTTTGGTAATACGATGCCAGATTCCATCACCATCGATGTAAGTAAGAGCAGTTCTTTTGTCGACGGGATTGAAAGGTAGAAAGTGCACTTCAGTAATACCAGCACGTGCCTGCAATGAATTCAAATAAACCCAACTTCAATTCAACTCACCATTATAAACAGGGTAATCTTAATTTTATATACCTCTTTGGGATCAGCAAGAAGGGCAACCACGGCTGAATCGATAGCATCTTGGTTTTCAACGCGAGATGCTCTGGCAGCTAACAACTCGATTTCTGGTTTGGTATGATTGCTGTAGATTTCAATCAATTTGTCATCTACGGTAAGTTCGTTTAAAGTTAAAGTTCCGGTTTTGTCACTGCAGAGAACATCCATACCAGCCATCTCCTCGATGGCAGTCATCCTCTTCGTGATGGCTCCTTGTTCAGAGAGTTTGTGCGATCCAATAGCCATGGTCACAGACAAGACAGTGGGCATTGCAATTGGAATACCTCCGATTAAGAGCACCAAAAGATTGTCAATGCCATCCCTGTATTTTCTCTTTTGGATCGGATACATGACGATGATCTCGATGAGCATTCCAATAGCGATGGAACAGATACAGAAATTACCAATGGCTGTCAAGACATTTTGAAAATGACCAACTTGTTTGGTGCTATCAACAAGATAAGCTGCTTTGCCAAAGAAAGTACGAACCCCAGTAGCAATGACTACCGCCTCGATCTCACCCTGTTTGCAGGTAGATCCAGAGAAAACCTCGTCACCAGAAACCTTAGTTACCGGCATTGACTCGCCGGTGAGAACGGATTGGTCGATTTTCAACAAATCACCTTCCAGAAGACGAGCATCAGCGGGAACTATGTCACCTAATTTGATACTGATTATATCACCGGGAACGAGAATTGCAGCATCCTGTTCGCTCCAGTATCTATCACGAAGCACCCTGGTTCTAGGTGCCAGACCAGCCATTAGAGCAGCTGCAGCATTACCTGCATTGTTCTCTTCCCAGAAGCTGATGGTGGAGTTAAGCATCAACAGAACAAGTATTCCAACAAAATCTTGCCAATCTGGTGGTTTCCCTTTCCCATCACCATTGGTCAACGCAATGGCCATTATCGCAGCCAATTCCATCACCCATGAGAGTGGATTCCACATGAATCCCAAGAACTTGAGAACTTGACTATCCTGTTTCAAAACCATCCATCCATGGAAGAAGAAGAAGAAAAAATCGTCAAAAATCTTTGCCAAACTATAGTAGTACTGAAATAATTAAAGAAGAAGTAAAATAATGATCGATGTTGCGTATGGTAACCTTATTTTCCTCAAGTTTGTTCTGTCCAAAGATTTGGAGCCTTTTGGCTCCCTCGTCGCTGGAGAGACCATTTTTGGAACATTTCAGCTGCTCGAAGACTTCCTCTACCGGAATACTCTCCTAATACACAATTATTACAATCAATCAAACTCAAACCTCAGGTGAAATATTAGTAATGGATTTTTTTAGTGTGTTGTAATATATATAGGATTATATTTGAAATAAATAAAAGCTATTAAAAAATCGTGTTGAAACGGACAGAAAATCTCGAAGAAAACCCCAGTCGATCGATGGATCGATCGCTCGATCGAATTAGAATCAAACATTTCAAGAACAGAAAAAAGAAAACACTCACGAGATCGACATTTTCTTTCTTGATCTCCTCAAGACTGATCGACATCTTGGAAAGAAAGAAAAAAACTCCACACACAACCTGCAAAACGAAAAACTACCTGAGACTCCAGAAGTCGATTATTTCATCTTCAATCAGACTCCCATTCCCTATTTATCTAAAATCTACTATCCGATTCTTTTGGATTTCCGATTCTATAAGATCGTGGAGGATTTTCAGTTTCTTCTTATTATTATTAAAATAATATATATTGCATGAAAGAAATCAGAAATGTACGTAAAAGAAGTCGGAAGAATGACTGTTGCCTGTTGGAATGAAAGCAGAGATCGCATTCGCGAGTGAGTGAGTGGACAAGAGAATTTGTGAAGCTTTAAGGAATGGATCGTTTTGTATTTATTGGATCCAGGAGTATTGGTTATGAATATAAATAATACTAAATCAAGGGTCTCTATATGATGAAAATCTTAACGGCTTTCTACTAACACTGAACCAGCATGAATAAAAATAACTAACTGAATAAGGTTCTCATCTAATCTTAGGAATTGGGCCTTCTTGGGTTTTTTTTTAATGGACTGGGCCTCAAAATATATTATGGATTTCTAATTTTTAACTTCTAAGAAAGAAAGAAAGAAATAGTATGAACAAATTGAATAGACCAAATATATCATCTAGAGACCTAGTCAACCTGGCACTGGCAGTGGCAGGCAAATATAATAAATACAAAAATATCTAATTCTATTAAGATCGAATCATTCAGATTTCAGAGGAGGAGGAAGAAGAAGAAGAAGAAGCAAGTTTTGACGTGTCTGTCTGGATTTCTACTATCACCAATCACAACCTTTCGATATGTGTCCTTTGGGTTTTGGATGGTTTCTGCTGTCCTTGCTCATCTTTTGCTGTCATGTTCTGGCTCAGTTATTAATTCCTATTCTCTCCGCCACACCCAATGCTCAAACTTAAATCCAGATCGATACCAGTACTGTTGGGTAACTCGTCGAATTTGGGGTAGAGTATCGTGTTCTGGTTGGATACTTTAATTCCCGTTATCATCGTCATAGATTGTTGCTTCTCGGTGGAAAATATGACTCCGGAACCAGTGGTGATGGTGTTCATTTCTGACATCATCGTCTTCTGAACTCCATACAACCGGTGAAGCTCCACCAACTACAGAGATGGAATTAATAATTAAAACAACCCAAAACTGAAAAGGGAATTAAAACGCAGGCAATCACGCACCTGTGCTTTGAAAATAGTTTCTTGTTTTAACATGGTATGCTTTATCGACTCTCTACTGAAATCCTCCACGATGCTTAGATTTTTTGGGTGTTCTTGGCGACCAAAAATCCCCATCTCTGCCTCCGTCTCTTTTTTAACTGAGTTTGGGATCTTAATTATAATAATGGGTTACGTACGTACTCCATAGTGGTTCTTAATTGGTGCTGTCGTTACAGTCCCATTCCCATACTTACAGAAAGCTAGCGACCAGCTGCATATATGTAGACCGACGGATTAGTAAAAGCATGCTTAATGGAACGTATATAGAAACTAAATATAAGCTTACTTACTTACTTTAAAACTCCATCTGGAGACAACATGGAGAATGAATCAAACAGCTTACTCCCATGAATAGTTAGCAGAAATGAACCAAGATCTTCACCAAATTAAACGACCAAAACCCAAAATGAAAAAAAACTGGAACAAGTACCAGAAGAAGATCGAAAAAGATGGGATCTACTTATTTATATCCCCCTGGCCTCCACAAATTATTTTAACATGAGAAGGAAAACTGGATGACTGAGTCTGAGTGGATAAGGAAGAAACTAGTTTGAAGTTAAGAAAGGGAGAGGATCTATCTATCTATCTATCTAACTAACCAACTAATGACTTTGAAAATCGAAACAAGAAATCTGAGTCTTGTTGGGATTACGTAAGCAAAATATTCCAGACAGAATTTACAACACACATTGATATTGATATGACCAGATGGTGGAGAGATTGTGGGGACTACTCTACGTACACCCATTGATTCTGCTCCATGCCTCCATCTCTATCTTCTTAAATTTTTACTACTTAACTTCTAATCTACTCTGCACTGCAAGCAGTGAGTGGTAGACTGCTAGCATGCACCACCTCTTCTATCCGTCCATCCATCACCGATCTTTGTCTGCTTTCATAAACAAAATCCAAGTTGCATGGTGAATATAATATAATATAATAAAGGATTCAATTATAGACCGCGCTGTAGCCATGATTCTATTGTTCGAATCTAAAGAAGGTGATTGATTGATTGATTGACATGCTAATCATATATTTATTTATTGAATCTCCTTGCAAATTGCAATTGTCTGGAAAAATGTGCTGTCTGTTGATTGGGTTGTCATTAATTTCTTTCTTGGAATTTCAAAAGATGCCATTTTTTTTTCCTTGACAACCAAAAAAATTAAAAATTTAGGCACGATCGACAGAAAACTCCTTGAAAATTGATTTTCATCACAGACTCCTAATTTTCTTAATTTTTAATTTACCCTAATTTTTTCAATTGGAAGCATTCGATCCGGGCAGGTGGCTTAATTTAATGACGCATGTAATGAAGTTGTCATCAGTTTTGTCAGTATTTAATTCCCATTGGTCACCAATGCCGATCGATTTGATCGAGAATTTAGATGCTCGATCTTCACATGAATCGACAGTGAACAACACGAATGTGTTGGTTCCACTTAATTTTATGATAAACAAACCAATTCAAGAGTAATCGGTCTTCTGATAAAGGAAATGGACTTTTTTCTGAAAACACGCAAAGAATCTATGTAAAAGCATCAACACATAGATTGGGCTATTTGTTAGAACAGCTAAACTTAAACCCTCAATATTCTTCAAAAATCTTAATAAATCTGTTTCTGTAATAGTGATAATATATTGTAATTAATAATCATCACGCTTAATTGGTCTTCCTCTTTGGACGTTTAAAGCTTAATAAAGAATTTTGAAGTGTTTTCTATGTAATTGCCCAAGAATCTCCTCAATACCGGCCATCCACTATCTTGTCGACACCTCACTGGTGATCTTTACAAAACTCTGCAAGTCTGCTACTCTGCTGAATTCTGAATTTGCTGATTGTTTCTTAATATAATATAATATAATATAATATAATATATTGAGAAACAATTTTTTGGGGGCCTAGCTTTTTTGCCTTTATCACCACCACATGCGTCAAGCAGTTGTTGATTTGGATTATTGGATAAGATGAGGGGAAGATGCTGATAGTACAGTAAGGAGTTTCAGAGGACCAGTGCATGCAGATCGGAGAAGGTAATACTGCCTGCTGTTTTCTTTCTTTGTTTTCCAGCTTGCTTAATTTACTATAACAGGTCACCACATACTTGCTACTTCCAAAACTGAACAACCAGTCCATTAAGAAATTAAGTGGACCACCAATACAACACTGTATCCAAGCCCATAAGCCATAGAAATTCACGATAGTGTCCAATTCGGGTGGGTCAAAATCACGGAATCGGGTATCTCCGTATCTGGGAGAATCTTGTCCTTGTTAACTACGTCAACGATTCTTTTCTTTTTTTAACACAACACAAACTTCCATGATCCATCTCCCACTCCATCTGTCCAGATTTCTCTATTTTTCTCCGTCGTGTAACAAACAGACACCCTTAATTCGTCTTTCAAATCTCCGTCTCCCCTTGGTTTTTTTCCCTAAGTTGTTGAAATAAAAGTGTCAAAATAGAATCTAATATCTAGGGACAAAAATAGAATTTTCCCATTAAACGAAAAGCGCTAAATCCCTAAAAAAAGCTAAATTTCTCAACGTTTATCCTCACTCACTATTTCCACCTATTTTCGGCATCAGGTCATCAAGCGCAGCAACCAATTGTCACTTATCGCCCACCGGAACCGGCCACCGCCACTGACCTTCAGTCCGTCTTCTCTACTCTCTAGGCTCTAGGTATGTCCGCTTAGTTTTGCCTGTTCACATTATCACATATGATCCTCTATTTTTATTATGTTTCCTTATCTTTCCACCTCACTGATTTCGTGATTTTATGTCTACATCGTCATTCATAAATTTATTAAACAATCAGTAAGTCGATTCATTCAATTTATGTCCACACCATCAGTAAATCGATCGTACATTGGTTAAACCTTTTTTCCCTTAGTATTCATTATCATGTGGGTTTTTTAATCAGTAAATCGATTGATCATTGATTAAACAATTTTTCCCTTAGTCTTTGTGATCATTTGGTTTTTATATCAGTAAAAGATCGATCAGTAAATTTATGCCTTCATAATAGAGAAGATCGATTATAGTGAGAAGATAGTTATTTCCTTCTCCGCTTAAATCGTTATATTCAAAACTCCTCATGTAGACAAAGTTCTATTTGGGGATTCCGCATTAGAATCAGCCAGTCAAGGGTGGGGTGATCTGGTTTTTTAGAGCTTACAGAATAATATTTACCATCTGCAACGAGGTTAATACTTCTTAGTACCATGATATTGATTAGCATTTATAAACAAAAATTAATTTGACAAATAAAAGTTAAAGTCCTTTAATATAATTTACCTAAGAAATCCCTACTTTGTAAATTTCTAAACCTTGGCATGCTTTACCTCTTCCTTTTACATCACTCCCGCCCACTTTTTCAACATTTTCCTTTAAGATAGTCTTCTTCTTCTTCTCTGGTAACTTTTTTGTCCCTAACCACAGAAGATTTATTTCAACTTCGGAACAACTTGTTTTCATTTCTCTTTGTTTTTCCCCTTTCCTATACATAAATTGTGGTCGGCTTCTGCATGTGTTAGTCACATTGATTTTACCGTGAGTTGGAAGAATTGTTGAACTTTGCATGGATTATTCTTCATGATTATCATTTTTCGATTGGATTTTAAATCGGGTTGATCATTTCGATACTTTACTAGTTGATTATAAATTTATAATCAAAATCACGTTTTTATTAATAAATTCTTCTTCCTATTGTTATTCTCATGTAGTTAGATCAAATAAAGCCATGTCTATCAGCTCTTTCCTCTTAGGCAGTGTCAATCATCCATCCATATTCACTCTACGAGGCAATTTCCACAGTTCACTTTCCCAGGTTGCTCCCGTCAAATGTGCCCTTGGCCAATCCATTCCAAAAACCCAAGGTGTTCTTGCGAAAGACGTGATAGAGATGGAGAAGAGAGTGTTTGTACAAACATATGCAAGGCAGCCTGTATTGTTTGTTGAGGGGAAAGGGTGTGTGCTTCTCGACGAGAAGGGGAAGGAGTATCTGGATATGACAGCTGGCATTGCAGTTAATGCATTGGGCCATGGAGATGTTGATTGGGTCAATTCTATCATCGAGCAAGCTGGGAAACTAGCTCATGTTAGCAATATCTATTATTCCATTCCACAGGTTTTTTCACTCAGACTGACTTGATCGTTTGAATTTTCTGTGTTATGTTTACGTAGATAATGACATATTGTTGTTATCGTAGGTTGAGCTAGCACAGCGCCTTGTAGATTCATCGTTTGCAGATCGAGTTTTCTTTACCAATTCTGGAACAGAGGCGAACGAAGCAGCAATCAAATTTGCCAGAAAGTTTCAGAGATTCACACACCCAGATGAGACAGAACCTGCAATGGAGTTCATAGCTTTCTCTAATTCTTTTCATGGGAGAACCATGGGTGCACTTGCACTGACCAGTAAAGAGAAGTACAGAAGCCCTTTTGAACCAGTGATGCCAGGAGTCACCTTTGTTGAATATGGTAACATTGAAGCTGTGAAAAAAGTCATCAAAAAGGGTAAAACTGCTGCTGTTTTCGTGGAACCTGTCCAGGGTGAAGGTGGAATATACACTGCAACTAAGGAATTCTTACAACAACTTAGGGATGCTTGTGATGCTGCCGGAGCTCTTCTGGTCTATGACGAGGTAGTTTTCCTTCTTCTGGTTTTGCATTGATGTTTGTTGTTGAATTTATGTAATCATACTCTCTTTTTTTCCTGAAAACTCCAGGTTCAATGTGGTTTGGGTAGAACTGGACACATGTGGGCGTACGAACCTTATGGTATTTTCCCAGATATAATGACTCTTGCCAAGCCATTAGCTGGGGGTTTACCAATCGGTACAGTCCTAACCACTGAACGGGTTTCGGCAGCACTCACCTTCGGAGATCATGGAAGCACATTCGCCGGTGGTCCACTTGTATGTCACGCTGCCATCGCCGTACTTGACAAGATCCAAGCGGATGGATTCTTGGCCAGTGTATCACGAAAGGGTCGGTTGTTGAAAGAAACCCTTATTCACAAATTAAGTGGGAATCCACATGTGAAGGAGATTCGTGGAGTCGGCCTAATCGTTGGAATTGAATTGGATGTTCCAGCTTCAGCTTTGGTCGACGCATGCCGGAATGCAGGTCTTCTAATACTGACTGCAGGCCAAGGTGATATTGTGAGACTTGTGCCTCCTCTGATTGTCTCTGAGGATGAATTGGAACAATGTGTCGATATTTTGGTGCAATGTATGTCTTCACTTGATGGTGTTGCTTGATATTGAATTATTAAACAGGCATTCTCGTTAATATAAGTGCATTTTGCAAAATTTCGGATATCTACTTTTATTTTCTATTATTTGACAAAGGACCCTAAAAAGTGAAAAATCGTGTGTTTGTTTGTCTCACTCTGTAGCTATTTGCCTAATTACTAATTGTAGCTTGTACAAATTACATAAAATTACAAATTTAATAGTCTTCTCCATCATCATCCCTATCCCTCGATCTGATAAAATTTCTAACTACGTTAGCGATAAAGCTGAGCGCAAAGAAAAAGAAGATGAAGTCTAATATTCCTCCTCCACCACCGATGGCAAGGGTCGGTCCCGGAGCAAAGAAGGAGAATGGAGACCAGCCGTATCCATAGCCGTATCCACCAAAAAGAGGCGGCGCTATGGGTGGGTTGATGTAGATATTATTATTAGTCCTGACAGTGATTTTGAATTAGCAGCAAAACAACTATTTTTTACATTAATAATAAATTAACGAAGGTATTGATTAAAGTACCTTGGATTGCTTCTCCTCGGTGTCGGAGAGGAAGCCTTTGGAGCTGCTGAACGGAAGGCTTGCCCTCCAACTCTCCCACTACTCTTGGCAGCCATGGCATCGCTAACAGAACCTAGTGTCAGCACGCCAGCAGCAAGCGTCACAATTGCCAATTTCGCCAAGTTATTTGTCTTGCCTTTGTCGACATCATCGGCGGCTTCGACACTGCCGAATTGGGAAGATAAGCCGCGTTTGTCCGATGATGAGCGGAATGACAAAAGGTGCTTTGGTTGGTATAGACCGTTCGGTGTATAGAGGGGTGAAGTGAGGGGATGTATGGTGGTGCCAAGGAAGCTTTGCTGCGAGTATGCGAAAGCCATGTTCTCGGAGGCTCGCCGGTCGATATGGATTTCTGAGATTGGTGTGTAAATTAATAACGTATGTGGTTCCTAGGATTATCTGATTTGTGATGTACAAATTTGCACGTATTAGAACGTCATTGGTCGGAATATTTGAACTTAATATGCCAGGTTGGAACTATCTGCCACTCTGGCTGCCAGAGTGGCAAGTGTGTTTGGCTGTTTCTACTATTCAACACCAACCTTTGATTATAAATCCGACAGTCATCAGTCTACAAGCCACCGTGGCTCCTTGGAGAGACATGTGTCAGAAAATTAAGCAAGGTGGCAATTCATCTTATCATCAAGTGAGTTTACCTGTCATCATGATAAATTTAAATTTATAACCTAAAGACAGAGCCTTAGAGTGACTGTAACAAGGGAGGTGACTACATCCGCTAACGAAATAAAAATTAGTCAACCGACTCGGTTTTGTCAGTATTTCCGCTACGATTATAAATACCTCTCTTGTGCCACTACCTTTCCCTACTGTGATTTCTGAGAGGAAGAAGGTGCGGCGATGGCGGAGTCTGAAGAGTTTTTGTTCATGGAGAAGTGCAAGGGTGTCAACGGCATTGACAAGATCGTTCTGCGGCAAGGCAGAGGAATCTCAGTAGAGGTATATATGAATATTGCAATCATGCTGATAATCATGTAATCCATCTTTTCTTTTTCGATAACCGATCTCAGTTCGATCTCATTTTTTTAGCTAGGATCGATCTTGGATTCGTTTGGTCTGTATTTCTGGATCTGATTCGATTTTCGAGTGGGTCTCTTTGGAGACATTTCGAATTGTTTGTATTTTGATTTTCGATCATTTTTTATTTATTTGTGTGGACTTTGGGATCATCGGTCCCGATTTGTTCGAAGATTTGTGGCTATTGTTCTGTTAACAAGTCTCAGTCAACTAATCTTTATTCTCTTTTGAGATTTGCAAACACGAGAACCTGATGTTGTTGTTATCGCAGGAATCTATAGTTGTTTATTTATTAAAACCGAAGACTCCGAGTCATATTTGTTTAATGAATTCACTTTTTTTATATGATTCTTCTGATAAAAATTGCAATCTACTGTTTCATCTCTTTTAAAATTAAAGCATCTTTGCCTCTTTCTTCAACAATCAACATGCTATCGGTCTACAAATATTTTGTGTATAAATAAGCATTCCAACTTGTTTTTTTATTCTATTTTTTTTCTTAGATATACTTATATGGGGCTCATGTAACATCATGGAAAAATGATGGCGAGGAATTGCTTTTTATGAGCAGCAAGGTACTATTATATATTACCATTATACATTACAATAAGTTTTATAAATATTTGCAACCACTTAACTTAGTATTATTAATAACTTCATTGTGTGATATAGAAGGTTGCAGTTCAAACTCTGCAGCATTGGATATTTTATAACTTACTGTGTGTAATATCAGACATTAGATCCAAATTTAACATGGTAAATCGCGTGCCCGAAAATGATTGTTAATCATAGTTTGATGAAAAATATATCAAAAACAAGAAAATGATCACCCGTTTGCATTCATATTATTTTGAAAGTTCTACCTTCGTCAGTCATGATATTATCTTTATACTTTATAACATGACTTCTATTAGTCACCATGAACCTTTGTAGTTTTGGATATGATTTTTGTGAATGAGTTAATTTGTTTGAAACTTTGAATTATTTTTAATCGTGGCCTGGACTTACTAGTGATCAAATAGTAACATCATATAAGACTTTTATGGTCTGGACGTCTGGTTATTTATCTTATTTTTGTATTTTAAATTTAATTTATGTTTATTTGTTATGCAGAATGAGAATTCTAATATCTTTTATTTGCAATTAATGAGTCAGTGTCACCTTTTTAAATATTCTTTTTTCATTTTTTTTTTTATCGTTGCATCTAGACCAATTTCAAGCCTCCAAAGCCCATACGTGGTGGAATCCCAATATGCTTTCCTCAGGTATGTATTTCCTGTTTTACCCATTATACTCACTTTCTTTATTATCTACTATTATTTTAGCTGTCTCTGTTTTGTTTCCGTATAGTGTTTTGAAAAATTGAGCATTGCACAGATCAACCTAGAATATTTTTGCCTCTATTAATTATTTTTTTGTTAACTCATATCAGTGTTACAAATCAGGTTTCAGCTGGATAATGTATTTGTTTGATACTTTTTTTCAATATAATGCATTTGCTTGATACTTTTGTTCATTTTAATTGCTTTTTATAAATAGTTTTCGGACATGGGAAATCTCGATAAACATGGATTTGCGAGGAATAAATTTTGGAGCATTGACGATGATCCACCTTCTTTTCCAGCAATGCCTTCACACAAAGCTTTTGTTGATCTCATCCTAAAGCCATCTGGAGAAGATCTTAGAATCTGGCCTCACAGGTTCGTTGTTTATTATCAGATATTTTATGGTTTATTCTTAACACGTAATGCATACCAGTTTTACTTTTTAATCTTTCCCGAGTTGCATGATATCTGCTTATTTTTAACTCTATATTTTCTCATTCTAGTTATGAATTTCGATTGAGGATCATTTTGGGACCTGGAGGAGATCTCATGTTCACATCACGAATAAAAAATACAAATACTGATGGGAAACCCTTCTCGTTCAAATTTGCATTTCATACATACTTTTCTGTCAGTGACATCAGGTTTGTCTACTCAATTTCACCTCTTACCAATGACGCAATGTATATTTTTTATTCCAGAAATATACACTCTTATTCAACAACATAACTTTGAATCATTTATTGTTTGATCGTAATAATACTTTAATACATTAGGCATTATTCTTTTACAAAAGATACAAAAAAATTAAGTGAATATAAATTTAAATTATCTAATTACATCCCATCATACTTCCCCTCAAATATATTTTTCAACAACGACTGACTCTGTTGAGAATTGTAAAAAAGACAGGACTATAACAAGTTTAAATCATTAGTATACTGTATACAGATTTTAATAGCTTTTAATATTTACAGTGAAGTTCGTGTTGAAGGGTTGGAAACATTGGATTACCTTGATAACTTAAAAAACAGGGACCACTATACAGAACAGGGCGATTCAATCATGTTTGAGTCTGAAGTAAGGGAATTATTTTTGAAGATTTTTTGTTTTTATTTTGTTTTAATATTCTATTTTAAATACACTCAAATATTTTCTATAATTCTGTTTGACAAGATCGACAAGATTTATCTCGACACTCCATCGAAGATTGCAATTATAGACCATGGACAGAAAAAAACTCTTGTCTTGAAAAAGGAAGGATTACCGGATGCTGGTGAGTTTGATTTAAATGGTTCTTTTTCTAAGATAAATGAGTTAGTTGTTAAATAATGTTATATATATATAGTTGAATGAGTATTGTTTAATGTTGTCAAGACAGGTGGTAAATATTTTTTTGCAATTTGACACTCTTCTATAAACCCTAAACTTTTGTATGTGATGATGCGTTTATTTTTGGGTTGGATTATTTATTGACCTGGATGGAACTGGTGTAAGAGATGATTTTTCAGACAATTTTTTTGAAATGTTGACATATTTGATATGTAATTGCATATAAGAATAGTAAAATTTAATAGTTGATTTATTTATTTCACCAATTGTTGATCATAATCGTTTGTGTGTGTGTGTGCAGTTGTTTGGAATCCTTGGGAGAAGAAGGCGAAGTCATTGGTAGATTTTGGAGATGATGAGTATAAAACGATGCTTTGTGTTGAGGCTGCGGCTATTGAAAAGTCCATAGTTCTTAAACCTGGTGAGGAATGGCAGGGAAAGATGGATTTAATGGTTAATTTCTCGAGCTACAGCAGTGGATATTTGGATCCCAAAAGTGCTGTTCTTTAGCATATTTACATATTTGTGTTTGCCCCACCCCATCTTTTGAGTTTGGATGTGAACCTCTCTCTCTCTCTCTCTCTCTCTCTATCTATCTACTATTTATACAGAGATTCAAATTGCAAGAAATGATGATATTAGATAAATATACAAGTATAGACCGTAATATGTTATCTCGTCATGATTGGAAGCGAAGTTATGTGTTTAAAGATCCAATTAAATATTTTTACCGGGCTTTTAACAAACCGATTGTTCACTGACAGTTAGTTGATTATTCATTTTGATGGGTTTTTTAGAAAACTATATGAGTTATCATGAATCTTACTAAAAAAACACAAAATCTAAAAAAAAAAGTGAGCTTCTTTTTTATTTAAGCGGTTAAGCCTGAGAGTCTGAGACAACCCCGTATCTATGCAGACTATAAAACTTGCAAGTACAGAAGTAGAATAGAAACGTTGGAAACTCATGTGGCACGTGACATGTATTAAAAAAAAAGTTCTCACATAAGTCAAAGTCAAACGCAACGTATACTCTTGCGGTTGGTGCGACTGTTAGCCGAACCGGACAACGGACGGCGCCGGTGATCTACGGAGGTTCGTTCGAAAATCCCCAAGGTTTTTTCTAGGGTTACTTTTTTTTTTACAGTCTTCTTCATTCACCAGGTGATCGACTCAGGCAAACCCAACTCTCGTCGTTTCCCAGTTGCAATTCGGTTGGAATCCGTTTCGGTCAGTGTCGTTCGTGGTGTTGAGATCTTGGCGACCTGCGGTTCGTGTTCGATCGCAGCTTGATTTCTTGCTCGCTACGGCAGAGACGTTTTTCCCTAATTTATTTTCTATCTACCATCTTTCTTCTGTGGGGCTGATTCGAAGGTGGAGGGATTGATTGGGGTTACTGCGAAATATGATATTTTGGGTGGGGACGGAGGCGGACGCATTGCGGCGGCACGGCATTGGGGAATTGGGGCTTCCTCGAAAGGCTTGCAGGAAGAAGAGGAAACCCTAATCCACATCACCTCTCTATTCTACTCCACACTACTCTGTCTATCGACACAGCCTTGGCGGTCAGATGTGTAGAGATATGCATTCGTTTTCAGCTCAGCATTCGCGCGTCGATCTTTCTGAATTGAAGCTGCAGATAGTGTCAAAGATTGGGGAAAAGAAGACTAGGCAGTACTTGGGACATCTGAACCGTTTTTTGGGACAGAATTTGAGCAAATCTGAGTTTAATAGGTTGTGTTTGCTGATTCTCGGACGGGAGAATGTCAAATTGCATAATCGACTTATTCGTTCGATTTTGAGCAATGTATACCGAGCCAAAATCCCACCTCCTCCACTCCATGTACAAGATTCAGCAAAGCCCTTCGAAGAAACTGGGAGGGACCACACACTTAAGATCCCAATTGGGAGGAGGATGGCGGCACATTCCATTTTGAGGGAGAATGGCACTCTGAAGAGACCAGCTCAAGAACAGCACAATCAGGATATGCTACCGGAGAAGGGTGCTAAAAGAACACTGCAGGAGAAGCCATTGCTAGATCAAGGTAATGCACTTGGGAAACAGCGTAATTCTTCCATACCTCCTCTCAAGGCACCACTTGGGATTCCATTATGCAAGGCTAGCATTGGTGGAGCTCGCATCCTTCCACCCATTGCTAGTAGATATAATATCGATGATGTCTCGTTCCAAGATGATGATCTGATGAAACGAATGGAGGACATAGCTGAATCGCAGGAGTTGAAAGGTGTGGCGATGGATTGCGCCACTTTACTGAATAGCGGATTGGATGCTTATCTGAAGCGCTTGATAAAATCATGCATCGATCTGAGAAGACCGCCTTGCTCGAGACATTTAGTTCTCCAGCAGGAACAGCAATACCAACAACAGCAAGTTCAGCAACAGACTCAAGGAAAACTTTCAAATGGGTTGCAACCAACGATAGAGGAGCATTACTCAGTCTCTATGCTAGATTTTAATGTTGCCATTCAACTAAACTCGTGGCAACTTGTCGAAGACCGTCCATTGCTGCAAGAAAAAATACAATGTCATTTTCAAGAATAAGCAAGACAACGATTCTTTTTAATGTCAGAATAAGGAATCCAACAAGATTCAAATTCTGATTACGTCATCCATCCTTCATCACCAAACCAACTTAAGATAATTACCACTCAACTCAGTTCAGGTACAATTTTGGTTGGCTTTAATGTATTATAGCTATATGCAACATCAACTGATCTGAGAATTGCATCAGTGGATAAAACAATCTTTTCTTTGATCAATTATTGTAGACACGATTCATTTCAAGCTCTCCTCAATTCATTGAATGAGAAACATATATATCGCAATTTTAATCTCTGTAATTGGTCCATTACAAAATAGAATATTTTTCCACTGAATGCTTTTGAACTTAAGTTCCATATTACACTGAATATTTTTAAAAAGAGATGACAGACATTAAAGGGGCCAACACTGTTTAATCGGAAAACAAACAAATCGGTGTACATATGAATTACTACAGTCATTTGTTTATGAAATGAAGATGATGTAAGTATAAAAGTTCAGTTTGAAGACTATCTTTTTCTTTAAATCTGTATACAGATTGAGTCGAATCTTTTCACTCCTAAAGAAGACGAACGGGATCGGGATTTCAGGACATAGAGCAGGCAGGAGCCTTGCAAATGGGGCACCAATTCTTTTGCCGCAACCACTTATAGATGCAAGCTACATGGTATAGATGCCCGCACATCAACTTGCCAACTTTATCTCCTACAATGTATTCTTCCTGGAAAGAAGGGGGGAAACAACCACAAATACTCATAAATCAAAACTATGGAAACCAAAAAAACAGTATTACTTACCTGACATATGCTGCATTTTATATCATCTTCAGCAGTCTCCATGGAGGTATTATTATGTCCATAAGTACTTTTCTTCATGCATTTTGCCAATGCTTCCTCAGTTAGAGCAGTACTGACTGTTCCCATTTTTTCACCTAAATCTAGCAAATCCTGCTATGTTCAGCAAAACTAATTATTAGATGCAGAAACATTTCTCAAGAAAATATCATAAGATTGGAAAAGAAATACCTCGTATGACATATCATCGATGTCCAGTCTCAACTCTCTATGTTGATCATGAAGCCCAAGTGCTCCTAAGATGAGGGTGTTCTCATATGCCAATCGTTGCTGCAATTCCTGGAGGGTAAAAGAAGGGAGATAAATTTCAGAATTTTTCATGCAAAAAAAAAAAAATCAACTCAGCTTATGAATAAAGTACCCGATGAGTCATTCCTTCGGCGCTTTCAATTAACTCCAGAGTACGTAAAGCCTGCATATTGGAATGAAAGTAATCATCACTTGAACTAGAGTGACGAACCATTCTCTCTGACAAATTTAGGAAGAGAAAAATCACCTCAGTGAATTCATTTGTTTCCAATTGTGGCAAGTCGTCGTCGTCGTCATCAACACCAGACATTTGTGCGATGCCATTATCCTCGCGATGATGAGCAGCGCGAATGTGATTACTACGAGCAGCAGAAGAAGCAGCACTCATCCCAGTTCGCCTAGTAGAAATAGGAGCAGATTCTCTAATTGACAACCTTGGTGGTCTTGTGATGGAAGAAGGTCCGCTACCACTGCTACCTGCCATCCTTGCTGGCTGATTCATGATTGTGGCAGTCTTCTTAGTTGTAACCAAGGAGGGCTTGTTGTCTTTACTCATAGAAGGCCGACTTCTGGTCCTTTGCGAAGTAGCTGATGGTTGCATACTAGTTCCAACGACTTGAATCCGGTGATCCTTTGAGAAATCCTTTGAGAAGTTCATTCTGGATCCAAAAGAAGTAGAAGAAGAAGAAGAAAAAAAAGTAGAAGAAGAAGACGAAGAAGAAGAAGAAGCATTTGGAGAAGCATTTGGAGGAGATCTTTTTCTCTGTGTATCGGCAAACCTTATTGGCATGGTGGAAGAGGACCAACTAGATGAAGAAACATCTGATACTGATGATAAGCTAGGACTATTATTGACTTTTCTAGGTTCATGAGATGACGGATTATTAATACGCCCTTGGTAAGAAGATGATCCGAGAACTCGTCTGGACCCTTTGCTGGATTTTATGTTCATGGACATGCTGGATTGTACCAAATTCCCTGATTTTGCCGCACTCTCAATAAATCCAACCTCACTGCCCCTGTCATTGCTTTCTGCAGGGACGACGATTTCTGAAACAGATTTGAGCTTCTTTTGTTCCTTCTTGTTGGATGATGACGACGACGATGATTTTGACGAGCTTCCATAAAAAAATGTTTTATTGTTTGAAGTACACAAGATTGATTTTGGATTCTTCAGTTTCTTGTCTGTGTTATTATTGCCGATCCCATCGCCTTTGATAGAACTATTCTTGTTAAACCGAGTACTGCATCCTAATCTATTGCAGCTTTGAATGTTGATTCCACCATCCCCATCCTTGGAATCTCTCAGATGACTAAAATTTGTTCTTTTGTGACTGAACCCACCTCCTGATGAAGAAGCTCTTTTATTCAAATTCTTATTCTCCATGTCTGCATGTGAAAGAAAGTTGTTCAGGGAGAGGTGCTGCCTTTTTTATTCCTTAAACATGAAAAGAAACAGACAAGCAATAAGATAAAGAAGTGTTTTTTTTTTCAGGTAAGAGTGGGAGCATGTCTTTCAGTGTTTAGAGAGCAAAAAGAAAAGAAGGCATGTTATTTCATTCAGAGATCTTTCCTCTGTTGGTTGCATCAAGCAAAAAGCATGTTTATTCAATACCAACAAAAACAAAAAATCTGAAACAAAGACAAGTTATTGATATGTATCTCGTGAATTCTGCAACATAATTCCAAAACACATGAATATTAAGAAAAGTGAGGATGACGATGAATGGACGATATTAAACGAAGTGAATACTTGTTTTGGTAGAATCAAAAGTGAAATTCGATTTTGTGAGATCGAGATGAAACAATCTTAAAAAAAACGAAAAGAAGAAACCTTTTTTTTTGTCGTGAAGAAAAAAAAGATGAAAAAAAGGGGTATGGTACTCTTGGATTGATAAAATCATAAAACCAATCCGTCCACAAATCATATAATTCCTGTGATGAAATGAATGAATAGAAGAAAGAGGAATCCGAAATGAAATCACAGCTTGTCGCTGTTGTCGTTCTGAGCAATGAACAAACCTTATGCAAGCATCCGTTGGTTGGATTCCGTTCCTTGTGCAAATAAAGCTAAAGTTAGAGAATCCCCCCCTCCGCCCGGACTGCAGAGGAGATCGTGGAGAATGAATAATCGGAAAAATGGGAGGAAAAAACAAAGAAAAAGGAGAGGCAGCAACAAATTACAAATTAGAATTAGAATCGACAAGGCAATATTTAATATTAGAAAAAAAGCATAGGAAGGTCGAGGGACCACGAATTCTTTGATAGAAATAAATCACGAGTTATGTGGAATTGACCTAAATTGGTAAGAATTTGAATTTGGGAGTTTCTTTTCTTTTTTACCTTGTTACAAATTTTAGAAACTGGAAAACAACTAAAGACTGAACGGACATGAATCGACCACTTCGGAATCCGAAGCGAGGCTCTCTCTGAGTTTCTTCAGGATCTGGTCTGTGATCTTTCTCTCGATTTGGGGAGACAGGCGACAGTAGAGAGAAAAATCATGAAATGAATGAATGAGATTAGTGTTTTAGTAGAACAAGATTAGTTAGTTCATCTTTTTATTATTTTATTTTTCTCTGTCAATTATTAAATTACCTATTATGATTAAGGCTTAAACGGATCCGGACCCATGAACTTTTGACCCGGTTCAATAAGTAAAAAAACAATAAGAAAATTAGAATAGAATTAGTTATTGTCAAAGATTTTTGATTTAATATTTTTTTCTAAGCATTGATTTGACGTGTTTGTATTCATTCACCATAAGACTTAACTGAACTAATATTATAATAGAAATTAGAGAGTTAGTTGGTATAAATAAATAAATTATGATGTAGATTAATCTTAAAAATTACAGTAAATATAAATAAGAAATTAGCGGAGTACAAGTCGAAATGCACAAATTTGAATTGGATTAACATTTGATATATATTATTATAAATTTTGAATAAATATTTGATTCCTCAAATTTTTCTTTTCGTTTGGTTTTAATAATAAATCATGTTCCCATCATGTACTCCACCTGTTTTTATTTTTTTTGCCTACTTGATCATTTTTTATGATCAATTTGTTTGTTAATGACTTTCTTTAATCTCTGATTCTCTAGCTATAACACTGAAATTAATGTATAAGTTGATATCATCATCATTGAAATTTCAAAGCAAACGTAAACACCACCCAGCTTCTCTCTAATAATTAAGAAACTCAAAATAAAAATAAAAAAACAAGTTTAAACAAACTTTAAAGGAATTAATTTTTAAAGACCAAGTAAGTAGTGGTAATATTTGTGGATATTAATTTTATATTTCCTGCTTTGCTGTCTTTGTTGGATTTTGAAATCTTCATTCATTCATTCATCAAAGGCAATATTCTGCTATCAGTGCTATCTATCTATGCAACTTGATTGTTTAAGGATCTCGATCATGTGGCTGGCTCAGAATGTCTGAGACAACTTGATCGAACCATGTATCACACACAACAACTCTATCGAATGGTTTCGGTATTATTTCATCTAGGATTTTTTTTTTTTTTTTTTTTGAAAATTCATTCGAGAGTTGGGAATCTAAAAACGAACACATCCTAATTAGAATTTTAAAATAAAAGTCAAATAGATATTGAGTCGTTTTAGAGTTTAGTGTTGTGTTGAGACGACAATTTATCCAAAAAAAGAAGTTCGACAAACACTACACGTCAAAATTGAAAACAAGTTATCTTTACAAATTGCAAGATGGAATCATAGAAAGCAGATTCCTTGTGAATTGGATATATATTAGTTCCGGGTCAGGTCCGTCTGGGGATAGAGAATCCTTATCATTTTTCAAAAATTAAATAGTAACAATATATCAATCATATAATTAGGATACGAAAATTGACTAGAGTAGTCGATAACCTGATTTTATAGCTAGAGACTTGTGTGGGTACAATGATTTAATTACATGTTCCTTAATATTCACGTTATCACGTAACATTTTTGTTTTATTTTTATTCTGTCCACGTCTTTCCTATTCATTTATTTACAAATTTCTTCGACTTCAATAACGACGGCGTCCACAAAAGAAGACTACATATGCGTGCAGACGTTGATTGCGTTTGACTTGCATAGATGAAGCTTCAGATTTACAACTACTCTCGGCTTTCAATAAACAAAAAATATTGTGCCACGAGCCGATCAATAAATCAACAACATATTGACATGTACACTCAAAAATAACTAAATTAAAATATGGTTTGATTTTTTTTTTTTTTTTTGTAAAGGTTTTATTTTTAGCTCAAACTAACAAATCTCATGACACAAACCACTGCCTAACGTTTAAAAAATCACACCATATACAAAAGGATTTCGAATGTTCTTACAACATAAAAGACATATGGATATGGTGGATCAGATTCCAATAAGCTTGTCATGAAGAAGACAGTGAAAATGATGCATGGCTTTCTCTAGGCTTGGAGAATATCTTCCAGTGGAGTATAATGGAGATTCTAAACCCTTCTGTACTCCTTCACATAGACCTATATCTTCCATCTGTATCAGAAAAAAAGTGAAAACATCTGATCAGATTAGAATGATCCAGAGAAAAACTAATAAATTGAAAACAAAAAATAATAATAAATCTTTTTTGTTTTACACTACCTGTATTTTTTCACTCTCCTCTAAGCTTCTGGTGATGAAGTTTGCATCCACCTGTAAATCAAGGCAAAATAATAGAATTTTTCCTTCTTTTATTATGAGATTTTTTTTCAAAAACAGGCTATATTTACCTTTATATAAGGATCTAGAAAGTAGTCAATGATAACTTGACAATTTTGAGGTCCCAATGGGACTACTAGATTTGTATCCATCCAATGACCATATCTACAAAAAGGAAATAGCTAACAAATTAATATTAAACCAGAAACATAACTAGATACTATCAACTACATGGCTTCGTAGAAATCATAAAGTTTAGACGTGCCTGTTGATCATAAAGTTTGGGTAAACGAAAGCATAAAATGCTTTTGCTCCAAGTCTATCAAAATCGTCACCGTTTTCTATAACTGCACTTTCACATCTCTGTATGCTGACCTTTTCAAAAATCTACCACAATAGATAAAGGTCATGATTTACCATGAAACAGATAATTTTACCATACCATCTGATAAAATCCATCTTCATTCTTCACTACAAAGTGAGAGACAAAAAATAAATAAAATTTGTAAATGGTACAGACCATAGACTACATATGGAAGAATGGTGTTTCATTGTTAAAAATGTGACTCTTTTTGTAAATGGTAAATTTTAAACATATAGTAAAACCCAAAGTGAGAAAGAATAAACAAAACTTTAATGAACCAATGGAACATAGAATGTTATAAAGAGACTCTCAGTCCACCACTACCCCTGGAGTTGAAAATACGAGCAGAAATATAAAAACTCATAATTAACTACTAAGCTCCCAAGTATTAGGAATTATGTATAATTCATATACAGTTAATTATTAAATAACTAATATGAGTTGTAACAAACTCGGTTAATTATAGCCTATATAATAGGACTATAATCGCACTTGTAAATCATCTAAATGTAATCAGATCCTCTGTCATTCTAACTGTAATACTAATAAGGAAACATTGAAAGTGTCCCTATATCCCATCATCTTCTCGAACTTGCTAGGATAAAATATAACTTTCTGAATTCACATCACTGACAATTCTGTCTCCAATCACAATCCAATCCAGTATTTCATCCTCATGTATTCTGGAACAACTTTGACCTTTTTCCATGTCTCCCACATTGCCAATTCCAGAGTTAAGTCAATGAAAGCCCCAGCAGTTAAAGTATAGATCGTCCGAATTCTCAATCACATTCTAAAATAGAAAAGTGGATAAATATAGTATTTAGAGTCTATGAATTCATATGCTCTTTTGTAGATAGCTTTCCCCACCTAATTATCCATGCATAGAGGGAGAATTTATTGGTAACTCTACCCAGATACCCTCTACCCAGGAAATATCTATTCTTGATTTTCTCCTAAACAGTTTTGAATTAAATGCTTCCAAAATTACAGCTCTAAGATAGATCACTTCTCTGGGTCATACAATATCTGATCACCTTTTTATTTATATTCCAGGAATTCTCTACAAATGACAAAATTTTATGCCAAATTATGGATATCCTCTGCTTCCTTCCTTATCCTTCCACTAATAAACCTTTATCTTATCCATATGGTCCATATGGAATCTGGACCCCATATAGGAAGTTATAGATTAAAATTTTGAAAATCCTCCATTATACATATAGGTAAGCAACTGAGATGAAAATAACAGGTAATCCAGATCATTAGTATGCCATATATTAAGGAGTCGCAGTCTTCCCAAATATCATAGACCCTTCTTGTCCTTCACACTCCACAGTAGTGAGAACCTCTCCCTACTATTTGTTAGGAAGATTGGATTGACCAATAACCCTTCTGCCTACATGAAGGAAAATAGTAGGGAAACATGGATGTGAAGAGAAGATGGGTAATCCTGTGGTTCCAACTTCTCCCTCAATTTCAAATTTTATTACTCTACTTCCATAAATGCCAAAGGTTATTTCATCTACAATTAATAAGGGTAGGAATTTCAAATTCCTAATATAGTTAACAAGAAATTCAAATAATGATGTTAGCTTCTTCTCTTTGCCTATATATCCAAATGCTACACTGAACAAGTATACAACCACAGATTTGTATACTTACGTAGAGGATGGAGGGACCATTTACCACTAGAGAGAGAAGGAAAAGATAAGAGTGGTATTGAACTCAGATACTCCTAGAGAGAGAATCGGAGACTACACCATCAGTGGTGAACCTGACAGACAAGAAGACCATTTGATGCCGCATGTTCCGACACACCTTGACAGGAGACGTCGACAGATGGTACTGGGCCCTCCCCACCGAGAGAATACACACCTTTAAAGACCTGGAGAAAGTCTTTAGAGTAGCCCCTTCATACACAAGCTCCGCCGAGAAAATGCATACAACACGCTACTTAATATATTCCAGGAAGAAAATGAAACTCTGAGGGAATATATGTTTCAGTTTGCAGTGGCAGTGCAAGGAGTGGATGATATAGAAGTAATATTAAAGGCCCTATCCAGCAAGCTAAGTGGAACCTAATTCATGGCCAATTTGGTGAGACATCCAGTCTCAACACTAGCGTAGGCCATGGCCCGGATCCAGGAGGAAATGCAAGTGGAGGACTTACTTGCAACAAAAATCAAGTTGGCCAACAATGATTCAAAGGAAGTGGAAGTAATAACAGTTCGTATCCAAGAGACGGGACATCTACGTCCTGAGCCCAACCCCCAGGTGATGGTCACAGGAGGATTTTTTTTCATATTTAAAACTATTGACTCAATACTCATCAATGCTGAGGTCCTAAATAAGAATTAGGGAGTTCGAATGAGAATCGATTGAATTAAACTATTAATGGCATATAATTAATTAGTTAATTTTGTAATTAGTTTTAAATATTTTTTTACTTTTCTGTGGGTGATGGCTTAGGTGTAATTTTGTAAATATGTTTTGCTTGTTTCGTTGGGATTTCAGAAAAACAACAATCTCTCCAAAAGCTGAATCAAACAGTGTCTTATTCCTATTTTACACAAACAATATCATGTATCTACTAAAATAAAAGTGTATTACCGTTGTTGAGTAAGAATCCATAGTAAGTCCAGAGGCAAGATCTCTGTGTGCATAGGGAACATGGTAGCCACCATCTAAATAGTTATCACAGAAAACCTTCACAAAGAAGTCATCAAACAAAAGCATAAAACTAATCATACATATGATTGATTATTGACCTTTAACAAATACCATATGTCTGGAAAAAGTAAAGAAAAATCAGACCTTCCAATTACATTTAATAGTGTATTCACGTCTACAAATATGCTTCAAATTGGTGTCAATTTTATTCATGCTTAGCATCTCTGAACAGTCTCCTAGCCATTGATTTCCAACTATATCTATTGATTTATCTTGATGATGAAGTAAGTCCTTGTCCATACTGATCAGAATGAACGGTCCCCAAGTGGCCACCTTTAATGGAACAAGCCCATAATCCTATGTTCCAAAATTGAAAAATAAAGAGTCAAGGTATAGACTATCAGGTGGGAACAAAAAACAAACAAGAAAAATAGATAAGCAGATGCATATCTTCCTTACTTTTTCATTGAAGTCCTGGATTCCAGTTATATGAGTAGCCTTCAAAAGTTGCCCATTTAATCCGTAGGTCCATCCCTTCAATTTTGAAATGTGCATCACACATATAGCATAATTTTGTTTTTCATGGATTATGGAAACTCACATGATAAGGACAAACAAAACAGGTTTTCAAGCCACAATCTGAAGCAAGTACAGATCCATGGTGTCTGCAAACGTTATGGAAGGCATGGAGAATCCCATCAGCATCACGGCAGACTACAAACTGCAGAGCCCCCAATCTGGCGCATATATGATATATCATCCAATTAGAAAAAGCATTTCATCCAGACACACACACACATATACCATTTTTGCTGTAATTTCAAGGTAGGAACGATAAGGTGTTTGTTATACCACCTTCCAGTGAAGAATTGATTGGGATTTTCTACCTGCGCAGTGAAACCTTGAACAAAAAGGAAGATAAGGGATTTACAAGATTCATGCCCACGTAAGAATCTTGAGTGAAAGTTGATTCGAATTAAATTGTTGTCATTACAGTACCTACTGTCTGCCAACCACGGAAGAATACCCGGTCGAACTCGAGATCAAGAAAGGACGGATCGGTGTACCATGAACTCGGTGGTGTTTGAGCTCGCGACAGCGGGATCGTGGGATCAAACGCATCGACTACAGATCGACTAGAGGTGCTGTGGCATCTACTGTTGATTGGTTCTCGGAATTTCAATCCAGGAAGACGAGTTTTGGGGAGAAGTGTGTGGTGATTGAGGTGGCGAGTGGTGAGGCAGTGTCGTACAAGTGGTATTTCCATCGTACGTTCCTCGAGTGAAATGGACCGGGCTCAGTGGCTCACCAAGCATTAAGAATTTAAGGCTCTCGTTCACATCAAATTTATTTTGAATTCACATAACCTAACTATTTCTTTTATAATTATTATACAGGAAGATGTGAATTGTGAAGATCGGATATATGTGAATTGTGATTGTCACAACAGGAAACAGTTATGACACGTCACCATAATGTAGTGGTGATTTCTTTGGCGCCAAAAAAATAAAATTCACTCTTCGATCCACTACTCAAAGCTTTACATGGTCCATCACTCCACTTTCTTATCAACCTATATAAACACGAACCTGCGATCGGAGGATGATCGCTCTCGGTGAGATCGAGGAGGAGTTAGGGTAGCGATTCAATGGCGACTGCAATGCAGGTTTACTTTTCATCCCCAAATACTTAAACAATCCTTCTGTTTATTTGTCGAATTCCTTCTTCGATTTTAGTCCAAAGCAATGTCGATTTGATTCAGGATTCAGTTTACATCGATCTTCAGATTTTGTTTTAGAGAGTACTCAACTACTCATACGATTTTTGTTGGTTACGAAACGATCGGTGTTGCAGAATCGTAAGATTTATAATCCGCAATCTCAGTCTGTAACAGATTCAAGTTAATCGCATATCTTCATGCGTTTCGTCTTTTTTTAAAAAAATTTATTTCTGTTTTCGAAATCCTTTCAGAGTTGTTAGACGTGATTTAGTTCGTTTCCATTTCGATCTCTAACTAAAAATGTTCTCAAAAAGCAGAATCCAAACATGCAGCAGATGCAACAGCAGCAAGAAAAAGACTCGATCAACACTTCGAAATCGTCTCCAGCAATCCAATCTGGGGACAAGCACGTAAATCTCTACGCTTCAATCTTCTCCTCCCCGATCGACAGCAGCGTCACTCCACCCCCCGGCCTAGCCTCCCAGCCTCCAACTCCATCATCCTCTCCTGGCAGAAACAACCGTAGAGAAAACGGAACCGAAATCTCATCCTCTGACCGCCGGGTCTATCTCGCCCATCTGATGATCCAGTACCGGGCGATGGAAGACAAGTACGGTCTCTGTTTCTCTCACCTCCAGGACGCCGTTGAAGAAGTGAACACTCTCCGTCAGGAGATCTCACGCCTCCGGAAGGCAAACACTGAACTCTCAAATCAGCTTATTCCTTTCACACCAGCGAAAACATTGCTGAGTCCCTTGTCTTTACTCAACGACATCCATCGACTCTCCATAAATGACTTCGACTCAGTCTCGATCCCAACTAACCATCCCCGTTACGATCAACAGCAGCATATGAATATCCCACTATTACAGCAAATGAACATGATCTCTCTGCCCAAATCCATCTCGGTCCGTTCCAGTGGATATGGCAATACCACCTCTGCCGATTCAACTCGCAGCAATATCTCCGGTTCTACCACCTTCGCCGGATCAGTAAACTTCTACTCATATCTCCTTATCTCATATAATCATCGTTAACCTGAGTTGAATTCTTCAGCACGTCTGTGATTCATCCATTCGTTCATTTTCTTAAATATTTCACAGCAAAGAGTGCGCGTCCCAGCGGTAGGAGGGAACATGGTCGGGGAGGAAGAGGGGTTGGAGTTGGATGCATACGGACAAGGAATGTTCAAGACGGAACTGTGCAATAAATGGGAGGAGACAGGAACTTGTCCATACGGTGATCGCTGCCAGTTTGCCCACGGCATCGGGGAACTTGGTCCAGTGATACGCCACCCTCGGTACAAGACCGAAGTTTGTCGCATGGTTCTTGCTGGTGAAGCTTGTCCATATGGACACCGTTGCCACTTCCGTCACGCTCTCGTCCCGAACGACCGATGCTACCTAGGCGCACCTTCATCTTAGTACGGGCGTGGTGAAACACTGAAACATGTGGTAGGTATCATCCCTTTTACAGGTTACCATTTTAGAATAACCAGCTGATGGGTTTTAGCTGATCAGAGAATAGAGTGGCTGTTGAGGCCGAAATAGCCAATCCAGTAGGCTATCGAAGATATATTGTTCAAGACATTAAGCATTGGGTTGGCCTTTCATAAGTGATCCCATTTAATCTTCATATGTTTTGGACTTTTGAGGATTGGGATAATATTTTAAGAAGACCAATTTGCTCTATATATAAAAAAAAAAATATATTCTGAGTTTCTGACTTGTGAATTATTAATTATTATCCATAATAAAGAAAAAGAATGAAGTCCAAAAATACAATAAAGAAAAGGGAATATAGAAAATAGTAAAAAAGAATGAAAGGGATCATGAAATTCTTCGGTCTAAATCCGTACAAACAAATTTTTACCAAATCCTGCAGACTTTACGAGATTCTCCTAAAATCGATAATTTCAGTCCCCACCAATAACCATATATATATTGAATTCATGATCTGGAGTTTGAACCATCAAATTGAATTAACCAGTAATATATGGAATTCCCTGAGCATATGTTCAATGGTAGCGGTGCAGATGCTGTTGGTGGTGGTGGAAACTCGAATATGGTGAAGGAGTACAAGTCGAAGAACATCAATGCAGAAAGGAGAAGACGTGCGAAGCTAAAAGATAGTCATCATGCTCTCCGATCTCTTGTGCCCATCATTACCAAGGTCTTTAATTAATATTACTAAAGAGTTAACCTACATTATAGTTTTTTATAAAGCTGCTAGCTTGTTGTTTCTTTCTTCACTGGAAATTGACAAATGACGTCATGGATTCATTGTGGATGGCATGGGTGTACAGATGAGCAAAGAAGCTACTTTGACAGATGCAACGGACTACATCAGAAAGTTGCAGGAGGAGATACGGAGGCTGGAGGAGGAACTGAGAGAGACGCTACCAGAGGATGAAAATGAGGAGAACCGGGAAGAGGAAGAAGACGAAGATAAGAAGATGGATGTAAAGGGGGAAGTTGACGTGATACCCATTAGTCGGAATGGGTTTTACGTGAAGATGGTGTGCATGATGAGTAAATGCCGTGGGTTTAGTAAGGTGGTTGAGACTTTGGGGAGCATTGGAGGAGAGATGACCAATGTTAGTTTTAATGCCATGGATGGTGTCTGCCAGATCATGTTTTGTCTGGAGGTTGAAGAGAACAAACGGAATTTGAAGGTGGAAAAGGATGATGTCAAATTTCTACTGGAGAAGATGGTCTAAAAATCAATCAATTAGCTAGGCTTTTATATATTTTTCTCTTTTCAATGCCGATTGATTTTCTGCATTATTTCTTCTCTATGTTTTCGAAACAATCTTTTCTTTTCGCCTGTGGTCTGTGGATCACGGAGCCGCGGTCGCGGGTGAAAACCCCTTTTTTATCTCTTTGCATCTGAAGCATGATTTAAAATAAAGCCTTTAATTAATGGACTTAAGGCACTAATGAACTTAATTTTAAAAAGGCTGATTTAAAATCACAATTTTTTTAAAGACGAATCCAAAAAATATAAAAAAGAGTCAAACCATATTAAAACACACACACAAAATAATTATACTTTTACACATAATATATCCGTTGAGATTCATTAACCTTGTATATAGGACAAAACACACACATATCAAACCACCGGCCATATTCAATTTGATCACCAATAAGTTCATTCTCCGGTAAGGAATCATATCTTTTAAATCATCATCACTTGCAACTTGGATCTTCTATTTTCAGTTTCCGATCTGTTTTCACTACGTGTTGTAGTATCTTTTATCGATCGATCGCACTTATAATAACTACAATTCCACACATGCATATCTCATATATATATATATATATATATATATATATATATATTACTGCAAACACAAAATACATCCGAATACACCTGTAATCAAAACACATATCTGGTATCAATTCTAATAAAACAAGAAAGCAATAACAATATATAAAATGTGAGTCGAACTTATACTATGATATGATAAAACCAATATTTATCGATCACCCGCTTCGAGTGTTTGATTAAAGTCCTCAATTGCAATCCAATGTGCATTCAATTCCCCTTATATCATATATATGTTAATTACTGATATCGATCTCCTCCAGTTGTGACCATAATGACATGCGGCGGTCCATTCTCTTATTTGCCACGTAAATAAAAGTAATTTCCAATTTATATTCAAGTTACTTCAAACATTTTTTATTATCAACTGATTTTTTTATTATCGATGAATGTACGTATTACCCATGCCATTTCTGAGGATTCTAGAAGGCCCAAATTCAATACCCCTTTCGCACCCATGTATTCGGTTGAGTTTGAAATTGACTCTCAGCAGCTAGCCCTGTCGAATTAAGTATTTCTTGATTTCCAATTGTTTTCTCATTCCGATTTTGGTTTCCAATATACCAAAAATGTTTATTCCATTTCTTCTTTTCTCTTCCTCAATTCACCCTCTTATGTTCCACCCAAATAGAGTCATCGGGTTCCAAATGACTTGCGTGGGAGGACAATGGTGATTATGGATCGAGGAGCCGAAGTGACCTTCCGGTTGTATATATATCAAACGTGATATTTCTTATTCAACAAATGTAGATTAATTATTACGTTATTTATAATTAATGGGACCAAGTCCATTAATTACAGTTGTAACAATACTTAAATAAACTGATCTTAAACTACTACAATTTAATTATTACAATTCACAACTGATCTAATTATAAATTTAACAACTAGTTAGCTAGCTAAATCATTTTACCAATTCTTGATCAGTTAATTGATTTAAGGTCAATTAATGCATGTTACCTTGTTTTCGGTCGTTACTAATTATATCATTTACCAAGATCGATGAGGTTAGCTTGATCGTGATAGAGATCACCAACAAAAAGGCGTGGTAAGGGACACTGCGGAGCAACTGGAGAAGATATGCTGCCGCGAATGTCGAAACCGGAGAGATAGAAGTAACAGCCACCGGAAGAGCTAGCCCTAAAGCTGTACGTATTCGGACCCGCCCGATTCGGTTAAATGATTATATGCCCTAATTTGGATGGGCGAAACTCTGTTTTTTTTTAAGGTGATTTATATGAAAAATAAAATAAAAATGTTACAAACTACAATAAAAAATAAAAAAGACAATTAAGTAAATAACTAAAAGTACGATAGGATGTGTAGAATAAGTATAGCTTGTTAATCCTCGGCTTGTAAGTCAGTAATCAATAGCGAGGCTTCCTCCCACCTTCTGATAGTTGTATCTTTCAAACTTAACCTGTGCGCTTTTTTAAATAGGCGGTAGTCATAGATGATAGTCAAATCTCGTATGAAATCCCTTGCAACGACTTTTACCGCCAGAGAGAACCCCTTCTTGTGTCGTAGATTCCTCTCCCTCCAAAGATATCATATAAATATTGCAAGTGCATTCCAATGTATTCCCCAGCATGGTGCTGACCTCCTGAATTTGGATATCCCTTCCATGATATCACCCACCCTTATATCTCCTTGTTTTATCTCTGTGATACCTATAAGCTTCCATAGAGCATAATCTGTCAAACTTGTAAATTTGTTCCAAAGAGTCCAGCTGAAGTCGCAATTGAAGAATAGATGGGTTGTCGTTTCCTCAACTGTATCACAAAGGACACACTTTGCTGGAACCACTATCCCCCAATTCTTCAATTTATCGAATGTTCTTAGCTTACCCCATCTCAATCTCCATAAACAGAAGGCTATTTTTGAGGTACGACATGTCCACACTCCTACGGTCAGAGGATCAGAGACGGTTGTCGGTGATAATTTTGCTCTTATAAGGCTCGATTTTATACTACCGCTGATTGAGCAATCCAGTCCTGCAGAATAGCATAATTTGATATCCTCTTTGGCTCTTAGAATGCTAGTCGGGGAATCTTTGGGATGGATTTGGATTTCCGTCAACTTTCTCCCTTTGGAATAGCGTGCCCGCATCCAAACCGTCCAAGGAGAACTCTCATTCCAGATTCTATATGCCCATTTGACCCTAGCAACTCTTGCGAGTAGCACCAAATCCGCCAAGCCTATACCCCCGTCTTCCTTAGTCATAATCATTCTGTTCCATGCCATACCTTTAGAATCTTCCCATATAAACCGATAAATGGTTTGTCGTGCTTTTTTGATAACCGTCATGGGAATTTTGAGACATTAGAACCAATATTGTAGCTTCCCCACTAAAACCCAATTTGCAAGTTGGACTTTTCCTCCATATGACAATGCTCTGTTTTTCCACTTTTGGAGATACGAATTTAATTGATCAATTAGCGGGGCACAGTCCGCACCTTTGATATCCCTCCCAACTAGAGGCACACCTAGATATTTAAGCGGTAAAAGGCTTTCCTGGAACCCCATCAACTGCAGTAGGTCATCCTTGATCTGATCACATGAGCTGGAAAATATCATTGAACTCTTGGAACAATTAATTTTCAGTCCTGAATTTTTTGTAAAATCATCCAGCACTGCCTTAATTGCCCTCAGAGATTTAGGGTTAACCTTTGCAAAGCATAGCACATCGTCAGCGAAAATGAGGTGCATTGGAAAGATCGCTCCCCCCATAACGAAGGTATCCAATTCTCCACATTTTTCGACAAGATGCATTGACTGTAAAAGGTTCTCCATAACTAAATTGAAGAGGATCGGTGAAAGTGGATCTCCTTACCGAAGTCCTCTTCCACTGCCAAATTGAGCCGAAGGCTCTCCCTCTATGAGGATGGAAAAGGTCGCGGTCGAGATACACTGAGTGATGAGTCTGACCAATGCCCCTGAGAATCTCATACTGATCAGAGTAATACGAATCGCTTCCCAGTTAATTGAATCAAATGCTTTAGTAATATCAAGGCTTATACAAACTCGTCTAGCCGTTGCCTTCTGATTGAAACCTCTTAATAATTTCTCCGCTAGGAGGACATTATCAAAAATGATTCTACCCTTTGTGAAAGCCGCTTGATTGTCTGAGAGTAGCTCTGGAGTTACAAGCTCAATCTTATTAGCTAATAATTTAGATATGATCTTATAAATTGTGTTTACCCCAGAAATTTAGGAATGATAGTGATGAATGTATTATTGATGAGCTTTAAAGAACCTCGTTCGTCGAAAAAATCCTCTATAAGCGTCATCACATCTCTCTTAATAAGTCCCCAGTATCGTTTGAAAAATCCCGCCGTAAACCCATCGGGTCCTGGGGCTTTTTTCGGACACAAGCTAGAGATCACTTCCCACACCTCCTTCTCCACTGGCCTCCGCGCCATCCAATGATTCATCTCTTCTGCCACTAATTTCGGGACCCATCTCAGAGGGTTATCGGTGTTACTGTTCAAAGGATGTCTTTCACGAAACAATTCTTTAAAATAAGCGACTCCTTCCTTCTCCAGTTGGTCCCTTGTTGCTAGTGGATTCCCTTGATCATCTAATTAGTTGCACAACATAGAATTCCTTAGGCTCCAGTCTTTGGTTTTTTGGCTAAAAAATCTAGTGTTAGAATCACCCTGCTTCAGCCAATTCACTCTTGAACGTTGCCTATGCTCTAGTTCCTCCCTTCCAAGCAGATCCCGAAGTATTAATTTCTCTTCAACCAGCTTTTGTTGTAACTCATGACTATCTGGATCTTCCGTTAAGCTCAATACACTCCCCCTATTGATTTTCTGATAGATTCGATTTGTTTTTCAATGAAGTCTGCCCCTGTAGCCATAACTTGGTAGTAGAATTTACTAAACGCAGTTTAGAGTTGAAGGTAAACATAGCAGTACCCTGAAGATTTGGTTCCCAACATTTTTTGACTAACTCCAGATATCCTTCCTGTCCCATTCATGTGTTGACAAAACGAAAGGGCCTCTTGGCTTTAGAAATTTGATGAAAGGTAACCTCGAAACCATGGTGGTCGCTAGACCCCGCAATGTAGAGATTACAGATTAAGTTGGGCCAGAGGGTTCTCCAGTTCTCATTAATTAGGGCTCTATCAATCCGGCTCTCGCATCTATTACTTCCAACTGCATCATTGCTCTACGTAAAAAATCCTCCTTTATAGGCATTTCAGTAGTGTATGTACTATCTATCATCGATCGGAATTCAGCCTGCCCCGCGTCAGAATAATCACCTTGTCCTCTCCTTTCGGTGACACAGATAACCTCGTTAAAATCACCTAATATTATCCATTTTTCATGGTGGACTGTCGGATAAATTTTAATTATATCCTCCCAGAGCGACCTTCTTTCCGCAGGCGTATTTCGACCGTAGACAAGCGAGATGTATAAGGATAGTCCAGCGTTATTGGTAAACTTGAAATGCATTAGTTGTTTAGTTACAACTAATGGGCTTCCTGATCAGATCATTGGATTCCAGAAAATCCATATCGAATCACCTTTATCGGGTTCCCATGCATTAGAATTTGATAAGTGAGCCCATGTATCATTGAAAAGTTCAGCTGCTTTCCCTTGATTGCTTTTCTTGACTCGTGTCTCCAGGATTCCAACAATTTCCAATCTTTTCCTGACCATTAGTGACAAAACCTCCCTTTTCTTTTTCTTTCCATTGAACCCCCTCACATTCCACATGAAAAGTGTCATCTCGGTTCTTAGACAGCCCTGGTGGAAGTCAAGAGGATTTAATGACCAGCAGCGCCGGCTCGAGGAGTCTCTTGCGCTGCCTGAGAAATTAAGAATTGAGTGATTTGGTGTTTCCATACTAGCCCTGGATTTGGATTTGGGTTATCAATCGTCATGATCGCGGGAGTTGGGATCCCATCCACATTGACAACTATTGATGAAGGTGAGCAAGCCTGTTGATGCGAGTCTTGTGGACTTAGACCCTGTGGACTGACGTTCAGATCTATGTCCCTAGTTTGATTCAATCTTAATGCCGAATCCACTGAACTATCTGAGCCCTCATCTTCTTCATTCAAAGTATTCATGATCGGGACGTTGACTTCCACTGTATGCGTTGCGACCTCCTCAGAAGATTTCATCCTTCTCTCCTTCCTCTGCTGCTTCTGCCTCTGCCTTCTTCTTATTCGAGCAGCCCTTCTCTTCTGTGTCCTCGTAGCCCTCTGTGTTTCTGATTCTGAATTTCCTTCCTGTTCAGGGACTTTAGGGGATTCTCTAAAAGTAATTCTCCTTCTACGAGTGTTAACGCCCGCTGTTGAGATACTTGGTGGTGGGTTAGAGAAATCGGGTTCTTGATTAATGGTAGCATCCACTATCAGGGGTGTTCGGAGACAAGCTTCAGTTGTATGACTGTATCCCTCACACCATTTACACGAAGGGGGAACGGATGGATATCTCACTGTAATTTCCTCCGTCACTTGACCGTTCTGCCCATCTATTATTATTTTCGTACTTCCGGAAAATTTAAGGGCAGCATCCACTACCACTACTAACTGGACAATCGTCTGATCATCTTTGATCGCAAATCTGTCATTTAGAGGTGTGCCTAGGGTGCTAGCAATTCTTGCGATGATTCCCGCGTTCAAGAATTTCTCATTCAGCGCAGGTAGAGTAACCCATATCGGGATCGTCGATAAAGTCTCAGTTCTGAAATCCAGTGATGGTTTCCATTCTCGTGCTAACATAATCTCCGATTCCATCCAGAGCCATTCCTCCCTAAAAACTTTCTCATAATCCCTTTCATTCTGAATCGTAACTTTAAACCCGATCCCTTCCAGTACCACCACTTTGTAATCTCTAGTCTCTTTCAATCCCCACTTTTTTGTTATGAAATCCTTCAATTTGGTAAGCGAAGGATTTATTCCTAACACCCTCAATAAAATTGTAAATTTCTTCGTAACACTACAAAAAAAAGTAGACAGTTCGGACGAAGCAAAGTTAACGGAATTTCCGTTACAAATACTTATTATCAAAGTTAACGGAATTTGTAACGGAATTTCCGTTAACTTTGCTATTTCCGTTACAAATACTAGAACTTATATATTGTAACGGATTTTTTAACTATTTTTAACGGATATTCCGTTACAAATAACAATTATTTAATAATTTTCATAATTAGGGTTAGGGTAAGGTTAGGGTTAGGGTTAGAGTAAATGTAAA
>LFYR01000642.1:265254-355304 GCA_001185155.1 Zostera marina | reverse complement strand
TATGATCAATAGAGTCGCAAAAATGCATACAATTTTTCCTTTGAATGTGAACTGGCCGAAACAAACATCTCAGAGCTTTCGACAAGCATTCGAGTACATTGAGGTATGTTTTTTTTTATTTTCTGATTTAGATTTTTTTTAGTCGAATAATTTTTCAATTTTTATTATATAGGTTGATTTTGATTTAGACGGTTACCCAAATGCTCATCAATACATCAAATTCAAACTCAACAATACTTGGAGACGTTATCGAAACTACATAAAGGAAAAATACTTTGACCCATTTGTTGATGATGAATCAACTGAAAGGATGTATGCTAGTCTTCCTCCATACATTGATCGATTCACTTTCGAAAAGTGTGTGGAAGAATTATGGACTACAGAAGAATTTAAGGTATTGTTTTACATACATCCATACTTCAATAATTTACTATTTTATATTATAAGTTGTTTAACATTATATATGAATTCGCAGAGAAAATCAAAAATAAACAAAACAAACCGGAGTAAGAAGATACTAAACCATAAAACAGGGTCAATTCCTTTCAGTGCAATAAGAGAAAATCTGCAAAGCGAAGGCATTGAGGCATCACGAATCAATGTATTGATTCGTTCTTCTGGTACTGACAACGAAGTCGTTGTAAGTCTTAGTTTATTTTATAATGTTCATAAATAGTAGTTTATTTATCTACTCATAGCTTATTACTTATTTTATAGAGAAACTTGTCTGAATATTACAAAAGTGATGAAATTCAAGAATTACGTCCAACAACGGATGAAGATGTATGTTTTAAATTATTTTACTATTTCAAATTATTCAAATGTTTTATTTTCTTATATATTATTTTTCGCACGTAGGTGATTCAACAAAAATGCATTTCTAAGTTTATTCAAAGCAAAAAAGGGAGCCACATTGGACTTGGTGGAGGATCATTTGCTGAGTCGAGCACTGCTTCTACCAGATTTTCAATTGAAATGAATGCAAGATCTATCGAGAAAGACAAAGAAAAAGAAAAAGGAAAAGAAAAAATGAACGATCGAATGGAAAAGCTAATGGAGGTATGTGTATGAAAGTCAATAAAATTTTAAAGTAATACATAAATATAAATGAATCTTAAATGTTTTACAGGATAATCAAATTTTAAAAAGGAAATATGATGAAATGTTTGATATGTTTGAAGACCTGAAGAAAACAGTTTTATCTCAATCAAATACAACTCCACAACCTTCAGATCGTGGATCGTTGCAAGATAGAAGTATTAATG
Source organism: Zostera marina (assembly GCA_001185155.1). Lineage (NCBI taxonomy): Eukaryota > Viridiplantae > Streptophyta > Magnoliopsida > Alismatales > Zosteraceae > Zostera > Zostera marina. Next base: position 354,039 of record LFYR01000642.1, on the reverse strand, counting down.
CAGCTCAGAGTGATCAAAGATATCAAACTCCTCCATCGAAATAGGTCTTTCATTTTATTTTTGTCGAATGTTAGTTTTTTTGAATGTTAGTTTTTGTTGAATGTTAATTTGTTGAATGTTACTTTTCTTGAATGTTGAATATTGTTTATGTATTGAATATTTGTTGAATATTGAATGAATTTACAAGAATTAATATTAATTGAATGAATTTACAGGAATTAATATTAATTGCATGAATTTACAGGAATTTGGAATGATTTTACAGGAATTTGCAATGATTTTACAGGAATTTCAGAATTCCAGTGGCACTGGAATTCTGGAATTTTTCCCCCCTCATTTTTAAAGGAAATTCCGTTACAAATTTTTTTTCCTCATTTAGTTAACGGAATTTCCGTTAAAAATAGTATTTGTAACGGAAATTCCGTTAACTTTGCTCGTCCTAACTGCCTACTTTTTTTGTAGTGTAACCTCCTTCAGTTGTGATTCTTCAATTCTCGCATGAGGTTGGTTGTTGATGAGTGTAGGTTGGATGAAGCTTAAATTCTTTATTGGTCTGTGATTAGCGATTGGAACCCATGTATAAGCTTGGTCCCTTGCGTTAATCGTAACTAGAAAAGATAAATTCCAACGGTAGTAAGAACACGTTTCCAATGTGTTGCTCCCTCCCTAGCCTCTCTACCGACACCCCGCTACTCAAGCACTCCTTAAAGAGAAGCACCCGCAGAACTAACGAATGGCGGCGATTAACTAGAGAAGGCCGATCGAAGATCGCTAACGCTCATTTCTCCGTCGACCTATTTTTTAGGGGCAACGTCTTATATCTTGATCGGTCACTCCACTCTATCCTTCCTGTTATCACCCCGTTACCCAAGCATCCCACGCAAAACGCGGAACACCCCCAGAACTGACGAATGATAGAGGTTAGATAGAGATAAGCACCAGAGATCGCAAAACGCTTATCTCTCTAATGTTTATCAGTTAGCTCCAATCAAAGACAGTGAAGATCACCAAAAATCGTTCACAAAACTATCGTGGAAATGAGTTCTTCCCAAAAAGCGTTACAAGCGTGGATTCTCAAACCAAGTAACAAAACCCAATAGCCAAATTCTTTCTTCTTCCTCTTTTATTTTATTTTATTTTTTAAAATAAGCGAAGGCCAATTACACTTTCACTCACACTCACCACAATCGCCGATTAAGCCACAACAATCGCCGATTAAGCCACAACAATCGCCGATTAAGCCACAACAATCGCCGATTAAGCCACAACAATCGCCGACTCAACACCCTCTTACACTCGTCGACTCAAAATTAGGGAAGCCCTTGCGGAATCAACCCTAATCCCTCGTGACGGAGGGTACCAATCGTCAATCACACTCACCGCAGAGAGCTCGTGATAGCAACGCTAACGGAATCGCAATATGAGTGTGTCGTAGGACTGGAACAGTGACCAAATCGGAAGTGGAAGGAGGAATCGCTCTACTCTCCCGCTCACGGAAGGGCTCACTTAGCGATCGCTTGCAGTACACAAGCGCTCGCCAGAGCTCTCTCCCGTTCACGCAAGCGGATGGGTTTGCGATTACTTTGGTTCCTCTTCAGTTGCCGTATCTGGATCGGGCAGATGGGGACGTGCAGGTGGAGACGTGCTCGCGGTCTCACAGCCGGGTGCGTGCTCGCTCTCGCAAACGGAGGCGTGCTCGCTCACGCCGACGGAGGACTCGCTGACGTGCTCGCCCACGCGTTCAAATCGTGCTCGCTCTCGTGAAGACAGAGGTCAACGAACAGAAGGAGGCGTGCTGGTCTTGTGGTCTCGCCACGGAGGCGTGCTCGCACTTGCATATGGAGGCGTGCTCACTCTCACAGGCGGAGGACTCGTAGCCGGTGCTCGCGTTCTGGACGGTCTCCGCTTCGTATTCTCCGCTTTGCTTTTTTAGACTCTGTTTTATTATTTGTTTATTTCCTGTTATTATTTTTGTTTATTTTGCAGGGTTATTTCAGTCATTGTAATAGTTAGTAAGGCATATAAATTGCCAAATATTTTTAACCTAAATTTAATACAATCTAGACTTTTGTAATAGCTGCTACTGTTTCATTGTTCAAGCAGCCTCCTCATCTGAATTCGATCTCTCTCCCTATCAGATCGCTTATGTGTTTGGCCAATTAGTGAAGTCGTCTATATATATATATATATAGAGTGAGGTAGGTTTAATGAATTGGGTTGTATGAATGTGAATAGATTCTCACATCATGCGCCCATCAAATTGCTGTAAAAAGTTGGCATTAAATCTTAAGATCGATTTTAAATTTTCAATACATCGAACATGTACATGCACGGGTGAACATATATATATATATATATATAAATTAAAATAGAACATATATATACGAATTATAAAATTAACATCCACGTACATAAAAAAGTCAACATGTATGTGTGTAAACTTAGACATCTCGATCGATCTGGCGATTAATTATTGGATATTATATTATCTAGAGGTTCGTTTTCTACCAAAAGTCAAATATTTGAGCATCAAAAAGTCAAGAAACAACGATGATGTGTGCTGAAGTGATTAAATAATAAACATGGGTTTCTAAGTCAATGACGTGTTAAATTAAAACATTTATCCACCAACACACATAAGTAGGCATATATAATAGCATCTAGCCGCCCAATATTAATTGACATATGAGATAACACACAGATCGATAAGATCGGATTAATAGAATTTTGTTCTTAAATAAACAGCAACTTGAATATTCGATATATATCAAACAAAAAACAGCAACTTAATCGGATTGGATTTTAACTTGGATTGATACAGCTAGTACTTACGTTAAACATATATAAATTAATTAAACCATGATTTTTGGTCATCAATATTCATATAATATAAGTAAGCTAGATATATAGAATACGTCCAAATAAAAGAATTAATCTGCATCTAACTACCATCTCTGACCATCGTTTATATAAAAAATCGCATAAATTAAGTTTGGAATATACAACTATCAGAAGATGAGAGAAAATATTGTTATTGATTACTGATCTATAAGTCGAGGATTAACAAATTTTATTTATTTCACAAATCTTATCGTACTTTTAATTTTTTTAGTTATTGCTAATTGTAATATCTTTATTTTATTTTAATCCAAGTCGTTTATTTAAAAAAAAAAAAAAAAAAATGGAGGTGATTTGTTTTGTTATTATTGAATGCAAATTATTAATTATGTGAATCCAATTGACTTTTCATATTTACGCATTTTATATCAAAAATAAATTATGTATCTGAATTTTATTTTAATCAACGTAGATACGTGGTTGAACTATGTAAAGTAATTCATATTTTATTCGTATGGTATGTGTATTTTAACGATCGAAGTAGTTATAATAAATTATTTGTTTTAATTAATTACTTTTACTTGTAATAAAAAAATTACAAAACATTTTCAATTTTATTATTTTATCTACGTGTTTTATAAATTATAAGTTTATAACTAATAAAAAAAATACATATATAGAGAGTACAAGTGTAGAAGCTGTTTCTCGTTGACTTTGTGTGAATTTGAAACGTGGTAGTAAAGACACGACCTATCTCAGTATCTCCCAGTTGTCGATATACCTGTCCGTACGTATAGCCGACTTCTTAAACAATAAATACCACCCATTCTTTTTCATTTCATATTTCTTATCTCTCCGTCTATCTTTTCCTTCTTCCTTACAGATTTACAATACAATACAATACAATACAGAGAGAATCCCAAGAGTCGTCGCCGGCGGATATCATGATGGCAACGGAGCACATCGGCCAGAGGAACAAACGGATCACCGTAGATGTGATTAAGAAGACGACTTCTGATCGTGCTGTTAAAGATAATAAGTTACAGATAGTTAACCTCAGTGGTATGTCTTTGTCTACTCTCTCTACCCCGTCTCTCAATCTCGCCACCATAACCAAGCTCGACCTCTCCAATAACAACCTCGAGGTGATTATTTTACAAGTTATCCTTTCGTGCCGTGCTCAATTGTTTATGATATATGTGGCTGATCATTTTATTCGCGCGCGTTCAGGTGATTCCCGAGTCTTTCACGGCGAGGATGCTGAATTTAGTGGTGTTAGATGTGGAGTCAAACCAACTGAAAACCCTTCCGAATTCCATAGGATGTCTGACTAAGCTCAAGATACTTAACGTTTCCAGCAACCTCCTGGAATCACTTCCAAAGACCATCGAGAATTGCATGTCACTGGAGGAGATAACCGCGAATTTCAACAAACTTACCAATCTTCCGGAGACGATGGGTTTCGAGTTGATGAATCTGAAGAAGTTATCCGTAAACTCCAACAAGATCTCCTTTCTACCTTACTCAACCTCTCACATGACCTTCCTCCGCTATCTCGATGCTCATCTCAACTGTCTCCAGTCCCTCCCGGAAGGTCTTGAAAACCTTATCCGTCTGGAGACTCTAAACGTCAGCCAGAATTTCCAGCATCTAAACTCCATACCACCGTCGATTGGGCTTATGCTATCACTCACCAATCTTGACATAAGCTACAACTCCATCACCCATCTCCCCGGTTCCCTTGGCTGTCTCATGAAGCTTCAAAAGTTTCGCGCAGAGGGAAACCCTTTGGTGTGCCCTCCGATGGAGGTCGTGGAACAAAGCATCGATGCTGTGAGAATCTACCTCAACGCCAAGATGATCGAAACGGATTCCACAGCTGCCAGCAGTAAAAAGGGTTCGTGGATAAAGAAACTGGTGAAACGTGCAACTTTTAGTCCCGGTATGCGAAACTCAAACGTCGCGGTGTTTGAAGCGGACAGAGATGATTACTTGCTCTCCGATTACAATTCTATCGAAGGATTCGCAACTCCGAGGAGACCCAAAAGTCACATAGGCATGTTCTCACCGCGCCGCCTCTTCTCACCTCGTAAGAACAAAGCATCCGTACTACACTAAGCTTTCAAGTAATCTGACAAAAATAATCAAAACCATTCACATTTCCGAGATACGCCGTACTAATGATTCGTATTTACATTCCCTATATTTTATTATTTTAAAAGACACTTTTTTTTATTAAGAATACTTTGTATTAATAATAAAAGTTCATAGTAGATAATGTAAAAGATGATTAAAGTTCATAGTAATTAAACCTACGCATGGGGGTTAGTCTTGGCTAACCTTCCTTCATCATTCGTGGATGAGCATTTGCAACGCGTCCCACTGGAGCAACGCTTGCCGTTCGCTCGGATTAGAGCACCTTCGTTTGAATTTTCTTTCATTAAACCCAATTTCTGTCATTGCGAGAATCTGTCTCAGCAGCACCTGTTTGGGCTCGCGTCGTGCCTTCACCCTCCTTGAATTCCTTTGCTTCCATATGTGGAAGAGGGTTATGCCATAAATATTCCACACCATCCCCCATAGAGGAGTTTCATTAGTCACTTTGTTTAGCTTAGCTGCAACACTTTCGAAACTGTTGATGTCATTGAGCTTCACCAAACCCCCGGCTGCACGTACCCATTGCTTCCACCAGGATCCACCTCGTGTAGTCACATGTCGAGAATAGGTGGTCTGTTTTCTCTGAGCTCGAGTTGCAGAGTTCACAGTTTCCGGGAATTGACATACCTCTCTTAATCAATCGATCTTTGGTCGGAAGGTTCCTTCTCCTTATTCTCCAAAGATTGAGGGCAACCTTACCGATTTTGTTAGCCCAGACGCCCTTTGCCAATTCATCAATTGGGAGCTGGGGAGATAGAGTAGCTCGCACATTCTTTGCAGCTATCCAATTTAAAAGACACTTGTTCACTATACTACACATCTATAGTCTGTCTTATAAGTCTACACTATTAGTGGGCCGGGTCTAGTCTAACACAGATTTAAAATAAATAAATAAATAATTAAATAAATATTGTTTACTAAAATTTAAAATAAATAAATAAATACAAAAATATAGACGCGACGCGAGATAAGAATCCCAAATAAAACACACTACAAATACTAATTATCGGGCTAACACATAATGTAAATTATTTTACTATCACTTACAATTAATGTTATTTTTTACATAAATGCATTGCACATTTGCACATCTCTATCTTAAATCTAAATTACATGGAGAAAAGAAACAAGTTATTTTTTTCTTTCACTTCTGCAAGTCTGCCTGCCATAAACCCCTCCAACAAGTTGCTGTGCAATCTAACACTGTCTACAATGTACATTCAAACACCCTGATCAAACAAACTCCATCATGTCGCCAAGTTAATTTGAAGTTTCTGATACTTGTGCTTCAACAGATCTGGGTATTAATGAAAAATCATACCATATTTCCATTAGAATGTCTAGAAGCAAAGCTCGGAGATCTCTCGGAATTATTCTTAAACAACGCCACAAGCATTTTCTCCAATGACTTTGCCGTGTACTTAACATACTTGCTAGAAGATCCATCTTGCTCTACTAATGGACCATATGTTTGCATATAGCTTATGTATACTGGTTTGATTGTTTTGATCGCCAGTTGCCGTACACTTGTTCTCAATTCTTTATCCAATATAACCCAATGTGACTGCTTCCTATACATCTCCTCTAACTTTTCGTTGAAACCCTTCAAACGTTTTTTAAGCAAACCCCTAGCCTCCGCCCTTCCTCCAGAGAACAATTCCAGCCCTTCTTTGCTCAACAATGCAGGGAGTTTCCCCCAGCTATCTTTAGCATATTTGCTGGTATAGTGGTCCTTTAATTGTTCATGCTCCCTCAACCATGATTGTCCGAACAATTCCCCCAGCTTCGTTCCTCTTAATTTCTTTTCGAAATACCAATGAGCATTCATCAAGAACACATATGACAGAGTTTTGTCTTCGTAAAGCTTCGACCATGTATCCAAATTTTGTACTAAAGCAAGAATTATCTGAATAACGGCATCAGTGAGAATACTGTCCTGGAATTTCTCACCTTTCCAACTCCTGTTAATCTTGAGAACCTGGCTCAAAACTGCCTCATATTCATTGCTGAGTAGGATGTTGCAGTAATCTGTCATGAAGTAAATGAGGGTCGGAAGCCCTCCATTTATTGGCGGATGCAATGACCTCTGCAACTCCACCTGGTTTAACAATTCGTAGAAGATCTCACAAGCACCATCGATAAGTTTCTTGATAAGTTCCCTGGTAACGTTCTTGATCTCTGCACACGGTTTCCCTCCAAACAATTTATTAAAATCCGACCTCAGGCTATTCAGCGATACGAAAATGTCCAGTAGCTTCAGAAGTTTGATGGGATCCTTTTTACAGTTGGTAACCATCAATCCAAACCTTAAAAACCGTAAAATCCCGGCTTGAGCGGCGATATCTGCAAAACACCCCATCCCCAATTCTGGCGATCCGAATTTTTCGAAAATTTCTAAACACAGCTCGTACTCTGCATCGAAGAGATGTTTGATTGAAAACTCCAAGTGTTTCCCCCACATGACGATATCATTCTCTATGCTCTTCACATCTGTAAAATCTGAATTGGACATATTAAGATAATCCAATCCTAAGGAACGGAGACTGGAATTCACAATATTCCCTCTAACCTCAACGTAGATTTTGACACACCTATCGATCCTGTCATTCACCATCATTCTCTCCATAATCAACACGATCTGCTGAATAATATCAACGGGAAGCGGAGGACATGCAATTGATTGGAGATCGGTCGTCAGAAGAGGAACACTGTGTTCCTTTATAAGGCTTCGGAACTTGGATTCCAAACGATTGAGAGCCGCATCGAGAAGTCCACCATCGAGAGGATATTCCAAATCCAACCCCGCTTGTTTAATAGAAATGACCAAATCATTCATAAAAGCAGTATGCCCATGTTCAGAAGCAGAATTCTTCTTGATGTAGTCCACAATGTCTTCCAGCCACTCGACGGCAAAGCGGTATTTATCAGAAAGAAAGGATAGCGCTTCTTCTAATTGACGGATGCGGGTTAGGTACGCCGAGATGTCATCGACGGTTTCAGAAAGGAGAGAGAATTCAAGTCGGTGCACGGTATCAAAAACCCTGAGAATCGCCGCCGCGGGAATGATAGCCTCGTCTATCTGAGACGAAAAGGAGTCAAGTGTTTTTTGATCGGCAGAAATCGGACGGAGTGCCGTGGATAGGGCGCACAATCGACGCCGGATTGGATCGACGCGGGATTCCGTGGAGAGGAACCGGGTGATGGATTGTGAGGATGTTATTGTGGTTTGAAGGCAAGCACGTGCGGCTTTGACATGGTCGATCGCAGTAGCAGTGATTTTGGCCATGAAGATCAGCGAAACAGAAAGCTGAGACGAAATCGACAAGTGGTCGTGATGATCCGCAAAGTGTCACTCGTGGTCGTAGTCAATCGGGGGAAATGACGAAGAAGATCATCGACATTGGAGAATTCTCCCTATGATTGTTGACGGAAGATAAGAATTTAATCTAACCGCCGGCGAGCTTCCCAGCTGCGATTCTGCGATGTTTGGTGGTTGTGCCGTGCACGTTGTCGGAAGTGGACTGTTGGTTGGACACGTTTACTTATGAATTTTTTTTATCAATACAGTTTCGTAATTTATTAAATAGCAAACTCGGTAGTCGGTACTCACTACTGTACTCAGTAGCGAATGGTGGTGATCCATTACACAAATGGGTAACGCTATTTTATGTATCAACAAAGTATGATTAATATTTAATCATGTTTGTTAAATGTTAAGTAAGCTGCTTGCTTTAAGAAGTTAAGCCTTAGATTGATCATTAATGTAATAATAATTTCCAATTATTGGGAATCAGACCATGTGATCGATCTGAATCGTTGGTAAGACGTCTAAATCATCATCCATCCGTTCAAAGGAATTAAATTGTTCCAAAATTACCTACCCTTTTTATAAAAGGAAACGAATGAAAGGATTGTTAAAGGTTTGATGTTTTATTCCCGTTGTTTATTTAATTTTCACTTTCATTTGACTCTGTTATATCGATAGATTATTATATAAAAAATTACACTCCGCAATCGTAGGGAGGAACAGTTATAAATGTCTTTCTTAATTATGTTATTGCAGCTGTCACTTCTCACTTGTGCGTAAAGTAACAGTTACCAAAAATAATATTGTAATTAACTGTCATTAATGGAATTTGATTATTTAATAGAGTTGTTAGCTTATTGTAAAAAAATGAATTTAAGAATTTCATAGTATTATCTAGGTATCGATAAATTGAAGAATTATCTAGAGGGATAGTGCTTCCAGCAAAATGTGTCATTTGTGATACAATTGAAGAAACGATAGCCCATCTATTTTTTAATTGCGACTTCAGCTGAACTCTTTAAAACGAATTTACAAGTTTGACAGACTATGTTTTATGGAAGATTATGAGTATCACAGAGATAAAGCAAGGAGATATAAGGGTGGGTGATATCATGGAAGGGATATCCAAATTCAGGAAGTCAGCACCATGCTGGGGACTACATTGGAATCCACTTGCAATATTTATATGACATCTTTGGAGGGAAAGAAATCTACGACACAAGGAAGGGCTCTCTCGGGCGGTAAAAGTCGTCGCAAGGGATTTCATACGAGATTTGGCTATCATCTATGACTACCGCCTATTTTAAAAAGCGCACAGATTAAGTTTGGAAGATACAACTATCAGAAGGTGGGAGGAAGTCTCGCTATTGGTTACTAACCTACAAGCCGAGGATTAACAAGCTATATTTATTCTACAAATCCTATCGTACTTTTAGTTGTTTACTTAATTGTTTTTCTTCTTTTTTATTGTAGTTTGTAACCTTTTTATTTTAATTTTAATATAAATCGTCTTTAAAAAATAAAATATTAAAGAATTGACAATAGCTGAATTGAAATTAATAGCAAATGAATAGAGATACGAACAGCGGAACAGATAGATTTTATTGTAATTGAAGATTGAATTAAACTATCTAACAAACATTATTAACTTGAAATGAAATAACGGAATTGAAATGAAATTGAAAGTTGAAATTGAAAGTTGAAATGAATTGAATTAAAAACTGGAAATGAAATGAACAATAGAACTGAAAATTGATTCGAACTGAATTAAAAACGGAATTGAATTGAATTGATGGTAACTTTTATTTTACAGAACTTGAAAGTAACAGAATGATTAGTCTAGAATTTTAGTGAAATTAAAGGTACTGAATTATGCAGGAAAATATTCACTGAATGAAATTGAATTTAAAAGAAATGATTCAAACTAACATGTATTAAATTGTTTGGAATGAAAGACACATTAAGATGATCGAAGGTGATGTCAATAGCAAGATGTAACAATTTAGTTAGACTTGGGAGAGGTAATTGCACGTCTGAAACATGATTTAAACATATCTGAGCAGAGCGTCGACGACACAGCCATCGGCGACATGGTAACTGACCAAGAGACAGAACGCAGGTCCCACAGGGTGAAACGTTCAGCTTATAATAAAGACTATATTTATTATTAAGAAGTTACAATTATCATTGATGGGGTGAAACCCGACCAATACTCCAAGGCAGGTCATTTGGCGCTTGCTTGCGCGTCTTGGAGTACTGGTCGGGTTTCACCCCCATCAATCATTATGTAGGAAGTCGGCTACAATTATTAAGTAGGAAGTTACAATTATCATCAAGTAGGAAGTCGGTTACAATTATCATTAAGTAGCTAAGAATATGTAACTGCTTTGTTGGGGTATAAATAAACAAGGACACCCATTGTTGGGGTATCCAACTTTCAATGCAAACAAAACTCTTCTCACCACCGGCTCCTTCGGGGGAATTTCTCCTCCAATCTCCGACTCCCTCCGGGAGACATCGCTCTGTTGTGTGGCCATCGGGTCTCACTGCTACATTGGTGCTTTCACTGTTTGGCGATAATAACGGAAGTCGCGAATTCATATACGAAGTCGTTATCATATTATCAATTAATATGACAACGAATGAAGATACAAATGATCAATTGGAGGACATACGCGAAGAGCTGGGGAAGGTGGTGACCGATCAGGCATCCCGCCTATCTCGCCAGGACTTAGCAATCACAGACATGACTAATCAGATCGGTGATCTGACACTGATAATCAAGGAAATGCAATCAGTGCTGGGTTTAGGAGTAAAAAGTGGGGAGTCATCGAGTCAGAAAGCGACGAGATCGATTCGTTTGGATCTACCCAAATTTCAGGGAACAGATCCAGAAGGGTGGTTCTTTCAAGCGGAGGAGTATTTTACATTTCACGGAATCGCGGATGATTCACGAATACAAATCGCAGGATTCCGCATGACTAAGGGAGCACTGAGTTGGATACACGGTCTTCGGCGCAATAATCTCCTGTCCACTTGGGACAAATTCACTGAAGATATGCACGAGAGGTTTGGGGAGTCAGACTTCGAGGATAAATTACAGGAGCTATCACACATCCAACAAAAATCTTCGGTATCGGCTTGCTTAGAACGGTTTGAAGAACTGCTCAATGAAGCAACAGGACAATCAGAAGCATCCTTAATAAGCTTCTTCATCGGGGGTCTCAAGGCAGAATTGAAAAGCGAAATCAATATAGCAAAGCCAGATACACTTCGGAAAGCGTTTTCTCTAGCCAAAGTGTACGAAGCTAAGCAGAACAAAGGCGGAAATCACATTCCGTCGACGAAGCCAATCATCAAAAATCGCCCGGAGGGAACTAAAGGGGTACCAATCGTTCGGAAGATGCTGACCATAGAAGAGCGGAAGGAGCGCACAGCCAAGGGGTTGTGTTTCAACTGTGATGAATCATACTAGTCTCCCGGTCACAAATGTAAAGGGCGATTGTATCGGATGGACGCGGAACAGCAGTGTCTGGTCGAGCTGCTGGACCAACACGAGCCGATGAAAGAGAGGAGGTGATGAATCCGGTAACTACAACTGAAATTAGCATGCAGGCGTTCTCGGGAACGTTCAATCCAAGAACAATCAGATTATCTGGTTGGGTGCAAGGCCGTCCTCTGTCAGTACTCATCGACAACAGCAGCACACACAATTTCATTCAGGAAACTGTGGTAAATCGTTTAGGATTTGAAGTGGAAACTCTCCCAGCATTTAAAGTATTCATTGGTAGTGGGGAGTATTTGGTCTGCAAGGAAGTGTGTAGGCAGGTCATGATTTCAATTCAGAATACTACGATAACAGAGGATTTGTTTGTGTTACCAATGGGTGGCGCCAATATCGTTTTGGGCATTCAATGGCTGGGAAAACTTGGTCCGGTGACGACGGATCATAAGGAACTGATTATGGAATTTGAAGGAGGGAAACGAGTCCGTTTTCAAAGGGATCACCTGTTAGCGAATGCGGAAATTTCTAAAGCAGGACTCCAGAAATTAATTTCGAAGGGTGAAGTAGCGTATTTTTGTCACTTACGAGGGGAGCAGAACCGAGTAGAAGGGACGAAATCGTGGCCGGAACTATCAGAAATTTTGGAGAATTTTAGCGATGTGTTGACTGAACCAAAAAAATTGCCGCCAGATCGGACCACCAACCACCGGATCAATCTCGTACCGGGTGCACAACCGGTGAACGTTCGACCCTATCGATACCCACATTACTTGAAAAACGAAATTGAGAAGCTTACCGGAGAAATGTTACAACAAGGCTTAATCAAGCACAGTATTAGCCCCTTCTCCTCACCGGTTTTACTGATAAAAAAAAGGACGGGAGTTGGCGTTTTTGTATCGATTACAGAGCACTGAACGCCGTTACCATTAGGGATAGATTTTCCATTCCCACGATGGATGAGCTTATGGATGAATTGCAGGAAGCGGTAGTGTTCTCGAAATTGGATTTGCGGGCGGGATACCACCAGATTCGAGTAGAAGAAACAGACACCGAGAAAACGACTTTTAGGACCCATCAGGGTCACTACGAATTCACGGTGTTACCATTTGGTCTATCCAACGCTCCGGTGACCTTCCAGTCAACCATGAATCAATTACTACAGCCAATGTTGCGAAAATACGTCATCGTCTTCTTTGACGATATTTTGATTTACAGTTCTTCATAGGAGTTGCATAAGGAGCATTTAATTGCGGTATTTTCGTTACTAAGACAGCATTGTTTTTTTGTCAAGGAATCCAAATGCGCCTTTGGAGTAAAGGAGCTCGAGTATTTGGGGCATGTTATTTCGGCCGAGGGGATCAAGCCAGATCCAAAGAAAATTGAGGTAGTGGTGAACTGCCGAACCCAACCACGGTAAAACAAATCAGAGCCTTCCTCGGACTAACAGGGTACTATCGCAAATTCATCGCACAATATGCTCAGATAGCGGCTCCGTTAACCAATTTATTGAGGAAGGACGGGTTTGTATGGTCGAAGGAAGCTACGACGGCATTTGAAAGACTGAAGAAAGAGTTGACGACGACCCTCGTTTTGGTTTTCCCGGATTTCGAAATACCATTTGTGGTGGAAACCGACGCCTGTGAGGTAGGAATCAGAGCAGTACTGCTTCAACTAGAGCATCCGATCGCCTATTACAGCAAGAAATTATCCAAGCGTCGTCAATATGCATCGACCTATTCGAAGGAATTGTGGGCTTTAACCGAGGCTATGCAAAAATGGCGTCACTACCTTCTCGGCAGTGAATTAATTCACTATACTGACCGACCATTGTAGTTTAAAGAATTTGCTCGGACAGGTCTTCCAATCACCGGAGCAACAATATTTCTTGACACGTTTACTTGGGTTCTCATTCACTATCGTGTATAAAAGAGGCAAGGATAATGCCGCCGCGGATGCCTTACCCCGGTTGCCAGCAGTCAAGTTGGAAATTGAAGCTGCACAATTAAAAGAGTTGACCAGTGTAATGACCTCAGATTGGGCGGATATCTTACTCAAGGAAAATAGTTCGGATCCTTGGATCCGCGACATCTCAAACAAAGTACTCAAAGGAGATGTTGACTCAGATTATACTATCAAGGGGGGTATTTTATACTTCCGGAACTGATTTTTCCTTGGAGCAAAATCCGACCTCAGAGTCAGGGTACTCGAAGAACTACATAACTCAAGAGCGGACGGACACTCATGTTATTTTCGCACGTTGTGCCGAGTTCGACAAAGTTTTTTTTTGGAGCGGGATGAATAAGTTTGTGCGAGAGTTTGTAGCCCGGTGCCAAATCTGTCAACAAGTGAAATCTTCAGCTTTAAAACCCATGGGATTGTTGCAGCCTCTAACCATCCCAATTGCAGTATGGGAAGATTTAAGCATGGATTTCGTGACGGGACTGCCAACCGTCAAGGGCCATTCCGTTATTATCGTAGTGGTGGATCGACTTACAAAGTACTGCCATTTAGGGAGTTTGCCGGCAAACTACTCTGCCTCATCCGTTGCGGAATACTTTATCAAACAAATAGTTCGCCTCCATGGGATTCCAAAGACAATTGTGTCTGATAGGGATAAGATTTTCCTTAGTAAGTTCTGGAAAGAAATTTTTACTCAGAGTGGAACGACACTCAAGATGTCTACCGCCTATCATCCGGAATCCGATGGCCAATTGGAAATTGTGAACAAGACCATCGACCAATTTCTCCGATCTACAGTTCACGACAACCCAAGAAGTTGGATTGAGTTATTGTCGTGGGCCGAGTTGTGGTACAATACTTCGTACCATCACAGCCTAGGAATATCCCCATTTCAAGCATTGTATGGGCGACCTCCGCTGGAAGAGATCGACTACCGCCCGAGAGGCTCGAATGTCGAAGCCGTGGATATTTTGCTGAAACAGCGGGACCTTCTGCTAAGGGAACTTCGTATTAATTTACAAGCAACGCAGGAGCGAATGAAAAGCTATGCGGATCGAAAGCGCAGAGCCGTCGAGTTCGAAGAAGGGAAATGGGTGTGGCTCCGGTTACAGCCCTACCGACAGAATTTGGTCAATTTCCGTTCGTGCGTTAAATTGGCTAAGCGATTCTATGGGCCCTATCAAATTGTCAAGAAGATCAGTTCAGTAGCGTACCGCCTACAGCTTCCAGCAGGCAGTACCATCTTTCCTGTTTTCCACATCGCCTTACTCAAACCTTTTCAGAGAGATACACCAACAAAGGCTATTAGTCCCTTGCCGCCGTTAGCAAAGGAAGCTCACTCGATTATCTGCCATTCAAAGATAGTCGCCTACAGACAGATCCAGCGTAGATTAAAGAGTTACGAGCAAGTCCTGGTCGAGTGGGTAGGATTGCCGGAAGAGGAGAAGTCCTGGGAAGACATTGAAGTAATTCAAAGGCTGACAACGGAAACGAACCTTGAGGACAAGGTTCAATCTGAAGAAGGTAGGGATGTAACAATTCAATTAGACTTGGGAGACGTAATTGCATGTCTGAAACAAGATTTAGACATATCTGAGCAGAGCGCCGACGACACAGCCATCGGCGACATGGTAACTGACCAAGAGACAGAACGCAGGTCCCACAGGGTGAAACGTTCAGCTTATAATAAAGACTACATTTATTATTAAGAAGTTACAATTATCATTATGTAGGAAGTCGGTTATAATTATTAAGTAGAAAGTTACAATTATCATTAAGTAGGAAGTCGGTTACAATTATCATTAAGTAGCTAAGAATATGTAACTGCTTTGTTGGGGTATAAATAAACAAGGACACCCATTGTTGGGGTATCCAACTTTCAACGCAAACAAAACTCTTCTCACCACCGGCTCCTTCGGGGGAATTTCTTCTTCAATCTTCGGCTCCCTCCGGGAGACATCGCTCTGCTGTGTGACCATCGGGTCTCACTGCTACACAAGAACAAAAACTAAATCAAAAGAACAGAAATTCTGGAATGTATACTAAAGATATACCTGTAATATGACAAAAGAAACAGGAAATGAATATCTTGAACAAAGATAAACCTAAGGAATCGCAAGCACGGGAAACGATTAACGAAAACAGAAGAAAAAGTAACTTACAAATGTAGTTCTCCAACTTCATTATCCCTTGCTTTTATAATTTTCAGATATAATCATATAAAATATCTTTTTGTTTTGGCAGTTAGGAGTTTATTGAATTTAATTGCAGTTATTTAAATATTTGATATTTATTTCAGGTGTAATTGCAGTTATTCTTCACACTCATGAGGTTTGAATATCTTAGTCCAAAGTGAAGTTACCAAAATACTTTCACATAACTTATAAATAGAATTGAAGTGAAGGGATCAAACATCAAACTCGACATATCTTCATTTACCAATATTTCACATATCTCAATAAAAATAAATGGTTGAGATAAAAAATTCAAACAATTAAAACGTGCTTACTAGAAGTTCAGACAGGTAAAATATATATTTAGAACAATTTTCAATTGAATCTTTTTTAAAGTAAGTTTAAAGACGTTTATGAAATCATGACCGTCTATCTATTTTATCTGAATTGTTTTCCCCTTCATTTTACATTAATTTCGATATGTACTATTTTTTTAAAATATAAAACGAAGATTTTGGGTCCATAAAAAATAAGCTTTCATGAAATCTTTTCTATATATTTAATCTTCTATCTCTCTTAATTTTCAAATAAGTCGTAGAAAATAGCAAGAAAATGACTACAATTGCATATACAATGATTTTTTATATTTGATTTTGGAGAAAGACGAAAAATCAAACAATACAAACAAATAGACAATGAATGAAGGGTACATGGAATGAAATTTTGACATTTCAATGTTTGAATTTTCTAAAATGCGTTTAACCACACATGATTTCTCAATTAGTAACAAAATAATTACAAGGTAATTAATAATTATTTACGCACAAGATGCATATACATATTATATATAATTTCTATCGAATTATTCAACACATTCATTGGTTCGCATTTTAATGGAAACGATGCATGCATGACAGTCAAGAGACAGCGGTAAAAAAGACTCTCTCGGATTTCCTGGCATGGATTCGATGAATTCGTGAATGAGATTACGTTAATTTCAAAATTATAACATAGTAATCTCATAGTCTTCTTGGATGTTGTATAAAATAACATAAAAGAATATTGTTTTACAGAGTACATGAAAAACAAAACTACTTTAGAAATTAAAATTACGTACACATTCAACAAGATTAAAACATAGGACTATTAATGACCTTAATAGATATTATAATCTCAGTTGACCTAATATCTTTGTGTGGATGTGTAAGATGCAAGGCTAATAAACTACAACACCATATGAGAGGATACTGCACGCATCAGACAAGCAGCAACCGATGAGAAAGACTTGAATCCAATCGCTGACGAGGAGGAGCAACCACCACCTAACGGAGCTGAACCCGGTCCGAGCCGGAGAGAAAGAAGAAAGACCATCCCCCCAATTTGGGCTAAGGATTACATCATGTAGCCGCTCTGGATTATTTTAAGTGGGAAGTTTTGTATCTAAGTCCATAGGAATAAATAAATTACAGACATTGTAATACTATAAGATGCTTTTATTTCTAATTAAAGGTTATCAAACGTTTTTACAATTAATTCCATTTCCCAAATTCATCTCCGACAGATCTGTCGAGTACCTTCCATTTCATTTACTGTTACATCCAGATCTCACCGGAGTCTTCTCCAAATCAGCGACGTATTTCCGGATCCTGCTCTCTGTTCAATCGCCATATTGAGCTCTTCCCCTGATTAGCTAATTAACAACATCGATCAGGCAGCTAAGCCTCAATCTCAGGAGTTTATCTCCGCCGTGTTCTGCTTTGGATATCTGTAAATTAATTTACAGATCTGAAGCATCCGTAATCATTAGGTGAACCCAATCTGAATTCTCTGATCCGATACCTTGATATCATTGGTGCTTTCATAAATTTTGAACTCTTGATTTCAGATGGAAAACTTATCAAACCATCCAGATTTCGTCAGGTTATAGAACCTACAAATGAGCCAGATAAAAGACATGGGTGAGCTGAGAAATTAATTTAATAGTAATTTTATGGAAATTAGTAAACAAATATCTGAAATAAGCTCAAAAATAAATGGAATCCCTGTCAAACCACCAGATCCCAAAGATCCAGTCAATCCATTAGTTAAACCTCAACAAACATATTATCAATCTGTGGTCAATCTTGATAAACCATGTTATGCTGTTAGTGTGTTGAAAGACCCTAATTATACTCCTGCTAAGCATATAAAGGTTAATATGCCCAGATTTGATGGGACTGAGGCAGAACACTGGTTGTACTCGGTGAGAAGGTATTTTATTTACAACAAAGTACCCAAGGATCAGAAACTGTTAATTGTATCCTTTCATGTAGATGCATAGCAAGGAAGTGGTTTGCTTGGCTTGAGGCAAGCAACATGCTATCCATCTGGTCAAATTTTATAGATGCTGTGGTGAGAAAGTTTACAACACTTCACTACCAATTACCGGGTGGGAAGCTAAGTAAATCAATACAAACAGGATCCGTGGCTGACTACGAAACACTGTTTGAAGAATTATGCACAAGGGTACTTGAACTGCCAGAATACTTTATACTAGAAATGTATATATCAGGGCCGAAAGAAGAGATCGAAGCTGATGTGGTACTAGCAAAACCCATGGATATCCATGAAGCATTTGAAGTGTCACTTATGATTGAAGCAAGGAAAGGATCAAGCAAAGGTTTAACTTACAAACCTTACTCCTACAAGCAAACTAAGAATTTAACAAACAGTCCCTACAACAAGCTTGAAAGTCTGAATGAAACAGTAAGAACGACATTAAATGAAACAGTACCCATAACTAAGAGGCTATCTGCATCAGAAAGAGCAGAAAGAAGAAGCAAGGGTCTTTGCTTCAACTGTGATGAGAAATTTTCAGCCAACCATAACAGTTTGTGTGCGGGTAGAAAAGGTAAATTATTTAGATTATCTTTGGATGAGGCTGAGCTAGTAGAAATTGAAGATCAGGAAATTATAAAAGAAAGTGAAGAAGTGGTGGAAGAGATCATCCACAGTGGCAGAACTGAAATTTCACTTAAATCATTTGAAGGAAACATTGATTTCAGCACGGTAAGAGTATCAGGCTTCATCAAGTGCCAAATAGTGAGTGTACTTATAGACTAGGGATCCAGCCACAATTTTATGCAAGTGGATGTAGACCAACACTTAAGGTTGACCATATATGTGATTCAACCATTTCATGTATCAACAGGCAGTGGGAAGCTAGTTTGTGATAAAATGTGCAAGGATGTAGAAATTAAAATCCAAAATGTCGTCATCACTATGGACATTTTTCTGATAGAAATGAAGGGGTCTAACATGGTCATTGATGCTCAATCGTTGAAAACCTTTGGGTCAGTTACATTTGATTTTGACAAACCCAGTGTCTCTTTTAACAGAAATGGTCAGAAGGTAATTTGGGTGGGATTGTCATGGGTATCTGAAGATCCTTTAACCTCAGGCAGATGAAGTGCCTAATAGCATTTTCTCAGGAAGCCTACATTTATTATCTAGATAGAATAGACAACAATGAAACTACAACAGTTCTAGAAGATAAAATCCCTGAAATTAAAGAAGTAATCCAGGAATATACAGATTTATTCGAAGACCCATGTAGACTTTCACCTCAGAGGGAGAGAGATCATAATATACACTTGGAGCCAAGAGTTAAACCCGTCAACGTCAGACCATATAGATATCCACAATTTCAGAAATTTGAAATTAAGAAACTAATTTTTGAAATGTTGAAGCAAGGCATTATTAAACCAAGCTCAAGTCCCTACTCATCTCCAGTACTCCTAGTCAAGAAGAAAGATGGAGGCTATAGACAGTGTGTGGATTATAGAGCTCTGAATGCCATGACAATCAAAGACAAATATCCCATCCCTACTGTGGATGAATTGCTAGGCTAACTTAAAGGATCAACTATTTATTGATTTTATTCCAAGCTGGATTTAAGGTCTGGTTTTCATCAAATAAGAATTGACCCTAATCATACTGAGAGGACAGCTTTCAGAACTCATCAAGGGCATTTTGAA
Source organism: Zostera marina (assembly GCA_001185155.1). Classification (NCBI taxonomy): domain Eukaryota; kingdom Viridiplantae; phylum Streptophyta; class Magnoliopsida; order Alismatales; family Zosteraceae; genus Zostera; species Zostera marina. The sequence continues at coordinate 334,083 of LFYR01000642.1, read as the reverse complement.
TTCCTTGTGATGCCATTCGGGCTTACTAATGCCCCAGCCACCTTCCAATCAGTAATGAATTCAGTTTTTTGCAATTATCTGAGGAAGTTCGTAATTGTTTTTTTTAATGATATTTTGGTATACAGTACCAATGTACAGGATCAAACTGAGCACCTTAAGATGTGTATTCGATATATTGAAAACAAATAGATTAATTGCAAAACTCTCTAAGTGTTCCTTCGGGAAAAATTCTATGGCATTTTTGGGACATATTATAGCTGTGGATGGAGTTCACCCCGATCCTGATAAAATCAAAGCTATGGTGGATTGGCCCAAACCAAAAAGTTTGAAGATGCTAAGGGGATTTCTAGGTCTCACTGGGTATTATAGAAGATTCATTAAAGGATATGCCTCTATCGCAGCTCCTATGACAGACCTACTGAGAAAGGACAACTTCTATTGGGGAGAAAAAGCTACTACTAGTTTTGAGAGATTGAAGTCTGCCATGGTAACAACCCCTGTTCTTACATTCCCTGATTTTAGTCTAGAGTTTATTGTAGAAACATATGCTTGTAAAAATGACGTGGATGCGGTTCCGAGTCAAAACAAACACCCAATCAGTTTCTTTAGTTGCAAGTTGACTGGGAGAATAATGGCAGCCTCCATCTATGTCAAAGAAATGTATGCAATTACTCAATCAGTGAGTAAGTGGAGACACTATCTGTTGGAAAATCATTTCACCATTAATACAGATCACAAAAGTCTGAAAAACTTGTTGACCCAGACAATTCAGACCCCAGAACAGCAAGTTTTCTTGTGTAAACTATTAGGTTTCGACTTCTCTATCATATACAAACCTGGGAAGGAAAATGTAGTTGCTGATGCATTATCTAGAAACTTTGAAGAAAAAGTTAAAGAAGAGGTTCTATTCTCCTCAAAGTCTACAGGGATGTCTGGATCATTATTAGCTCTGTCCAAGTCAGTCTACACCATATTGGATGACTTAAAGAATGAGAATTTGAGGAACCCTATCACTCAAGAAATCATAAAATAAAATCAGGGATTGGTGAAGGCTCTGGAGGGTTTGTAGTTAGAAAGGAAATGCTCATTTTCAGAAACAGATATTATGTATCTGAAAACTCTGAATTAATCAAGAAAATTTTATATGAATTTCATGATTCACAGATAGGTGGTCATTCTGGAATACACAGAATGTGGAAGAGAGTTGCCAAACATTTCTACTAGCCTAACATGGGATCTCATGTCAAGAAATATGTTAAAGAATACTAAAATTTCAGGACTTCTTATGCCATTACCAATACCATCTAAATTAAAGTGTGGCAAGATATTAGTATGGATTTCATAATTGACCTGCCCAAAGTGAGAGGAAAATCAGTGATACTGGTGGTAGTTGACAAACTATCAAAATATGCTCATTTCAGCCCATTACCACCCACTTTTAATGCATCTACTGTTGCGGAATAATTTATCCAAGGTGTAGTTAAATTACATGGACTTCCAAGTTCTATAGTGTCTGACAGGGACAGGATCTTCACATCTAAATTCTGGAAAGAATTAAATTCTATGAGTGTACCAAGTTGAATTTATCTTCTGCCTACCATCCCCAATCAGATGGCCAGACCGAAGTAGTGAACAGAACACTTGAAATGTACTTAAGAGTATATTGTCATGAAAACCCTACTGCCTGGCTAAAACTTCTACCATGGGCTGAATTGTAGTACAATTTTAGCTATCACTCTTCCTTGGGTATGAGCCCATTCAAAGTTCTATATGGAAGAGAAGTAGAGGAAATTCCCCATTATCAAGAAGGAGAGTCTTCAATTCAAGCAGTGGATTCATTGTTAAAAATCAGAGAAGCTATACTAGAGAAAATAAAGATCAATCTAAAATCAGCCCAGACAAAAATGAAAGCACAAGCAGATAAGAAAAGATCTGAAATCTCATTTGAAATCGGGGATTGGGTATTGGTTCAACTAAAACCATATAGACAGGAGTCAGTTGCTCTAAGATTACATAACAAATTGTGCAAAAGGTATTTGGACCTTATAAAGTAATCAAAAAGGTAAATGAGGTAGCTTACTGTCTAGAGCTACCAGAAGGCAGTAAAATCCACCCAACATTCCATGTTTCCATATTGAAGAAATTCAGTGGGCAAGTACCTGAAATTAGGGAAGAACAACCCTTAATATCTTTAAACAACAAACCCATAATTTATCCTACTGCTATACAGGGTAAACATACCATTTTTCACAAGGGAAGAAAGATGAATCAATGTCTGGTAGCTTGGAATGGGGCCATACCGGAGGACTCATCATGGGAATTTCAGGAGGACATCTTGAGGCTTTTTCAATCCATCAACATTGAGGGCAATGTTGAATATGAAGAGGAAGACCTGAATCCAATCGCCGACGAGGAGGAGCAACCACCACCTAACGGAGCTGAACCAAGTCCGAGTCGGAGAGAAAGAAGAAAGACCATCCCCCCAATTTGGGCTAGGGATTACATCATGTAGCCGCTCTGGATTATTTTAAGTGGGAAGTTTTGCATCTAAGTCCATAGGAATAAATAAATTACAGACATTGTAATACTATAAGATGCTTTTATTTCTAATTAAAGGTTATCAAATGTTTTTACAATTAATTCCATTTCCCAAATTCATCTCCGACAGATCTGTCGAGTACCTTCCATTTCATTTACTGTTATATCCAGATCTCACCGGAGTCTTCTCCAAATCAGCGATGTATTTCCGGATCCTGCTCTCTGTTCAATCGTCATATTGAGCTCTTCCCCTGATCGGCTAATTAACAACATCGATCAGGCAGCATCTCCGTCGTGTTCTGCTTTGGATATCTGTAAATTAATTTACAGATCTGAAGCACCCGTAATCATCAGGTGAACCCAATCTGAATTCTCTGATCTGATACCTTGGTATTAGTGTACGTATGTATGATTTTTAAAAGCATCGGTTCTTATAATTCTCATACAAAAATATAGATGCACATTCAAAAAATAAGAAACCAATTATTTTATTTTTTATCATAATCTTCTTCATTTCAAAAATTAACATTAAAATTACACCATACAAAATTTATCATATTGTGTGGGGTAACAATAAATTCAGTCAACACAAAGAAGATAGTTGATTTAGAAATTACGATCACTCTACTTTCTTTACATCATCTTGTGAATTACGCAGGGTTCCGCAAATCCAATCCATCAAAACTGTATAATGACCATAGTTGTGACGATATGTCTTGTGATGCTCAATATGATAACCAGCACCCAAAATAGGCCATGATTTTCCATTGACACAGTCATGGATGTTTGCAGTCTATAGACCTTCGAGTAAAAGAAGAACAATGTGGGTGGCGAACTGAGTTGGAACAAGAAAAATCGCGAGCAAATGTGGCAATGCTTGAACTATTCCATCTACCGGATTGAAAGCCAAACCTAGTTGAACAAATAACAATGGGAAAAATCATTAGTTTTAGGAACAGCAATGTGATATACGTACAATAGATGGTTTATGGAACATGTATATGTATCGGATGTAATTGTTTGATTATGATAATAATTTACCTGCAAAGGGCGAAGCAGTGTTCTCCTTGTTATGGATATGATGAACTGCATGAATGTACTTGTATAGAGGTTTGACCTCATGTAATTTTCTGTGTGTCCAGTAAACTCCAATCTCACACACCATTAGATATGCTGCTATGTGAACAAAGTAGAGTGGCCATCAAACTTCATTTATACTGGAATAACATCGAGTCCATCCATTTTCAACAAGGAACTCTGACAGTGCAGGAAGTGCAGAATACATGGGCAAAGCTTTCATTGCTACCAACATTTGAACGAGCATGGCTTTGTTTGGGGGCAACGTTTCTGCAATTATATATTTAGTTATGAAGGATGACATAAGGTTTGAAAAGAGAATCGATTAAAAAGCACAAAATAATAAAAATGTTATGTTGACCTTTGGCCAGACGTCCCCTATGGACGAGAAAGCGAATGGAAAAGTAGGAAACAAATGATGACAAGAAGTAAAGGACTGTTCCGGCCACCCAACTTCGAAGCCATGTTTGAGCTGGATGAGGTAGGTCCTTCCAAAGGAAACTAGGAATTGAGTTTCCAAGCACAAAATTGTTGTATGAGGAAGCTTCGTCTGCAAAAGAATGGCTAATGTACTCCATTTTAGTCTATAAAGATCGATTTGTGAAAAACAAGGGTAGGCATTTGGGGGGATTTATAGGTTTAGATCTCCTTAGTGACTTATGTGATGTACCTTCTAAATGAGGTGGCAAAACAGTTACAAAAACCAAGGCCAATCAAATTGTTTCTCATATTTATAACTGGCAATAACCGTCATTGTTTATTTTACAATTGAGAGACAATATACCAATTAAAAACATATTACCATAAATGTTCAATCATATAAATTTTAATAAAAGTAACTTTTAAAACTTAAGCAGGTGTTTTTTATGTTTCTTTTTACTGGAATGCGTGATGTATACGTTTTCATCGAATGAGTTGGAAACAGTTTCAAAAAAACAAAGTAAATAAAGTTGTTTACTTCATTTAAAAATTGAAAGCCTTTGGTATTTTCTTAATCTCTTTGCAGGTGTGGTCAGAAAACTATCTAAAGAATTTTACCTTGATAGTGTCGTGGATTTTTAAACTTAACCAAAAAAACTTTGTTGATTTTATAATGTTTTCTTGGTAAAACTTTAATGTCAGATCTATCTGAAAAATGTTTCCAGAATTTTCTATAACACTCTAACTAGGTGCTTAGTGTGACTTGCAAGAGTGAAAGATTAGAGAATTTTTTAACAGTTTACTGTGAATACTCTCAAATTATCTGAAAAAGACTAGATTTGTAAGTGTTATAACTAAAATCTTACACAATGATCTTTACCATTATCTTTGACTTTAAATATATATAGTAGTAAAAAGTGATTTTTGAAGAATATACATAGTAGCCTTAAAAAAACATCAAGTGTGAATGGAATCAATGGCAATTGGCAACATAAGAAGTAAGTGGGGGAGGGGGAAATGTCTGGATGAGGTATCTAAGGACATGAAAAGCATCTTTTTTAAATTCCAACAGCACTTTGGTGAATTGATTGAATGAATGTCGGCGCCGGCTTGACAAGAGGTTTTAAATTACGTGCGTACGTGCCTGACCACATTTTATTTTTAAATATAGAAAATCATTGGATTGTTTTATTCGGAATTCAAAAATAAAAAATATTGTTTCGTACTTTTATTCCATTCATGTGAAAATTTGAGACACATTTGTTTTGTTTCTAGCTTTCTTCTAATCATCTCCTTTGTGATAAATCTGTTTTTACCAAAAAATAATGTTAATTTTGTATAATTAACTAATTCATGATGACACTGGCTGCCCATCTTTCAACTAGCTCGATCGGTATTATTAGCCACACCATCGCCCAAGTTCAATTCCTCTGTTGGTGTATATTTTTACATCAAGTAAATAAATTATAAATTAAGTAATAGTATGTGCAGTGATAATAACAGAAGCGTACCTTTGCAATGTAGCCACGTGAAAAAGCTCTGAGAAATCAGGAAGGGGAGGAGGATATATAGAACTAAAGAAACCTGCACGGCTTCACCGTTGCTGGATTTTCATTTAATTTCAGCTATATATTCCACAGCACTACTATTCATATCGATTATCAAAACCATTGTGTCCTACAATCTTCAGAAGTACGTACTGTTACCCAATTTCAGCAGAGATCCTAATTCCCCAGCACTGCCAGTAGAGATCATGTCGGCGGCAGCCCTCAAAGAAGAAACAGTAGCAGAAGAAGAAGAAGGCGAAGATAAAAATGACATAGCAATATTATCTACGCTGACCGAGCCCGTGACAACAGAAGGGTTACCTGGATGGGAGACGGAGAGAGAGGGGAAATTCCCTGGTTGTGTTACGCCCAAGTCAGAAGATCAAATGTTGAAGCCGAGTTTGGTATGCCCAAAGAGGCCAAATAAGAGAAGGCCTACTATGATGAGGAAATTCGGAACACACCGGAATTTCATCCCTGTGCCTGACGACATTGAATCGGTGTTCCGGGCTTTGCCATTCTCTCTTCCAAAAAGAAGAAAAATCGCCTAGAGAGTCAATTAAATAGTGTACGTTAATTAGTTTGCTCAATTATATATGTAGATCACATATATATAACTCCTCTTGCTGTAACTCCTCTTCTTCGATTTTTCTTCAGCTCGATCTCCTTCTTCTTCCTTGTTTCTTTTTCTTCTGTTCAAATTTGAATTAAAATTAAAATGATAGTGGATGGAGCATGGCATATTGGCATCCAATGCCTTCATGGAATCATGCGCGCACGCGCATAGTAAATTGGTAACTAAATGAAAGGGGTCGACGTCTATTGAATGAAATTCACCCCAATTCAAGCAACTTGCGTACTGCATCAGATCTCATTATGTATTATTCATTGCATCATTCACCAATTCATCATCAATTTATAATTACCAATTTACCATACTTATATCATCTAATAATCATTACGTACGAATGTACTAAAATCATTCAAAGTCTTCTGCAAGAGAGACACCATCGGCTCCGGCTACCGTCGTCCCCGATCAAAATATCCTGATATGGAGTAACGGAGATGGGAATTCAAATCCCCGCACCGGTCCTGGTCTTGGTGACACCTCTACTTCTCACTTCTACCTAATAAATTACTTGAAATACTTTTTCAGCTCAAATCTGATCCGATCCGACCCGATTAGTCGATTACTATGGTGTAAATGCGTAATGACTATAGACACCTTGTTCCCTCTTCTTTATTTACGTTTTCAGTTCTCGCCCACGAAACCACGACTCGTCCGTCCCACTGCCTACTGCCTACAGTATTCCATTCGTCCATTGCCGATTTTCTTTAGACCACTCCGACGACGTTACTCAGATTATTCAGATGGCATATGTAGACCATGCATTCTCCATATCCGATGATGATATCATAATGGATACCTCCTACATCGTCCGCAACAAACCCCCAATCAAAGAGATCGTTCTCGCGGTTTCCTTACTAGTTTTTGGCGCACTTGCCATCGCCATCGGAATAGTCATGACCGTCAACATGTCCGGCGGCGATAGAGCTCATGGTGAGTAGTGTTTGTTCCTTAATTTCACTATTCTCAACTCAAATTCTTAGCTTCGTTCTTAGTTCTCTCTCTTTATACTTTTCAGGGATTTTTTTCGGTTCATTGGGGGCTTTGCTGTTCATACCGGGTTTCTACTACACCAGAATTGCTTACTATGCTTATAAAGGCTACACTGGATTCTCTTTTGCCACCATCCCTTCAGTTTAGCCGGATCGATCTCCGGCAACACCTGTAAATCTGTAATATGATCAGATCTAGGGTTTGTCGTCCATTTCCTAAAATATAGAATTTTATAGATTTTTTATTATGACTATATATAAATAAGCAGAAAAAAGAGAAGAAGAATTGAAAATGGCGGCAATAAAACCTCAGAACCCGCTAAACCTACGTGCGGTAAAGTGTACAACGGGTTGTTCTAAACTCGATGCGCTCCTCGCTGGCGGCGTTCCATGCGGGCTCGTAACCGAACTCGTCGGCGAGAGCACCGCAGGTAAAACTCAACTATGTCTCCAACTCGTACTCACAGCTCTCCTCCCGAAATCCCTTGGTGGAATCTCGTCTTCCTCCCTTTACATCCACTCTGAGTTCCCTTTTCCTCTCCGGCGTCTCGACGCGCTGTCTCGATCGTTTTCCCAGACGACCTCATGTCTTCCAGATCCCCCTCTCGACCACATCCTCGTCCGTGGAGTTCACTCCGCGACGGATCTACTTGCCGTCCTCGATCGAGTTCATTTCCTGATGTCTGGTCCGTCTCAATCGTCGGGTCAGTTACCGATCGGGCTGATTGTGATCGATTCCATCGCCGCGCTGTTCCGAGCGGATTTCGACTGTAATGCGGTGGACATGAGGAGGAGATCCGGGATGTTCTTTGCAATTGCAGTGAGGTTGAAGCATCTGGCTAGCAGATTCGGTGTGGCGATTGTGGTGACGAATCAAGTCATGGATATTTTGAACGAGGAGAAAGTTAGAGTTGGTAATTATGAGTACGTGTGGTCTTCTGGACGGAAGGTGGGGGCGGCTTTAGGTTTAGGGTGGGGCAGTTGTGTAAATGTCCGGTTGTTCTTGTCAAAGACGGCGAGCAGTGTGATGACCGACGATAATCGGAGGAAGATGATGGTTGTATTTGGTCCACATTTGCCCAAGGGATCTTGTGAGTTTGTAATCCGGCGACATGGAGTTTTCGGTATAAGTTAGACAGCGAGTGATGATATGCTTTCGAATTTTGTCTGTTTCTGTCTCTTTGACTATACTTGATGATTTTCTTCTTCTGTGTTTCGAATTAGTCTGTGTGTTATTATGAGATTGTTTCGGATGTATTGATGATTCGAATCTTTTAGTCTTCTTTCTTGTTTAAACTTGAAAACAATATGAATTTGAAAAGAAAGCAAGTATTTATTTAAGTAGATAATTCAGCATTGTAATTTGCAAACACTAATTCGATAATTTTTATTCAGATATAACTTTGAAATATACAATGAAATCAATTTGAATCCCCCCCCCACGGCCCTACCCAAATGCTACATTAGAAATGATGATTTGATCACATACGTCTTGCCTTGCTGGAACAAAGAAAGTGCTTTGATATCCTCGTTTCCTACTAGATTTGGGCATAAAATGTTTATAAAAAAAAACATAATTGGCGAAGTTAAGTTTTAACTTATCTAGGACGGGGTTAGACTGACTCAGCCACCGTTGTCCATTGATGTCATTATTCCTTACGTCATCATTCATCAGACTATGGTTTTGAATTTTGATGCCATAGATAGATAGTTAGACTTATCCAATTTTATACATTGTTTTCACACGTATCCCAAATCTATCTGATCCGACGGTGGTAAGTTGGTGACATAACAATTTTGAAGTGGTTGTTGGACGTAAATATAAGACGAAACAAGCATATTAATGTAATTTCGCCATTAGCTAATAAAGCCATTCCAAGTGGATACAAATATGTAATAATATAACAGTTATTCCCCTCAATCTCGACCAATCCCAACTCCTCTCTCAATTTTTCCACCTCTTTCGATCTCGTTTTCTCCTCGATATTTGTTCATTTCTCTTCTGATTCTGGCAGCCCTTCACTGATTTCGACTCTGGTAGTCTATCTCAGGGCCGTGGCAGCGGGTTGCGGTGTAGATCTGACACCGGAGAAGCGTAGGGATGGAGAAGCGTGGCTTGGATGACGGCGCTGGTCCCTCGGACCACAACAAGCGCCAGAAGATCCCCGCACTTGGAAGGTTCGGTTCGAACTTCGAAGATTGTTTTTATTCTTTTTTTTTTGTGTGTGGTTGGAAGTTCAGGACTTTGTGCTGTTTGAGAATGGGGGAGAATTTGGTTACTCGTTTAGGGATTTTTATATGTGCTTTCTACTTTTATAGTACCATGTTCCAACTGTATTTGGGATTTTGAGCTGCCTTATGCTATTTTGTCCGTCACTCTCTGCTAACTAGTGTTCATCTTATGTTCGAATTACGATTTACGGATTTAGGGTACTAGGTAAGAGTGTCAGTCATACGTACTATTTTTGGCTTTAAGTTTTAATTAAATTATGATCCATTGGTGTTCTACTATTCCGTGACATGTACATCATAAGCTCAGACTATCGGGAAATATTTTAGTACAAACTGTGATGGAAATATTCAATACTCTCACTGAGTTCAACAAAAAAACAGACTAGGGACATTGTTTGTATTTAACTGATAATTTTGCTTTTAATTTCGATGGATAAGGCGTTAAGACTGCCAATATTCCACTAATTAGTTTCATGACTTCATCTACATGATATATTTAATAAATGCATTAACACAACATTACTAAATAATGAGATGCTTTTTACCATTTAAAAAGTAAGTAATTGGTACTTTGGGGCACAGTTTAAAAAGAGGTGCTTTAACCGTGCTTTAGCGGAAAAGCTCTCCTGGAGGGGAAAATTTAGGGTTAGGATTAAATATCATTATTGTTTAGGCTAAATACGATGCCTTGATATATAAATAAGATGGCTTGAAGATCAAAACTGCATGGCTGAAGGAAGAACATGGAATGATGTTTTAATGTAGAAAGAAGATGCCTTATTGTAGCTCACTGGAAGACAACCTAGCCGATGGTCAATAAAACCCAAACCCAAGAAATTATGATTTCTGATTTTCTACCCATTTCATTTTATTTTAATTAGGTCGGTGAGTCTGCCTAACCTGACCCAGTGCATAGATTGAGGTCGCATGGGATCTCAGCTGTGTATGCTTGTATATGCGTCTATTCGAACGCATGTAAAACCTGCCGTTATTATTGTAATAAAGTTGACTGTAATCTGAGCTAAAATCCTTAAAGCAATTACTTGGAAATGAATACATAATTTTTTGTATGTCCATATTATAGTTTTGACTTTTGAAGCAATCGATTCTGTTTTAAGCACTTCCTTCAATGGCTCCATGTTTTCTTACTTCTTCTTCCACACTTCCACCCACCAACCTTTTGATGATTATAATGATTGAAATCTCTTTTTACAATTCTGTTTGAACTTTGAACTCTATTACTTTATTAACCTCTTCTTGAACTCTATTAAAAGAACTCTTTATGATCACTACTTGAATTTTATTTTAAATTTATTTTAAAGTTTACGTATTTATTAATGTATACTTAATTCTGTAATTTATAGAATCTATAAATTACATTTATTGTATTCAATCTATCTATCCTATATATTAATCGCATGGGTGGTTGCATATGTGCCCACTCCGACTGTATGGCCGCATCAAAAACCTTGATACTAAGTTCAATATTTTTTTTTGAAGCAAGTTCAATAATTATAGAGTATTAAAATGCTAAGTTAATTTCTAGAAAGTTCGATGTTCACTAGAAACCAGCTGGAATCTGGCAAACAGTCAAAATAGAAAAAGAATGATGTCATCTCTGAAAGGTGTAAAAGAGAGAATATTTACGAAAATCTTAAGCGTTTCTTGAAAATCCTTGGCAGTGTAAGCCGTAGATTGCTATGGATTATCATCTCTTTTTTAATTTAATACATATTTTGGTAGATCTGTGCATGAAACCACCCAAATATCCTATTGTAAAATCTAAATCAATGCACATCTTGGATGTGCTGATTCTTGCACTTTTTAAGCTATATCCATGTGTAAAGACTAAGGAGACATGATGAGCTAAAACATTTAATTAATATTTTCTTCGTCAAAAATTTAATTTAATTAACATGTTGTGTTGTATCTGGATTAATCATGTTCTGTTAATAGGTTCTTGCCATATTTTCCTAGATCTATTTGTAAGTACTAACCTGATGAATTGACTCTCGATTTGTTCGTTTGCATAAAAAAGGCTATTGATTTGCCTCTTTATTTGATGAAATTGCGGGTAATATCAGATCATAGATCTAAATGACCCAAAAGATTTTTAAGAAATTTTCCATCAGATTGTAAAGCACTGGTTGATGGGGGGGCGTAAATGGGTAATATAGGAAGAGAGGTGTGCATGGGATTTGGATTTAGAGGGGGTAGTGAGAGGCAATTAAAATCTCGATATTTTTTATCATTCTTTTTTTCCTGCACTTCTTTAAATAATCCAAATAAACGATAAGACTGATTACTTTAAACAACATATAATCATAATATATATACAACAGAAATAGAAACTTTGTATTATTTATAATATTTTAGCAAATGAGCTTGTTCATCCTCCCTTCGTAAAAAAATCACTAATAGTATTTTATTTGATGATTCTAGCATTATTCTTTGATATTCTAGTATTTTATTCTCCGATATCTTATCGCTCATAAGTCGAAAGTAGTGTCATCTTACCTTTAAGGGATTTTTCATATCATCATTCCGATTAATTGTAGACACTTTTGGATTCAGTTTATTGGTAAGATCATCGAAACCTTATCTTTTTTACTTTGATTTTGAGCTTAATGGATAAAATCATAAAATATAGAATTTTTTCGGTAAAAAAATCTTGAGTTTCATGCTCTTGATGACCATCCATGTTTTAGGTTGCATGCATGTAGTTTGAATTTCAATGTTGATCCATTAAAAATTATTACATGGTAATGCCCTTGTGGTAGGAAGGTGAAATAATAAATTGCATTGTTAAATTTTTCTTGTCTTGTCATCGTTTCATCAGATAGTCTTAATGTTCTGTGTATTGCTTCATTCAACTCCCATGATATTTTATAAACCATATTTTAGATAATATGGAACAATTTATAAAATAGAGTTTCGAGTATATTTCTATAGAGGGAGATTCAGATGACATACCTTAAAAAAGATCTCATGAGATAATGATCATGATCGTCCATTTTCTACTTTTACTCTCGAGATTTGTTCCAGACTTCCAGTTTTATAATAAAAAAATGAGATAATGGATTACCGATAGATCAAATTTAAACAGTGTGATGTAAGTATCTCATGAGATATCTCATCTGAAGTATCTCATGGAAACTGTTTCCAATTTTTATAAAATGTTATGTAAAGCTCGATAAACTGTTTCTTTATAATGAAATTTTCGCTTTATCGTTTGGATTAATTATGCAAATTATTTTACGTGTTAACCCATTCTGTGTGTGACGTACTTATCGTGAAGTAATTGCATGCAGCGTAATCGTTGAAGCTCTCAAGGTGGATAGTCTACAAAAACTTTGCTCTTCTTTGGAACCTATTCTACGCCGAGTTGTATGTTCTTGATACTTACCTATTTTAGTTGATTATTTATTTATTAGTTTTCATGATATATTTAATATTATAAAAAAATGCCTCTTTGTAACTCTGCAGTTTTAAAAATTATTATCTGATTAGTGTCTCCGAGCTTTGTCGTATGTTGATATTTCTGATTTTGGAGCATAGTTACGTTGATAAGTTTTATTTAATATCAACTAAATGTTGTCATGTATATTACATTCATTCTGAAATAGGTCAGTGAAGAAGTGGAACGTGCTTTAGCAAAGCTTGGACCTGCTAGGTTAGGAGGAAGGTGAATATACTTTAAAAGTTGTATAAAACATTAAAAATCTTATGGCCTTTTTGAGATGGGGTATACTTTTTTTATTCTTATTGTTTTGTTGTGGTACTTGGATTTTCTCCCATTCTCTTTCAATGTTTATGTAAATTCAGGTCGTCGCCAAAAAGAATAGAAGAACCCAACCGAAGAAATCTACAGTTGCAATTTACAACAAGGCTATCCTTACCTTTATTTACTGGTGGGAAAGTAGAAGGAGAACAGGGAGCAGCAATCCATGTTTTATTGCGAGATGCCAATACTGGTCGTTTTGTAACGTCAGGACCTGAATCTTCTGTGAAACTCGATATTGTTGTTCTTGAAGGTGACTTTAACAATGAAGATGAAGATGGCTGGACTGAAGAAGAATTTGAAAACTATGTTGTGAAAGAGCGTGAAGGAAAGCGGCCCCTTCTTACAGGGGATCTGCAAGTTACTTTAAAAGAAGGTGTGGGAACACTTGGAGAATTTACATTTACTGACAATTCAAGTTGGATCAGAAGCAGAAAATTTAGACTTGGACTCAGGATTGCATCAAACACTGAAGGTATTCGTATTCGTGAAGCAAAGACAGAAGCATTCACGGTCAAGGATCACAGAGGGGAATGTATGTCTTCTTGTACTTGGTATTGATTATCTAATTTGTTTGTTGATTTCAAATAAGTCTTGACGATATTTGATCATTTTCTTTATTTTGATTACTTCAGTATACAAAAAGCATTATCCGCCTAATCTTATTGACGAGGTTTGGAGATTGGAAAAAATAGGAAAGGATGGTGCTTTTCACAAGAGGTTAATTAAGGCTTCGATTAGCACTGTTGAAGATTTCCTTCGGCTCTATGTCAGAGATTCACAACAACTGCGAAACGTAAAATTATAAAAGCCCAGGCTACATCTGTGTTCTATATTTCTATCTATTTCTGTTCTGTTAGTTTTGAAAATATTTTTCCCATGGTCTTTAATTTCTACAGATACTTGGAGGTGGTATGTCAAATAGGATGTGGGAGAGTCTTGTGGACCATGCCAAGACATGTGTATTGAGTGGAAAACATTATGTCTATTATTCCGATGACAAACGGAACATTGGTGCTATATTCAACAATGTCTATGAATTTCGTGGTTTAATTGCCGATGGTCACTATTACTCAGCTGAAACTCTTTCAGATGGTCAGAAGGTGAATTCGAATCATAATGCCTCTTTTTTCATTACATTAAATAATAATAATAAATATTTTTCTCTAATAGCCTCTGATTGGATGTGAGTTTTTTTGTCAGGTATTTGTTGATTCTTTGGTTAAGAAAGCATATGATAACTGGATGCATGTTATTGAATATGATGGTGATGACAGTTTCGATCAAAAGAAAATGGAAATGTCTGGGGCGGCTGAAGTTGCAAAAATCCTACCAAATTATGCCTATAACCAGCAAGTTTCTCAGCCTCCATTGCAAAACTCATTCTCTACAACAGAACAAGGTGGTCATATGGATTTGACTTTGGTTGGAGGAAATTACGGTAATATGAATTTATTAAATCCATCTCCTGATTTTTAATCTGATCTTTATTGTCTGTAACTATCATCATCTTTTTTTTTATCAACAACAGGTGTGATGAATGTTTCTCCCAATTCCAATGTTCAATTCCCAGTGCCCCAATATTTTGACACTTGCCCACAGTCAGCTCAGATGACCAGAAATGATAGTGCAGGATTGGCTCTTGGTCCTCCTCAGACGAACTTAGAATTTGAACCCCTGGGCAGCACGTCATCCATGGATTCAAGTTCCAACCATAATTCTTATTGGTCAAATAACAGAGACGATGGGGGAGGATATGCTGATTTCTTAACAGAGGATGAAATTCGCATGAAAAGCAATGAAATCTTGGAAAATGAAGACATGCGGCAATTGCTCCGTGTTCTTAGCATGGGTGGAAGTGGAACTGCACCCAATCTAACAGACGAGGAATTTCGCTTCCCACCTTTCGTACCTACTCCAACACCTAATTACAACTTTGATGAGGAACCTAGTAGTCGTTCTGGAAAAGCGTTTGTTGGATGGCTTAAGATCAAGGCAGCCATGCGATGGGGTATATTTATTAGGAAGAAAGCTGCTGAAAGAAGAAAAGCACAGCTTGTTGAGCTAGATGATTAGCTTCAATCTCAACGAGTTTAAAGTATTTGCTAGGATTGTCTGTCAGCTGTTAGTTAAATTTCTGGAAGGAAAAAACAAGACTTTTTTGTTTTTATGATGACTTTTTGGCTTGTACAAAATTATTAATTTATCACTCTATCCATTTGTGTAAAATGTAAATGTTGAATATCTAATTATCCATAATTAATAATTTTAAGTTAGGATTAAGAGTTAATATGCTGTGTTAAGATTATAAATGTTCCATCTATGTTATATGAAACTAATATTATATGTAGATTTATTGATCCTATCCATTCTGAATTTATAATCAATCGATTGAATTTAAAAAAGATGAGAATCAAATTATCAATCATTTGAACTCTAAGATTATAAAATGGAGTTAATATACTAAAAATATTAATTCCAAATCAAAATTGCGTATTTAATTTACTATTAGAGACTTTAGACTATTAGTTTTATAATAAATTAAATACGCAATTTTGATTTGGAATTAATATTTTTAGTGTCATAAAAAAAAAATTATTTGCTATTTTTAGGGATGAGATACTTTTTAGAATCAGCAGAGGCATCTAGGATAAACAGGTTGGGAAGGATCTGGACGGCTCAAAATTCTATCTGAGCCACATGGATGAGAGAGAGAGGTATGTTAAGGGAAAAGGCCTTAGAAACATAAACAAACAACGAAGGGTAGACTCCGTTCGATCTACTGGAATAATAAATAACAAGCACAAAATAGAAAAGGTTTTAAAATGTGGGTTCAACTACAATTGTACTTGGATCGGAAGTGGTACCTCGCCAACATACAAAAATGCATGGAAATCCATAAGGAATAGAGGTGATCGAAATCGACAAATTCTGGAAGGGGGTATGGACCGTTAGCGTTAGGAAGTTTAACATAACATTATAGAGGGCTAGATGAGTTAAGATATCGATGAAAGTCGATTAAGTTAGAAGAAGGGGAGGGGGAAATACTGACTGCATACTATGTGGAAGACCATGGGAATCGCAAGATCATGTGTTCTTCAGATGTAAATTTTCCATGGACATATGGTCTTATATATTAAATGCAAAACTAGGTTTGATCAGATGCGTAAGACTCTCTTTAGAACAAGTAATGGAAGAGGCCCACGCCAGAACAAAGAGCACGCCATGCTGGGGTGTAACATGGGCATACACGGCAGCAACGGTATGGGGAATCTGGACCGAAAGAAACAAAAGAGTGCACGAGGACAAACACACTTGGCCGCAAAAGATAAGGAGACGGATAATACAAGACATAGGAAACACCTTCACGACGAACAGGTATAAAGCCAGAGGAACGATCCAAGAGCAGCAATTAGCAGAGGAACGCAACCAACCCCAAGTTGATTTATTATCTATTAATTACGACATATTTGTATTTTTAAATCCGCTAGGAAACTGTAATAGAGAACTGCATATCTAGGCTAATGGTGGGTCAGAATTCAAAATGAATTTCGACTCACCAAAAGGCATAGAAGGTCATCTGTGTTAATGAAGTGACCCAAAAATCACATCCATAGAGAGTCCTATCTCATAGGAGATGGTCTTTCTTTTGCAGTAAAAACAACATAAATAATCATTTACGAGCAGTGGACCGAAAGACGATGACAGAGTTTTACCTTGGAAGAGGAAAAGATGTCTAAAGCACACCAGGGTTTTTACACTCTCCATTGTCCTAGGTCAACTACGTAAAACGATAAGACATTGTTTGTTTTAGGAAATATCGAGTCAGTTGTCAAAGGTTGCTGGATCACTGCGGAGGGCGTGAGGTGAGTCGCATGTGATCAGGGGCGTATCTAGGGGGGGCAAGGGAGGGCAATTGCCCCCCCTAAAAATTGGTAAAATTTTGAGGATATATATGTAATAATTTTTTTTTAGGGTGTTAAATGTAATTTTCACAATATATTAATATTTTTTAATGATTAATATATAAATTTCACAATATTTTATTTTATATATTCTACCCCTGCGTTTTACAAATCTTTTCTCCCCTTCTTCAACTTTTAAAGGGGCAAATTATTACATATAGGTCATCAATTTTTTTTCAACTTTTAGGAGGGGCAAATTTTTTCCCAATTTTATACATATAAATCCTTTTTGAATGGTAATTAAGTTAATAGGGGAATTTAGGTAAAGTAATTAACAAAAAAAAAGGAATGTAAGCTCAACGATCTCATAGCACTATAACAGTGAGCAGCAACCCAAGTTCTGAACAGGATTTGATCATGGATATAGAAGCATATAAATGACATTAATTTACACACTGCAATTAAGGATTGGTTTGATAAAATCAGATTGTCAACATCAGTATAATGGATTAATGGCTAATCTTATCCGCTTTGTTTATAAATTGTTCTTATTTTCTTTGATATTATTCTTCTTTTTATTTAAAAATCGTTTCCTTCTTTTTTTTTTTAGGTTGACTACGTTCGCGGGTTAGGGATTTGTCAATTGTGGAAAGCTTAAAAGATTGTCAATGTTCTGTTACTTTTTTTATTATTTTTAGAATTGATAAAACATTGAAGTAATGTAATGATTGTTTAGTAACATATATTAATTGAAAAAAATATTTTTAAAATTATAAACAAAGAAGTCATTTTAAAAATATTTAATGATATGTGTCCTCATCGTCGGAAATTAAAGTAATGTAAAATGTATTTCAAATTTTTATTGTTAATTGAATGAATGTATTTATTTTTAATTTGAATATTAATTAATGTATTGAATATTAATTATGGAATGAATGTATTGAATTTTTATAGGTTTTTATAATCGATTTTATGAATATATTATGCTAAAAAATTTATAAGTTTTAAAATTAGTAAAAAAAAAAATTTTCGACTTCGGCGAATCTTGCCCCTGTCGAGGAATCCTGGATACGCCACTGCATGTGATTACTCCTCTTTTTTTGTTTTAAAATTTATATATTATAGTTTTAACTCAAAAAAAAAAAAAATAAAAAAAAAAATTACATCCATTTTACAATGACCACATCATATCCATTTACAATTTTACATCCACTCCGAAGACCCTAACTTAGGAATGGACAACAAGGAGATTATTTGTAAGCTGTGGTGGCCGAAGACTCTACTACCGCCAAACTCGCCAGACACCGGGGTTTTTCTCTTTGGATGGTGTTTTGACACAGCCTTAGATTCCATTGACGTCGTCGTCGCAGTCGGTGCTTCCAAGAACGCCGACTTCAGATCCGATCCACTGGTATTATTAAAAATAATCTACAGATCTGATTTCGTTGAGATTTTTTTTATATTTGGGAAATTTCTCAGATTTACGTATGCATCGGAAGATTCAGGACATATTTGGATATTACGGTTGATTTGATTTGTCTGCGATTACTGTTCAGATCTTTATTTTTTTTATACTGTGTAAAATATTATTTCTAGGTTAAAGATGTTTAAGTACCAGTGTCCAGTGATAATCGTTTCTCTCATATAAAGTGTCGATCTCTAATGAGTAACAAAAATTTACAATTTTTCTACTCGCTAGTCATAAATTGAAATTTGAAAGGATATTTGGTAAGAGTTTAGAGGTTTTCACGTAGGATATAAGTCTATAACAATAAACATTACATTTGTACTGTAACTGGGGTCTAGAACCATTAATGAGCAAATACAAAAAGCACATGATGCTTGATACAACTAGGAATGTGTTTATTTATCTTTCTCAATGCTTGACGTTCTTCAATCATTCTTTGTTGTCGAAGTAGATACCAACTATCTAGAGTGAGTTCTTGCCGGAAATGTTCCTGTCAACTAAGAAATCTCGTTGATCCATTCATTAGAGAGATCAACGGAAGAGAAATCATCTGTAAGACTGAATTAGTTAAGGACCGGATCAATCAATATAGACAGATTCCACCTGAGAAGATGGAGAGAGAAGAGAGGATGTTTGGGTAATAACAGAAAATTATATTAGCATCATCAACCCATCTTCGTAATAGTGTCATAGTGGAAGTCATGAAGAAAACTAGACAAGGCCAACTGAATTAGTTTTTTTTTTTTTGAAGCACCAACTGAATTAGTTGGAGGAGAAGTGCCAATCCACTAAGCAGAGAGCATTGGTAAATGATGTTGCTTACTACTTATAGAAATATTGCTTACCTTATAACTTATGTAAAAAGATTGTTTTGTGATTTGCTAATATCAATACATGAATTTGGAAAATGGAGCATAATATTTTCATTCTTGTATTTGATCGACACTTTTTTTTTCAGGATTCCTTTTGCCATATCAATGGGAAAATGCCTATTCCTTTACAGGATTGTTCACCTATCTCACTTCTTGGGTCCTATGGTTTGGCTTGTAATGGTGAAAATTCCAGAAAGATATCACATCAAATGAAAGATACGCGATTTGGAGATTCTAATGAAATACCTTGCCATATTGGAATAATAAAAAATGAGGTCTCATACATTAACAGTCATAATAATGAAAAACACAACAAAACTGATATATTGTTAAGTCATGAAAAGACAGATGTCAATCATTTTGGAATATCCAAATCTCATCGTCACAATTTTAAAATTTTATTTGAGCACCATAAGAAATCTTCAATTCAAAATGGCAGTTGGATCGAGTTGATTTCTGTAAATCAGAAATCGTTTCCAGAAAGGACAAATTGGTATCCAAGATTGCATAGTCTGTACCAAAAAGGGAAACTGCTTTTTGTACGTCATCTTCACGTATGTAAGTCAGGATGGCATCAATATGACTATGAATCTCAATGTTATAATTGATTTGGATATTTAATTATTTCATCCTTTGACCTTTATTGTTGAAATGGAATCAGGTTATTGTTTATGATCCACCGACTTTCTGCAGTCATCACTTCTCGTTAACCACATGGAATTGTTGGATGCAAGAAAGGACTTCTCTAAGGAAACCATGTCGGTTCGTTGGACCCCAAAACAAGAATCCGCTTCCTGATTTTGTAAGCCTAATAAAATCCATTTCCTCACTCCTTTATTCTTAGTAAATTCTGATTTATTGTTGTTTTGTAGGAAACAGTCATATTGTCTCTTAATTGTTGTAATGCTGTAAGAGAAGGTCTTGAAGGATGCTTGACTATGGGAAATTCTTGCAGTAGAACTAAAATTAGATACAGGTAGATCATAGGCATACTTTCATTATTATTAATATACGAGATGGATCTATTTAAGCTAGCCTAATTCAAACTTATTGTTAGGCTTCTTTTATAACCACTGATATCTTCAAATTATTCATAAAAATGAACAGCTGTGATTAAATTTTTGAAAAGATCAATGGTTACCAAAGCATCCTATTAATAAGTTAAAGTTAGGCTAGCTTAATCGGTTCCCACTTATATTAATATTATTACCTTTAGCTGTCCTATGCTAAATTGCTAGTGCTAACCAAACATCTATCCTCAGGTTGGCTGCCATTACTTGGCATATCATTGCAGATTTTGTTGCTTCAATCTCTGTAATGATATATATTATTCTTCAGCTCTGTCATAGCTTTGTTGTTTGTTCTTCTCAGTCATTTATTTTTATGACATGTGCAAGATTGTTCCATCATGCTTTTATAAATGTACAAATTCGTTGCACTCAGCTGCAGTACTGGTCAGTTTTTCTTCTTGGAAGTGGTTTTAGGTAAAATGTCTCGTGAAACTTCTAACCACATTCTTTCATAACCACATCCTTGATTTTATTCATAAATACTGATTTTGATTATATATACAGTTATCATCCAAACATCGAATATCTGCACAAAGCTGCAGTAAAAAAACATGCCATTTTGTTCAGTATTGTTGTCGATGCCATCATGGGAAATATAGTTGGTTTGCTTCTTTGGAATAACTTAGAAGCAATACATCTTTGGGTTTCTGCCGTTTCTAGCCACATTACAAACTACCTGTTGCGATCCGGTTGTGTATGGTTGATGGGTGTTCCGGCAGGTTTTAAACTCAATACAGAACTTGCAGAACTAATTGGAATGATCTCACTTAATGCCATTCAAATATGGTCCACCTTGTCATCCTTCATGAATTTAGTATTTGGTTGTGCTTTCATCGGGCTGGCTTTGTCTGGAATCCTTTTTGGGCTAACTACTTCTGCAGCCATTTTCATCGATTTATTGAAAATTGCGACAATGCACATTTCAGCTCTGCACTGGCTGATCTCCTTTTTATATTCTCAACAAATCCAAGCCTTAACTTCTCTATGGCGCCTTTTCAGGTACCTATGGATAACATCATTTTTTTCTCTTTAATTTTTAATTTAAAATATTTCTGTATACCCATGGTACCATTGGTCAACTGAATTGGAGAATTCTTAAGTTTTCGTGCTAAGTGTTTGAATTTTGAAATTTCAATTTTACCAAATACTTACCTACTTTTAAATTATGAATGTATCCAGTGATATATTAAGTTCATTCTTCATTTTCTTGTATATTACTTATTACCTAGTTGTTTTATTATTTCACTTTGTTTGATTTTAAACTTCAATCAAACTAACATCTAAAATTCACAGAGGACAGAAATGGAATCCTCTTCGGAAGAGATTAGACAGTTTTGACTACACTGTGAATGAACATGTTGTTGGTTCTCTTCTGTTCATCCCCGTACTCTTGCTTCTACCAACCACAACCATTTTCTACATTTTCTTCACCATCATGAATTCAACTATCAATCTCTTTTGTGTCACTGTAGAAATCACAATCTCTCTTCTCCATGCCACTCCTTATGCTGAATTATTTCTTTGGATTTTTACGAAGGGTCGATTTCCATCAGGTATTTGGTTTGAAGTTGTTAAGTCAGGTAAAATTCTGAATGATCCTTCTGCATGTTCTGTAACTTCTGTCATTCGAAGTTCAATGCATGATAGATCCGATCAAATCAACACAAGTGAACAGACAAATTCTATATTTTTTCTTCACAGCAACTTTGCAAATATTGGTAAAATTTCTCTTTTATGATTTTTGAAGTCGTTAATAGCATAATTTATTAAAATAAGATTTTTGCAGGGCAAATATTGGATCCTTTCATTGGGAAGGTTTTCAGTGGGTTTTCTTTTTCTTTTATCCAAAAGAAAATATATGGAATGCTTAGTGGACAAAGGTGCATTTTGTTTTTTTTAAACACTTGTAGATTTTATCACGAAGAGTGAAAATATATTCTATAATCTATACCTTGGATTTTTTTGTCATAAATAAACCATGTATTTTAATTCTTTCTTTGCAGAATGACAGACAGTTTAAGGATTCATCTTCCACCAACATTACCATGGATTAATCTAAGCTTCAGGGAATACTGGAGAGTTTGCCACGACGCTGTGCTTGCATGTGATTCATCGTAAAACTATATATTTTGAACTAGAAACATTAGATTTGAATTTTGATGATTGTATTTCTTCTTTTCTTTATTTTTTTTAGTTTGTTGAGGATTGGTTTCTTACATTAGAATTTAAAACAAGAGGCTTGAAAAAGTTACATATTTATGAAAGAAAATACAATAGTAGTAGTGTATCATTTTTTGGGAAATCAGATTAGCGATAGAGCACTAATATTAAGAGTTTAGGAGTTTGTGAATCTTAATCAAGTTATGAATAGGAAAGCAAAATCAATTTGATGGACATCTGATAAACAAAGAAAGACCGGATTGACCTCAATGAGATTGGCACTGCAGTTGAAGAGTTGAAGTTTACGCGCAGGCTCCATAAAGTAGTTTTCTTTACCTTGAATTTTTGAATTGATGACTGTAAAGATTACTTTTGTGTATCTCATTTTTGAGATGTTTAAACTTCGAACTCTTCATCTATTTGAATGTAATCTGTTTAAGAGTGGTGGGCATGATCGATATGTTGTTGACATTTAAACAAATTGTATTATATTTATCAACTAATTATGCTAACCAACACGGCTAACTAGATTAAACAATCTCAATACAATTAAATCACATGGAAAATTCTTGATTTTCATGTAATTAAAGAGATGAAAGTGAAGAAGCAGATACCACACCTGGCTGGCTGGCTGGCTGGCTGACTGGGTTGTTTAGGGACGAGATGATTCCTAATGGTAAATAAGAAATGAATTATGCGATCGATCGAGTTGGAGAGAAATAAAAAGGCAGGAGGAGGATATTTTAAGAAAGAAAATTGCAAGTGGAAAACTGAAAGCAACACGCAGAGTTTTAGGATCGGAGTTGCGAAATGGAAGGTTAATATTTAAAGTTGTCGTTGGTTCGGAATTTGATGGTCGTAAGTGAAGATTCTTTCTAATCCAAAGATTCTAATGATTTAAAAAAAAAATGATTTATAGCCCGAAATCACATCCCAAACAAACCTAAAGGCTGACAAAAAAGTGTCCGATTGCTGGAGGAGGTGGAGATCATCGATCGAGTGATTATGGACCCAAGTATGCAAAGCATGCACGTGATGCGGAACCGGAATGGCGAGCGACTGGTGGCAAATGTTGTTCCCGAACAGATATCTAAGATAGGGACTCGATTCATGATCTGTTTTCATGTGAGAACGTTGATCCAGTATAATCAGGGTGCAGAATTCTTCTACTCATCTCTCAACGAGTTTGACTCGTCTATCCTCCGACTCCTACGCCACACATCGTGGATATATTACCATCTATCGTCGTTCAAAATGATGTTCCGTGAACTCGCAAGGAATTACGAGTTCCACCGCTTCCTTGAACACCGAACCAACATCTCCAAATTCCTCAACAAGATGGCCAGATATGAAATTGCCGGAAAATTCGGCGATGCAAAGCAGGGGGTCATCATAACCTTCTACGTCGGGAAAACCTGGGCTGGGAAAAAGATGATCAAGTACAGCAACGACTCCAGAAGGATCATCAATAGATTACAGAGCGTGCGCGTTAGCAATGATAAATCGAAGACCCAGTGTAGATGTGCTGTATGTCTCGAAGAATTCATCGACACTGATGGTAATTTGAAGATGCTCTGTTGTTCTCATGTGTTTCATGCTCGTTGTTTGGGACCTTGGCTGGATCACAAACGTGTTTGCCCTATCTGCAATCTTCGCATTTACTGCTATTGACTTGGTCGTAGGATCAAATTAAACAAGGAATCAATCATTGAAATAAATATCTCCTCTCACCCGCCAGTTAATTCTCAATTTCTCATTTAGATTCACACGAACGAACGAACGAACGAACTCACATGAATTCAGAACCAAGATTCATTTAGATTCCGTCCCCTTGTTACCTTTTTTTTTTTTTTCCTTCTCGATCACATCAATCAATATTCAATATTCAATAATGAATGTTGTTTGTTATTTGTTAATTAGACGAGATTCCAGTTTTTCTTTTTACAATTATCTTCATCATTAATTAGATAATTATACTAGGGGATGCAAATAATATTATAAATTGTTTGAACTTCCAAGTGTTACATTCGTAATTTTATTTTTTATAAGTTTTATATTATATATTTTTCATTTTACAACATAATTTTTAATTTATCCGCAATAGAAGAAAAAAATCTCAAATTCAATATAGTCTTACAAATTATAACGTTAATACGTATGTGCACATAACTAACTAACTAACATGGTGCTGCTATTTTTTTGAGTATATATTTATAATAATTTTTATTCGAAAAAAAAGTAACTGTAGATTCAAATTCAGATTTTGGGAAATGAGTTTGATTACAAACTATTAAGGATTTAAGGCTATTTTCCTCAAATCATGAGATCCATCTCATCATCTTAGACCAAGCCTGGGCCTGGTTACATTCCTATCTTGGACCAAGAAGCCTTAGACCATTTACATCTTAGATAATGATTTATAAAATAATGCATCTCCAATTTCCAAAGGGGCAATATCGGTCAGGATTTAACAAAGTCGACAGTTGTAAAGAAATCTGTAGATTTTCTTAAACCCTAAAATCGCCTAGTGCAAGACGGCAACCATTACGACGGAGATGGGAGATTCGACCAAGAGAAAGAGGGGATCGGAGATAATTGATTCCAACAAATCAAAAACTATCAAATCCAACCAATCCCACTCACCTCACAAAAATGCTAAGACCAAGACTGGGAAAAAACCTTTGGGTATCAAATCCGCCGGGACGTATGCTAAAAAGTCTAAAAGCAACGCACCCATTGTGGACAAATCGCAGATGAGCAAAAGAGATCTTCGTTTGGCTTCTAAGGTATCCTGTAGCTTCTTTGGTATTTAAATCTCATCCACGTTTAGACTTTACTTTGTAAACAAAATCTGAATTTGTTTATCACGGTTTATCATTTATTTAACAGGAAAAAACAGAGGCAAGGAAGAAAAGAAGGAAGCAGCATTATAACCTTGAGAAGGTAACTCAATACCCATACCTTTTACTTCGATAAACACAACTTTATCATTTATATTTTTACATTTTAATGTAAACCAAAACCTTTTTCTGATATTAGGAACTTGCAATATTGTGGGAAAAGTTTAGGGTTTCCAAAGCCAGAACAGTAGTCAAAGAAGATAGATCCAAGTATGCATTGAACTTCATTTTTTAACTCAATGCCTTTTCTCCCCTGAAATCTAAATTACTTGAAATCTTTTCAGGTTTGTAAGTGAAGCTTTGGTGAAGATGCGTGGTAAAATTCCTGAAATAGCAGGATCTCATGTTTCTTCACGTGTTCTTCAGGTAAAAATATGGGTTACATTGGGAAAAATTCTTTGAATGGCTTGCTATGTAAGTTTTGACTGGAGCTCAAGTTGAACTTGGTAATAATATTATTATTTCATAAATAAAACACGAAGAAAATTTAGTTAGATGTTTTCATATTTTCCTCAAATCTAACCGTTTTTTGTTTGTTTACTACTTAGAATTGCTTCAAAAAAAAATTTGGTTAGATGGTTTAGTCGTTTACCATAAAATCTTAAAGTTCATGAGTTTGAGACTTAATAAGTTCATATATTTTTAAATAATTCTCAACCCTAATACAACTTCGCGCTTTAAGTCCCACTTTGAGCTTTAAGCCCGATCTTAGAGAAATAAGTTCCAAGCCAAGCTTGAGCCTAGCCAGACTGAGCTTGGAGAACTCAAGCCTGAACCAACGTTCAAAATATCCATCAACGATCCGAGCTCTAGTCTGGCTCTACACGCCAAAGTTTTACTTGGCTTAATTTATTTGCAACCCTAGATGATACGATGATTAATTCTCTGAAATTCAGGGTTCTGTATTTCTTTTCTTTTTATGAATTCTTTCCAGAACATCATTGAATTTTTCTTCTTCTAGAAATGACTGTCTTTTATATTTTATTGTTGGTCTAAGATCTTATTATCTCAATGTTTTCAGTCATGTGTAAAGTTTTGCTCACAAGCCGAACGAGATTCCGTATTTGAGGAGCTTCGACCTCATTTCATCACTCTTTCAACCAATGTTTATGCTGTTCATCTGGTCAACAAATTGTTAGACACAGGTATAACTAATTTATATACCTGTACTAAATATTTAAAAGATCAGAATGTGTTTATACCATCTTAATTGTTTATTTTCTTTTATTGTAGCAAGCAAAAACCAATTAGAGTGGTTTATTTCTTCTCTACATGGCCATGTTTCCTCTCTTCTTCGACATGTGGTGGGTTCAGTTGGTAAGTTCACTAACTTGTAATTTCTAACTATAGATATGAGAATTGTATATTTGTATTTTTAGGATTTATTTAATGCCATATGTGGGCTATTTGTAACTTTTAGTTCCATTTATAACAATTGTATCGAAACCATTTTAATTTGTTAATTTTGTTTACAAGCTCTAATACGATGCATCTATTTGATGGTGTCAATATGTTTAATTATGCATTGTTTCTTCTTCCATTTTATATGATGAATTTCAATATTACAAACTTACAGTATTACAATTTAATCTTTCTCTGCATTGGTCTTAGTTTTAAAAATGATGACACGTCTGGTTGAGCTCTCTGACCATGCGGTCAATCCGATTAAGCACATATGTGATGCATATGAGCTTTGAAATACGAGTTTATTTCAAGTGAAAATTTGATAAACAACAATATAACATTCAAAATAATTATATTAAACAACAAAATATCTAAAATAATTAAAAATCAATTTGTTGATTTCATGATTAGTTATTTCTTTTTGTAGTTATCGAGCATGCATTTCATTTATCAAATGCATCTCAAAAACGCCGACTTCTATCAGAATTGTATTCAGCAGAACTTCAATTGTTTAAAGATATGACTGTGAACAACGAAGGAAGGTAAGGGAATTTTATTTTTTCCTTCTAAAGCCTAGAACATAGGTGTCCTAGCTCGTAAAATTCGATGATTCTACTTTGATTTTTTTTGAAATTTCCATTTTACAATGAATAAACTCATTCTTTGTTTTTCGAGACATTAAGATATATTGTTGAAAAGGAAAGATAGCATTGTAAAACCTTTCATAATCTAATATGCTAACCGCTGATTGATATTTATGATGTTCTTTTAGGTTCATTTCTAATGCAACAAAGACATTTTTTATTATGTGAATAACTAAATATCAAATTTCATTTTTTTTTTTTTTGAAATTTTCTATTTGTAGTTTTATTGTTTATAAAATTAAGAGATTTATATTTTATGACTTTACCTTTAACCAATTGCATATTTATTTGTGACATACAGAATAGTTGATATTATTTCCAAGATAGGTCTGCAGAAACCATCTGTTGTACAGCACATGACATCTGTAATTCAGCCAATTTTGGAGAAAGGAATTGCAGATCATTCTATTATACATACTCTTTTACTGGAGTATTTCAGTATTGCTGACAAGGTACAAAAATAAGTAAAATCTTTTATCCTATTTCCTTTTGATTTAACATATTTATATGCATTTATTTGTGTACGAATCAGATGCCATGTGACACATGCACTACAAAACAATATGTTTATCTACATTGAATTGATGTTTCCTTCTTATCTTATATCTATTAATCTATGTTTGTTAATAGACATCTGCCAGAGACGTCATTCTACAACTTTCTGGTTCACTTTTGGTCCGGATGTTACACACACGGGATGGATCTAAGGTTGGAATACTCTGCATCAAACATGGGCAAGCAAAGGTATGGACAAATAATATGTTTTTGATGTGTGTCAATCAAACAGTGGAACAAAATCAACAAATCTAAATGTACAGAGTAGTCATAAGTTACAACTACACCTATGTTTTTATAACATCTACATTCATAAAAAACATTAAAAAACAATTATCACTAACACCTACATTCATAAAAAATATAGGTATAGTAGTTGGTATGTAAGCAGTAAGTCTACACTAGTATGTAATTATTACATAGTATTTAGTTATAGAATCTGTTACTTGTTAAGTCGCAGTGATCTAAGATTTAGTTGGCTCATCTTATATGTATTGAGCATAGTTCTTTCACAATAACATTATTCATTCCTATTTATCATCACTCTCCTAAAATGTATTGAGTATATTTCTCTTCCGAAATGTCTATCTAATTATATCATTTCAGATATATAATTACAATTCTACTATTTATTCCTTTGGTTCTATTGAATTTTTTTGATTTAATCTTCCCTGATACTTGGACCATCACTCTAGTCTGCTTTACAATATCGAAAATATTTTATTGTTTTTTGTCTTTCATATCGTTCTCTTAAAATGTGTCTTCTTTAGGAGAGGAAGAAGATCATTAAAACCATGAAAGGACTTATTAGTAAAATTGCTATCGACCGCCACAGTTGTCTGGTGAGTAACATCTTAGGCTATATTTTTTTATTTTTGACCACTCTCTCAGTTGAATCTTTCATGATTTGATGTAGGGTTTTATTTCTTGCTAACCGTATTTAACCATTGCTATTTTCATTTAATGTTAAATTATTAATTTTCAGGTGTTAATCAGCATCCTATCTCTTGTTGATGACACCAAGTTTTTAACAAAGGTTGGTCGATTGTTTATATTTATTTCTGATTTAGTTTTCTTTTGCCAATAGTTTGTGCTTTTACCAACAATAAATCTTTGGCATCTTTTTTTATGTAACAGATTGTAATTTGTGAGCTACAACCAATCTTGAAGAATCTTCTTTTGGATAAGGTGGGTAACTAAACTTTCAATAGTTATTATTTACAATTTATCCTTATAAGTTACTATCGGAAATTTAAAATAAAAACCTGCCTATATCTCGTCATCTCCCATCTTTAATTTTTTGAGTTTCTTCTATCAGAATGGAAGGCGCCCGATATTACAATTGCTCCATCCATATTGCCAAAGTTACTTTAGTCAAGATGAACTGGTTTCTCTCAATTTATTAGTTCCTTCTTTGTGCGAAAAGGTAATTTCTAACATTCCGTAGCTTCTCTTTTTTATGTTTTCGTACCACTGTCAATTGCATTCTTTATTTTTAATGAACATATTTTTATGATAATTCCAGGATAATGAAAAGTTGGAGAAATCAAATGTAGCTGAATGTGGGAAGAAAGATCCTGTTGTACGGAGATATGAACTTTTAATAGACAGTGGTCTTGCTGAGGTTCGTACTTTTGCCCTGAAATAATCACTGTTATTCATCTTAAATGATACTGTGTAATATATGTAATAATTGTCTACTGATTATAGTTTTGTTTTGCAGAGTCTTGTGAACACTTGCATTGAGAATCTTGAAGAATTGATTTTTTCTCAAAATGGCAAAGATGTTATATATGAGGTGAACATTATCCTTTTAATCATTATTGTTTGGCTTTCTGTTGTATCTTTTGTTGTAAAAGGAGAATCGATTTGTTAGATTTATGCTCTTATCAAATGATGAGTGTTTTTTAGAATCAATCTGCTCGTTTCCTTGTCAGGTTGCTATGGGTGGAGTTGATAAAATTCTCTTTCAGTCTCTATCTGAGAAACTGTCAAATCTACATGAAGCCATAGCTTCTCTTGCAGCTAAACCCAAGACGGATGAATCAAAAGAAGAGCATGTGTTTTTGAACTTCCACGCCAATCGAATAATCAGGAAATTGATCCTAGAATGTCCATCATTTGCCACGACCCTCTGGAAGTCAGCTCTCAAAGGGAACTGTCAGATGTGGGTTGATCAGGGACACAGGTTTGGTTAAATAAGTGCTGATTTGTTTGTATTAATTTTGCATAGTTTGTTCGACTGTTATTTCATTAATGCTTTTGTAATTCTTTGCAGTCTCAAGGTAGTGAAAGCTTATTTAGAATCATCTGATTCCGAAGTCAGAGATTTGGCAAAGACGGATCTTCAGCCCTTCATTGACAGTGGTATGCTGAAAGGTCTTGATTGCATACAACCTGAGTGAGTGTTGCGTTATTTATACATACAATGGTTACGTGTGTAATGTTGACGGAATGCACCAATTTTGTTGTTTTGTGAAATGTAGGTTTTGAATTCATAAAAAAAACTCAGATCAGATTTATTATTATTTTAAAAATCTTTGAAGTTTTACAACTCCAGATTTCGTCTGCAAATGGATGAAATACTGGAGTTTTTGGTCTTATTTTTTTAGTCCTTCCTATTCTCAATTTCTCATCTCTATTTTATTTTAAACCTTAATAAGTTTATTATAAAAAATAAAGCATTGAATTGAATTGTAAACCTAATGTCAAGCATTGCTAGTCTAATGTTAACATGCTCAAGAACACTCAACAATCAAGATGGATTGGTAGTACAGTAGTGATCCTAATATACAACTATAGGCTATGTATATTCAAATTCCAGAAATCATTTTTTCAAGAAATATTTGTATCATATTTTTTTGAAGCAATATAAGCAAACAGGAGGTTAAAAATGATGTAGAACCAGAGACGACTGGGAAATGAAATCGTAGGTTTCCTATGAAATTGTAATTAAGATTAAACTGAAAGCAATGAAATTAGAATAACCATTAACATATTAACCTAATAGAAGGAAGAAGTGCAACTGTGTATATGATTCATTAGCTATTTCAAAATTGTGAATTTATCGTCACAGAGCTTACAATTTTAATTTCATCCAGTTGCTTGCTTACAATTTCTAAAGTCACATCATCTGTTGCCAGGTCAGAGTCTCGAACCAAAGATTGTTGAATTAGTAATAGTAATTAGACTAATAAATACGTACAAGTCAAACAGTAATTGTTTTCTCGCTCTCTCTATATAATGGTGATGCGCGCAATTATATATGATGTAGTCACACCACACATCAGAATTCAGAATGCCTACTCCTACAGAGTCATTTATGCTATTAGTATGTTCTCTTCTTTGCTCCATGGTTGTCAGCAGCATTACCACGGCTGGTGGTATATTCCGGCAGGAGTTTGATATATCCTGGGGTGATGATCGTGGAAAGATACTAAACGATGGAAAGCTCCTCACTCTCTCCCTTGACAAGACTTCTGGCTCTGGTTTCCAATCGAAGAATGAGTACCTCTTCGGCATGATTGACATGCAACTGAAGCTCGTTCCTGGTAACTCCGCCGGGACTGTCACTACATACTATGTAAGAAGCTTTTTCCTGCCTAAATCAATATTGTGTGATGTATATACTAACTAACAATTTGTTCCTGCATGCATTAATTCTGTATCGAGCAGTTGTCGTCGCAAGGTCCAACACATGACGAGATTGACTTTGAATTCCTGGGAAATCTGAGTGGAGATCCTTACACACTTCATACCAATGTCTTCTCACAAGGAAAAGGGAACAGAGAGCAGCAATTCAAACTATGGTTTGATCCCACAAACAATTATCACACCTACTCCCTTCTTTGGAATCCACAGCACATCATGTAAGTATATAACGCAATCCTTTTTATTTCTCTTTGTTTGTCTCAAATTGAAATTAACCATTAATATTTTAAGATTCTACGTTGACGCCACACCCATAAGACAATTCAGAAACAATGAAAAAAATGGCGTACCTTACCCAAACAAACAACCAATGAAGATCTATTCCAGTATCTGGGATGCAGAGGATTGGGCCACAAGAGGTGGCATTGTTAAAACTGATTGGACAAATGCTCCCTTCATTGCATCTTATCGAAACTTCAATGCAGATGCTTGTGTTCGTTCTTCAGGTGTTTCTAAATGCAACACTACTGGATGGCTAACTCAACAGCTCGACTCTGCAAACCAAAAAAGAATGAAATGGGTGCAGAAAAACTTCATGATTTACAATTATTGCACTGATTTCAAAAGGTTTCCTCAGGGATTACCTACAGAGTGTACCATATAACACATCTAAGACCAGAACAATAAATTTAATCAATCAACGATCCTATTTCGTTTAATTATTAATTGAAATCTTATCATATGCAATCAGACTTGATAAATATTAAATCAAATCACCATAACTCATATTCTCATAAGTAACAAACAATACAACTTTGCACTGCTTCGAATTTACTTAATTAATTTTTTTCCGATACATACATCACTTAAACCAGCGATTTTACCCACTTACAAATGTTTTATTGTGCCATCTCCTATATATAGAATTTTCAAGTACACCAAACGAAAATTTTCGACCGTTAGATCTTAATACGTCGACTGACGATGTATTATTCATCAACAACTAAACGTGGTATGTTACATCATCAACAACTGACGTGGTATGTTACATTATCCTCGAATTATACTCGTTACCAGTATTACATTGTATTAACGTCTTTGGCGCACCTGAAGTACACCCTATATATACATATATATCGTCCAAAGATTTTTTTTTTTTAAATTAAGATTTTAAAAACTGAAATAAGTATCTATCTGAGAACAAAAGTACAATCAAGATTTCAAATATCATTGACTCATTCTATCAACTATCCATTCATCCACACTATTGAATATGTCAACTGTTTAATAGTATTGGTATCCTTCCAGTGCATTTCCAGCAAGAATGCATACGTTTTTTTTGGCAGGTAACTACCAGCACCGACACAGACAAAGATGGCCTAACAACATCATTCAAGACCGAGACAATGATTTTACAAGACCGACAAAAAACAGTTACAAGTCAATTATGGAAAATATAAAACCAACTAAATATCAAGTCTAAATCTAAAAAAATAATTTCAGGCATTAAAATTGCAATATACAACTTTCATCAACTTGCCATAACCATATATCTATGCATCTATACATCAGCAATCAAAGAAAGACAAACACGAATAAACTTTCTTATAATGTTTATCAACAATCACTAGTGTGTAAGATATATTTGTGGACAGTCTTTACAACAACAACAAAAAGTTAATCAGCTAAAATTAGAATTCAATTATACTTTAAGGTATATTTTACAAACATTTAAAATCATACCGATAGCTACAGTCTACAAGGAGAGTTTAAAAATTAAAGATTTCATCATCATTTGTACCACGATTCCAGTGTTTAATCATTTAGAATTTGAATCTAACTCAATGACGTTTACTTCTGTGTGGTGAGAGCAGAATGTAACACATCCTCGAGATAATTTTCTGCAGCTGCATATTGCCTCTTTTTGTCTTCTATAGCTAAAGCTGCAAGTGCTTTATCCTGCATTTACAAAAATAAATATGTTTTAGAATGCCACAACTATCATTAAATAATAAATATATCCCTTAGTCTTATTGATATAAAATACAGGAGGCAAATCTTGGTAGCTTCTTAAGGTGTCCATTATAGGCTTCGTTTTCTTCTCCAAATCTTTTCGATGCTCAGCCAATTTAATCAACACTCCATGATTGATATTTGGGACATATCCCACAAGGTTTAGTAATGCCTGCTCATCAAATACTCTTCCAAAATGAGGGGGAATGACAGGGTATAAAAAATTTGCATAAAAAACTAAAAATCAATGTATAGAATGTGAAGAAAGAGGTACAAAACAACTTTTAAACTGAAACAGCTGACAACTAGGAAAAAAGGTAAAATGTTATTACATCTAAAATGTCATGTTAGATATGAAGAGGCATTTAAGATGTCTCCTCTTCTGCGATTTTACCTTCTAAAAAAAATCTATGATCTGCAATTTGCAGTTTCTAAGAAAAATATCATGGATTTGTCTAAACATGGCTCTTTCTTATATTTTTTCGAATGCTTACAAAATCGAAAATGTCATTTGAAGACGTAATTATTTTCTATAAAAATCATCCACGCATCAAATTGCAAATAAGAAGATTGTTAATTCATCATACTTAACAACACATAAATAATTATTAAAACCATCAAGTATTATCTCATTCAAATGGAAGTGTTTAGTGTTCATGAACTCAGAAGGTATAGCTCAAAAGTGGTCTTATGGCGATAAAAGTTTGTATTACTAATTTACTGTATTAGTCTGTTACTCTGTTTTTATAAAAAAAACTAATGTTTATGGGATCATTTCTAAATTCAAATCCAATGAAACCATAAAAACATACCACCTCTAACAAGAATCAAATACAAAGTCACAAACAAATTCCTAAACATCCATTTTGCCAGAGTAAATACACAACAACCTTCCTAAGAACTACAGCACACTAGCTAATAGCTATAACCAAGTTCTAATGAATTGAAAGGAGGGATATCTTTACTCACAGCAAAGTGAAACATTAATGAAATAAAGAAAAGAAATAGGCATCGACAACACACCTTATAATTAGAGTGTTGTAGGACATACTGCCTTTCTTTTGAATCCATTGTAATCAAATTTGATTCCCATTGATTCATATGAGCTTCATGGGCAGGAACTTCATTTTCAAACTTGAGGAGAGTTCTAAACAAACATTATACGAAATAGATTTCTCAGAATTATCAGGTGTTTTTTTTCACGTATGAAGTAGTTAGTAGTCTCAATTCACGCAGTGATTAAAATAAGCAAATCTACGTGGGCACGTAGCAATCTGAATCATCTTACTTTTTGAGATCATTGAGCTTAGCAATAGCCTTCCTAGTGTACTCTAATAATTCCTTGGATTCTTTGATCAATTTTGTTCTCTTTTCCTTGACGTCCTCCTTCCTCAACATTAGATCCCCCATCGCCACCATAAAGCTAAAAAAGAAAACTTGTTTAGCATTTATTGCACAGAAAAATGTAGATAAAATTGCGGATCGATAATAAACCACCTGCTCAACTCAGTATCCCTAATACTGAGAAGATTGGCAACTGTGGCAATGACCTGTGTAGATCCAACAGCAAGCGGAGGCAATCTTTCTTGCGACAATCCAACACTGTCCAAGATCTCCCTAACCCTTACAGCTAGAAACCCATTATTACGTAAAAACAGCTGAGTGAGACGAAAAAAAAATAGGGATGCCCAACGATGAAGAAACCTTGAGATCGATATTCTGCGGCCTTAATGCGGAGATCGTCTGCAACGATCGAGGATGCACGTGTGCGAGCCTGAGAGAGTAATACTATGTTGTGGAGATGTGCAACGTTACTCGACGTGTACTGAAAGTCCGGCACTTGACGACCAACCGCATTGAATTGGGAGGACAACCATGCCTTCACTTGTTCGATTCGAGCAGTATCGTATCCCGAAGTGCTTCCTATGGAACCCGTGTCGGAATTGGACGGAGATACGTCGGCGGCTGACGACATCATTTCGCCCAACTTGCTCTCCATGGCGCAACCGCACCGGACAATGAATCAACGAATCAATGAATCAACGAATCAATGAATCAACGAATCAACGAATCAATGATACTGATCGGAGTTAGTTACCCCCATTAAATTAAAGTTTCGACAGTAGAGTTGTAGAGTGTAGTTTCCTTTTTGGGCCTTGTTTCTTTTGGGCTTTTAAATCGTTCAACCTGAATACTATTGACTATTGTAGTGTGAAGTGAGACTTCCTATGGATGCCCAAAGCCCAAAGGTGGTGAAATGAAGGACCAAAATATTATGGAGATGGGCTTCATTCTCCTGTATAGTCACAGCCCACAGCCCACAGAATCGTTTTCTATAAAATTAACAAAGTGAGTGATTCAAGCTAAACTAAAGTTGCATGTGAATGAGATTCTGAGTTGTTGACGATAATCTAAACTAAGTTGCCGCCGTCCCTTCAGCTTCCCACACTGCAGCACGGGTTAACTTAATTTAACTTCTCCGGTCCGGTCCGGTCCCCTCTTTTAATTAACACTCCTCTAACGTGGTTGCCGTCATTTACGGGAATGCATGTATATATGCTCAGGCTCTGATAAAGAAACACTTGCTGCTTGCTCGGCCACATGATGCGTGCTATGGATCCCAACAACCTCTCTTCGATCTCTATCCACACAATCACCCTTGTCCCCATTATTTAATTATCAAAATGGATAATTTTGATAGTGGATAAGATGAAGTGGGATCTAAGTGAATTATTTATTTAGAATCAAGATTAATCAAGAGGATCGATTCTATTAGGTGCACCAAACGTCCAAACCCATCGATGAGATTGGGTGCACGTACGTATGTATTGTTAATTAAATAAATATATATATATATATATTGCACGTATAGCTCTGGTGGATTCAGCCCGGTCCAACGGACTTGGGGTTATGTTATAAATAGAAAACTAGGGTTGAAAGGAATCTAGTGAGCTAAGAGTGACCTTATTAGAGATACACCCTTACATTAAAATAAATCACACATATAACATTACAACAAAATTATAATGAACGTCCTCTTATTTCATCACAGCTCTTCTCATTCTTTTATTTCATATTGTCATATCAAATATTTCATCATATATTAATTCCATATTCTCTCATATACATTAATTACCATAATTAAATACACCCAACCAACATAGCCGTTGGGTATTCTCCTATATAAACACACCTAGTTTAGTTTAATCTTTACACAATCACACACTCTGTAATACAATTACAGACTCTGTTTGATTACTCTCAATCTACAACTCAATAGTCTCAAAACGCTTCCGCAATACAACAATTTGAATCACAGATTCAACTTCAAATCATCTTCAATTCACTTCAACAAGCTGTGGATCATCGCTTCATTAAACCTTGATCAACCTATCATCCTACAGTATCAATTTACATTCATTACCATTATCATCATACATACATATATAATTCACATTTATAAAACATTTTTTATATATTTATATTTGCGTTTATATCAAATATAACTTCTATCAGACCTAGACGTACTTTAGATACTCATTACATCTATATTGATCGAAATGATAAATCAAAAAAAAAAAAAAAAAAAAAAACGTTACAATTATGTTGACCCATTCAAAGAGGTTCTGATGATATATTATTTGATAATATATCATTTATCACCTTATTATTTGATAATATATCATTTGATAAAAAACGTTACGATAATGTGGTAAACACATTTATTAGAGAAAAAAAACACCTTGTTCATAGTTAAGACTTTAAAGAATTTGTTTGTTATACATGTTGTACATACAGTACGCCTGACTCTTCCTCTTTATCTCTAGACAGAAAGCAAAACGACAGCTAGCTAGCTAGTTTTCCTTAAAATTAGATATGTAGTGTTAGATAGATAGATAGATAGGTAAATGAGTAAAAGGACTACGACAATATCACAATTCACAACAGCAATTAAATTTAAAGAGAATTAAAGGGAAAGAAAGAAACAAGGAAGGAAGAAGATAAGTTAAAGAATGGTTGTGAGTTGAATAAATAAAAATAGATTTAGATCGATAAGAATGATGTTTGGATGCGGTAAAGGGTTATATATTGTGTTGTTTGAAGTTGAAGGGTAGTATATATATATTGATTTGAGGAGGAAATTAAATTAAAAGGATGGAATTGGATTTGACCTCCATACCCACACCACTAAGGTACCATGCCGTTCTGTCTATGTGTTATTCCTCTGGCAACCTAGCTAGCTACAAATTAAAATCGAGTGTGTAGAGGGGTGCTTGTAGAAGGTGGCTACGACATGATGACCGCCGAGATGACCTGTGGAAAGACAACACTTGTTTCTGTCGACTGTGTTTGGTCGTTGGATACAAACTTACAGCCACAGGGAGGACCCATAAATATATTTCAATCAGCAGAGTGAGTGAGCAGGATTAAATAGATAGGATTGCAAATACAAATATTTTTATTTTACAAGAAATAATCATTAATAATAATGAGTATAGTCACTGAGATTACAAATAGAAAAAATAAAATGATAAACTGTTTTTTCACTTCCATTGACTCATCTTCCAACATATATATATATAACTTAAGTCTTTGCCCAAGTCAATTTCCTATGGTGATCGATCTGAGACCTAAGAACTAAGATTGCAGTCTAAGAGTAATCGGAGAGATCTAGAGAGAGAGAGAGAGCTTATTAATTTGGAGCTTACAAGTGAGTGTTTCATTAATTTCCTCGTGCATGCATCATGCATTGCATTCGGCATTTCAACCCACTCACTGTCTCATGCATATCTCAAATATCTTCCCTTTTTACATTTTTATTCATACCACCCTTCATTTTTGTCTATTTTCATTTCAATCCTCTTGTCCGGATTTCTTCCATCAACCTATTTATTCATTTCATTATTGCTTCCTCGGAGGTGTATTTTGTAAATTAATTTCCTCTTCTTCCTTCTTCTCCACTATACACTTCTGTATTACAAATACAACCAACCTCGTGTTCCTCACCTAGCTTCTTCTATATTTTCTATTCACTTCACTCGCACAACTCGCCGCTCTGCCAAAATGAATTGGCTGACCTTCTCCCTCTCGAATCAACCGTGCTTCCTCGACGGATATAACCCCTCGTCGCACCACGGTACTTCGCTTACTCATTCGCCATATATTTTTCTTTTCAAGTCCACAAACTACCGTATTAATATATTAAGCTAACGGTTTCTTCTTCTTCTGGTGTACGTGTGAAGTTGGTGGCGGTCAGGTTGTGGCTGACCACCAAGTAGAAGAAGAAACTGGGTCTTCATCGGATCTGACATCGATGGTGGGTCATCCCAAGCTCGAGAACTTTCTTGGCGGATGTGGCGAACCCATGGGAACGTCAACGTCGACTGCAGAGCACCATGACGTCGGGGAGGTGTATGACTCGGATCTGAAGACCATCGCATCCGGTTTTCTGAGTGGTTACCCTTCTCGAGACCCTCAGGAATCTGAATGCTCTAAGGCGGTGGTGTTAGTAGAAGTCGAACCGAAGAAAGCGGTTGACACCTTTGGTCAGCGAACATCGATTTACCGTGGCGTGACTCGGTAAATTCACACTCCACTTCATGCCTATTTTCGGAATGTAAAAAATGAGTTTCGAGTTTGTCTCTCTTTTCAATTTTAATACACTAAACCCAATATAACTCTGAATATAATGTAAATATTACAATACAGCCACCGTTGGACTGGAAGGTATGAAGCTCATCTGTGGGACAATAGCTGTCGGAGAGAGGGGCAAAGTAGAAAGGGAAGACAGGTGTATTTAGGCGGTTATGATAAGGAGGACAAAGCGGCGAGGGCGTACGATCTAGCTGCTTTGAAATACTGGGGACCGACTATCACCACAAATTTTCCGGTAGGACCATCATTGTACCATTGCGTAGTATATATAATCTCTTTATAATTTACCCTCATCGATCGGTCGATTGCAATTTACAGGTGTCTAACTACGAAAAGGAATTAGATGATATGAAGAACATGACACGTCAAGAATTCGTGGCCTCTCTCCGACGAAAGAGCAGTGGGTTCTCACGGGGGGCTTCCATCTATCGTGGTGTCACCAGACACCACCAGCACGGTCGTTGGCAGGCGAGAATCGGCAGGGTCGCCGGTAATAAAGATCTCTACCTTGGTACCTTCGGCACGCAGGAAGAAGCCGCCGAGGCTTATGATATAGCGGCTATAAAGTTCCGTGGGTTGAATGCCGTGACCAACTTTGACATGACTCGTTACGATGTCAAGACCATTGCAAGTACTATTCTGCCTATCGGTGGTATGTCTGGGGTGACCACCAGGACCAATTCCTCCAAGAATGCTTCGTCACCTTGTTCGTCTTCCTCCGATCATTATCCAAATACCAACAACACCACTGATCTCGATCTCACAACCGCCCCTCCTTCGATCTACGGATTCTCCCTCAATCACCAGCAGAAACAGCAGCAGCAGCAGCATGATTATTGGTCGCTGCTTGCGTTGCACCAACAGCAGCAACAGCACTTCAATGTGTTTTCTGGCGGAGCAGTCAATATGGATTTCTCCGGGGAGGAGAACGGAGGAGGTTACATCTGGAGTGGTGGCGATGGTACGTGTGAGATGTACAACCAACATGTACAAACACCACCACAACAGCAACACCAACAGCAACACCAACACCAACACCAACAGATGGAGGGAGACAATCATACATTGAGTCTTGTTAACGGGTACGATGAGAACGGCGGTGTTTCATGGATTACGTCACGACCTTCGCCATCTTCCACGTCGAACATGGGCTTGTACCAGACAGCCATTTTCGGTATGGATTGAACAAGTTATCGTAGTTAAGCTTAGCTTAGAGTGAAGTGAGAAAACAAACAAGTTGAAGTTTTAAAGTTTTGATATGTACGTTTCTTAAACTGACAGATTCTCCTCTGTTCTTTGAAAGTAAGTTAAGAAGCAAGCAAGTTTACTAAGTTAATTTAATTAAGTTAAGTTAATTAGATCGATCTAATTAAGAACACCAATCGTTTTGTTTGATATCAATCTTCCAGTTTCATTTGATTCTTCGTTTGTTTGTTGAGTTTTTACCAAGAATGGAAATGCTTTTGAATCGGGTTTCGTTTCATGTTGTTGTTGTCGGTTTGTGTCTGGTCTTTCATATATATGTACGTGATTTACGAGAGAAGAAAAAGAAAAAGGAAGGAAAGAAGAACCAAAGAAGTCACTTTTCCCAACTCCGAAGTTGGAATACATAAATATACAATAAAACATGTCTGTCCTCAGTCTTCACAGACATGTCTCGAATCTTGACTAGATTTCATTTTCTACCATAAGTCACAGTCACAACTATGTAAATATATGACTTGTAACATTGTCTAGCGTCTAACTACCCACCAATCCACCATGTTAATAGATTGATTACTAAAGAGATTACTGGTGGCGGTAGACAGAATCTTTTCAGTATTTTAGACATTGTTTATTTAAATTCAGGACTAGTACTCACTCACTCTCTGTCACCGACCATTACTCATTATTATCGCTGCAGATCTAGAATCAGAAGAGTGTTAATTCAGTATTAACTGCATAACCATCATTTTATAGAATTAAATAACTTGACAATCAAACTTTAATTTGACTGTATTAATTTATTTTCATGTCATCTGACTCCTCACCATTTATATGTGTTCGCTCTTATCTATTCGTCAATCTCCTGCCTGCCTGCATCATTAAACAAATCCCTAAACAAATCCCAAAACAAAACCTTGGATACCTTCCTTAGTTCCATGCCTTTTCAATTTCAAATATGAAAACGTATCAGAGATGCCTTTAAAAATTTCAACCATTCGTTGTTAATTGTCATCGAAATACTTTTTTTCAAATCAGAACAATTACTATACAATAATATGAGTCTAGAATACCCACCCAGATTTGGGGTTTTGTTTAATTTACAAGTCACTTCATCAGGTCAGGGAGGGACTCATCAATCAATCATCAGGGAAGGGCACCTCCTGCTCGATGAGGAATGCAGTTGAGGCTCTCCGGACAGAACACCCAACGGACAACCTATCTAAAGGTATATGAGCAAACAATATCGGAAAAGTAGCACTAAACTTACGGCGAATCAGGTGGAGGAACCTGCCTACTAAAGACAGGCTGATTGGCAGAGGAATGCATATCACCGGCGAGTGTAGTTTATGCGACCGCGAGCAAGAAAATATCAACCATCTATTCATGAAATGCGAATACACTAGCTGGGTCCTAAAGGAGGCGATGGAAGCTACCGGATCGTTGGTTAATTTGAATACAACATAATCATTTGAAGAAGTTGTTAGTGAATTAAATAAGATAACAGTGGGCACGCCGGCATAGGGTTTGCAGTGGAACATGTACGGCGTGGCCATGTTCCACATTTGGAAGCAAAGAAACCAACGGCGCATGAATACGGGAATCGAAACAAAACAGGAGACGCTAAGGAAATGCATATCCATGACTGAAATCAGCTTTAACGGAGGAAAATTCAAAAGGAAGAACAAGTGGAGGGAAGAAGAGCGGGCATTGCTCTAGTAGGATGCCCTACTCATGCTCATCCACGAGCACGGATGATGGAGGTTAGTCTATGCTAACAGCCAGACAACTAGTGGTAACATTAGAAAATCAATTAGTTAATCAGATATTTTGTATTCAAAACTGTTTTCATTAATCAAAAGTAAACTTACAAAAAAAAATAACACAAGAATTGAAAACACTAAATTCGCCATACAAAATCTTATTTTCTAATAATTTACATTGACTGGAATTTTAATTTACTTTGACTCAAATTTAAATTTAAAAATAGTTTTTTACTATATTTTTATATGTTAATTAAGATAGCTAATTTAATTTAATTTTCTATCAGCACCGTACCCTATCATTCTACTACTAAAGTCTAAATATATATATATATTTTTTAAAGACGATTTAGATTTAAAATAAAATAAATAGATTACAAAACTACAATAAGAAAATAATTAAATAAGCAACTAAAAATATAATAAGATGTGTAGAATAGATATTAGGGGTGAGGGAGAACGGGACG
Source organism: Zostera marina (assembly GCA_001185155.1). Classification (NCBI taxonomy): domain Eukaryota; kingdom Viridiplantae; phylum Streptophyta; class Magnoliopsida; order Alismatales; family Zosteraceae; genus Zostera; species Zostera marina. The sequence continues at coordinate 291,138 of LFYR01000642.1, read as the reverse complement.
GGCATTGTCTTTTCCGGTCCCAAAAATTGCCCATGTTCCCGGTCAATTTTATTATTATTATTATTTTAAACAGTAAATTACTTTGCTTAAAAAAAACAGTAAATTACTCTAAAATCTAATGTTACTAAGCTATATATTGACCTATTTCAATGCTAAATGCCAACCTTGTTGGCCTATTTCATTTAAAAAAAATCAGACCTGCATTGCGATTTACGATCAGCGGCGTTACCTTAGGATTTAGGAGTTAGGACAACAACGGCCAGTGGAGTTAGATTAGCAGCGGCAGTGGATTGGTGAAACAAGAAAGATAGAAATTAGGTTTAATTTTCAAGGTTTTATGTTTTTAATTAAGAATTTATATTTAGGATATAGATTTAATTTTAGAATTTTAATTTAAATATAAATTTATCTATTTAATATATTGTATAAGGTTATTTATATAAATTATACAATATAATTTTTTTGGGGGATCTATATGCAATTTTCTCCGGATACGGGGATTATCCGGGGCGGGGATTTCGATCCCCATCCCCGTACCCGGAAATGACCGGGGATTTTGGTCGGGGACGGGGAATTTTCAGCTTCGGGTAGGAAAATCATCCCGGACGGCCGGATACGGGCCAGGTACCGGTACGGGGAATCTCACCCCTAATAGGTATAGTTTGCTAATCCTCGGTTTGTAAGTCAGTAACCAATAATGAGGTTTTCTTCCATCTTCTGATAGTTGTATCTTCCAAATTTACCCAATGCGATTTTTTATATAGACGGTGGTCATAGATGATAACCAAATCTCATATGAAATCCTTTACGATGACCTTAACCGACCGAGAGAGCTCTTCTTTATATCGTAGATTCCTCTCCCTCCAAAGATCGATGTCATATATATATATTGCAAATGCATGCATTCCAATGTAGACTCCAGCATGGTGATGAGTTCATGAATTTGAATATCTTTTCTATGATATCAGTCACCCTTATGATATCCCTTCTAAAAGACATAAAAGAAAAGACTTAGATATTATTTACGTGGGCTTATGGGCCTAGCTTGAGAGACGTGCCCAACTTGGAATGTGAAGCCCAAATATAGTGGGTTCTAGGTCATCGATCATTCTTCTTAATACCCTCAACTTACCAGATTTTTTTATCTGTAAAACTTGGATTTTTTTTAGAAATTTCGAAATAGTTTTTAGTGTGTTGGCTTATGTTGTCTTAAAAAAGTAAAAAAAAATTAAAGAATGATTGTGAATGAGTGGGTTAGTAAGGTAAGGGAGCTGTAAATGATGATTTTTATCCACGACTCTGGTTATTTGAATTGGTAGAATTTAGTAAAAGTTATGTGTGTGTTTGTGTATTTTATCATTTACAATATAAAGGTTCGATTGCTTGACCAGTAATCTATCTATCTATCTATCACTTTCCGTGTGTTATACCATGCATGAATCATATGTTTGAGACAACTTTTACCTTTTATTAAATAAGATATATTTGGTTTCAGTAATTAAATAGATAATGTAAGCAGTAAGCAGATACAATAATGATATTTTGTATAAATTAAGTATGAAGTGAATATTTTTGTCCCACAATTAAATAAAACTGTGGAATCTTTATTCTTTTGAACAAGGCAATTAAGTCGGCAAGACAGAGGGAAGGAGGGAGGGCCATGGAACATTGATACCTGTCTATCGATGTAATAAATTAATAGATAATAATATTGTCGTTGGTATTTTGAAAAAGTAAAAACCAGCGCGCTTTGGGAATTGGAAATGGGAAATTGAAATAGATTTAAATATTACATTTATTTATTTATTTATTTACCTTTAAATAATTGGAGATCGATGGATCGATATGAATATGAGCCTTGATATATTATTGTTACCAAGAAATAATAGCTGCACCAACTACAACTACGCGCTCTATAATTGATTAATTAATTAGCTGATCAACCGAGCCATTGATTGCCTCATTCATCAGGACGTTGGTTGTGTTTACTAAAGCAAACAGTTGATTGATACCTTTCTTCACTACTTTTGTTTCTTTCCTCCCTCGATCCGCCAATCCGCGCGCCACCCAATTCCCTTTAATCACTCGACTTCAGTTTGCGTTTAGACTTGACAGTTTTTCAGACCGAACATATGGGGCATTTGCGTTTTAAAAACACTACATTCAACCGTCTTTTCAGAAACAGAAGGAAGCAGCAGGTAGCATCAGATAATTATTCCCAACCATCATCGCTTCACAACGCCAGGCCATCGTGGAAATGTTTTTCCTATCAACAAATCTACATTGCAACAAATGGGTTCCATCGAGGTATGTTAATTCATTAGTTAGTTAACGTAACGTAACGTAACACACGATCGATCTATATATATGTTGGTTTAATTTTCCGCGCAGATAATTTGGTTGGGAGAGGTGGGTATGCCGAGGTTTTCAAAGGTGTTCTTCTGATGGAACAAACTGGGGAGATGAAGACGGTTGCTGTCAAACGACTGGTGACGGCGTCGACGTCGATGGAAGTCGAACAAAAAGAGAAGGAGTTCTTATCCGAGTTGGGTACCATCGGCCACGTTCGGCATCCTAATATATCCACTCTCCTCGGCTGCTGCATTCACAACGAGGGTCTTCACCTCATCTTCGAATTCTCTTTCAATGGCTCCGTTTCCTCCCATCTCCACGACGACAAGTTGGCGCCGGCGATGACTTGGAATGTCAGGTACAAGATCGTCATTGGAACGGCGGTTGGGCTCGCGTATCTGCACAAAGGATGTCAGAGAAGGATCATACATAGAGACATCAAGGGTCCAACATCCTCCTCACGCAAGATTTCGACCCACAGATATCAGACTTTGGGCTTGCAACATGGTTGCCCGACGATTGGACTCATCGCGCCGTCGCTCCCATTCAAGGAACTCTTGGGTAGGTAAACGACCGACCTCGTAATGCGTGATTGATTCATGTCTGTCTGCTCAAACCTTAATACTCGATCGGTCTATTCCAATTTCCAGATACCTGGCGCCGGAATATTTCATGCACGGGATTGTTGACGAAAAGATCGACGTATTTGCCTTCGGAGTGTTCGTATTGGAGATGATATCGGGGAGGAGACCGGTGGATGCTTCTCACCGGAGCATAATTGCTTGGGTACGTACGTATATATATAGTCGCACGTACGTTCGTTGCATGATATATAAAAGTAATTAATCAGTGAGTGTAATGATAGATAAGTGTACATACGCATTTCAGGCGAAGCCTTATCTGAGACACGGTGGGGATGAATCGAATATGGACAAGTTAATGCTGCTGGATCCAAGATTAAGACAGGTGGAAGAGAAATGCCATCTCCAGCAGTTGAGTAGACTTATTTTCATTGCATCTCTGTGTGTAAGACCCATAGCAAGGTGGAGGCCTTCGATGAGCGAGATACTGGAGTTAATTGCCGGCGATGACGGAGTGATGCAGCAGGAAAGATGGAATCAGCCGGAAAGAGAGTGCGAAGCTAACTCCTCCGAAGAGCTTGAAGTCGAACTCGAAGAATTCCAAGACTACAATTCGGATGACTCCAATATTCTAGACACATCATTCTCATCCTTGTCGACATCAACAATTAACGGCCACTGATACTCACTGCTAGTGGTGATGAATCCGACGACGACGATGATGATTGAAGCATGTAATAGTGTGAATTTTGTCTATTGTCAATGTTGCCAGTACGTATTTATTTAATTTAGTTATTATCGTGCATAACTCTGTCCGCACATGGATGAGGAGGACGACAGTGAGAACAGATGTGATGGGGTTTTTCATTTTGGATTCTATTAAGATCGATAATTAATAATGAAATAAAAATCAAATATTCAATATTCATTAATTAATTTATAGCATTAAGATGGAGTGATTTATTTATTCAGTTACTGTGATGAGTTTAATTAAGATTTTTGAAGGTAATTTTATCGTCCTTAAGATGGGAATAATTTATCCGATGTCCCAAACTCCGACCCAGACACCTGGTACTGTCCTGATCTCTGTTGCAATATTAATATTTTTTTGTTTAATTCACTGTATACATATTCTAAAATCAGCAACCGAATTGATTTGAACGATCATATTGGCATGTTCTGCTATAAATGTTAAATATTCAACCATATTGACAAACAAACTTAACATTCAATATTACAGTGCCAACTCAATATATTAATTACAACATGTTGTCTTTTTTTCTTCTACTTTTATTTATTTATCGACTAGTGAATTAATGTAAATGATTTAGCAATATTCAGCTCAGGTTTTGAATAAGATGCAAAACAAGTTCACAAATTGTTCAAATCCAAGCCAAACAGTTAGTTAAACAAATCCAATTAAGTTCAGTTCAGTAGAGTTAGCTAAACAAATCCAAGCCAAACCTCCTACTACCACCTAATTAAGATCTGGCCGGATTTGGGTCTGAAAATGGATAATATTTTTATTAAACATAATTGGTTGTCACTTTCATGCTCTCTTTATTGTATCGATCTCAGATTTTATCATACTTTCGTCTTACTCAAAGTTTTAATTTTTTTTTTTTAACCAAATCAAATTTATCATATATGTACAAATTTCTCTTTTATATTCATTTTTGTTACATTATACTTGAAAGAACGCAAAAGTAATATTTTTTTTGTTATAATATTTATTTTAATATTTAATAAACATAAAATGGATCTGTGGCGCAATGGTAGCGCGTCTGACTCCAGATCAGAAGGTTGCGTGTTCGATTCACGTCAGGTTCATTTATTTTTTAAAAATTCACTATTCTTTTCTTGCAAACCCGACGATTGGATATGAACACCAACTGTGAAACAAGCTAAGAAAATCTCTTTTAAACTTGACGTGGAAACTGTGGTGCATCAAGTAATGGCGTACAGAAATCGAAAAAGAGACTCCAGAGATCGCGACCGCGACCGTGACCAAGATCGAGATCATGTTGGCAGAGATCGGGAACGCAGAAAAAGGTCACGATCACGTTCACCTGATCGTCGTCGTCGCCATTCCCGTTCTCCTGATCCCCGCCGACCATCACGTTCCCAGTCTCCTCATCGGAACCAACGCCATCACAAATACTCTTCGTCCCCTGAGAAACATCTTCGCCGGAAGCGGCAAAGGGAGGAATCAGTCGATGTTTCCACTGAGAAAAAGATTAGTAGTGGTGGTGGTAGGGATGTGGTTGCCAAGAAGAAAACAGAAAGGAATAAGAGTAAGAGCGAGCGTGTTGAGGTAGTAGAGGAAGAGTTGATTGGGGCGAAAGTTGATATAGATGAGGTGGAGATGATGAAGAAAATGGGGATTCCAGTAGGGTTCGATTCCACCAAAGGAAAACCTGTTGAGGGGGCTGATGTGAGTGGAATCAGAACAGTTACCAAGAGACAACCAAGGCAGTATATGAATAGGAGGGGTGGATTTAACCGTCCGTTGCCTCCAGAGACAAATCGTCGCTGAAAAAGGTTTGTTTTTTTTACACTTTTTACTATTATTCTAGTGTTCATGTACAAATTGAAAATTGGGGGATGGATTGTTGCTTGCACATCGATTCCCTCCTTTCTAGCAATTACACTTTGTATTCTAGTAACCAAACGTGTTGCCTCAAGAGGTTTGTCTCCCAAACCTGCATTGTTGTCTTCTCCATTTCTAATTTTTTAATTAGTAGGAATATAACAAGCTATATAGGAGGGAGTCTATGTACATGTTCATCTCTCACTATATTTGTCATTTCTCGGCCATGCTTCCATTTACAGAACGGAATTTTATCTTCATAAAAAAATAGTTTCTTTGCTGAGAGAGATCTACAAGATTTAGACTAAGGAATGAAGATAAGTCATAAGTCAATTCTGTAATGTTGGATCAGAAGGATACACAATAAAGGTTGCCTACTTGACCAATTACTCGATAATGTGAAGGAAAATCCTGCAGAGCTGTTATGATATATATACGAAGGTAACTATCTATTGCGACAATAATCTCAGAAATTACCCAATCCCTGTTCTTTTAAAAGCTAGGTTATTATATACAGTTTTGATGTAACCATAATTGGTTATCACCTAAGGTAATTAACTATTATAATCATAAAATTATAAATTATAAATAATTTCATGTTGTGTGGGACGGAATACATTATGATTTGGAAGGGCAGATGACTGGGTAAGGCTGCCAAGGACTATCTAAAGTCAAGGAGAAGTTAGAGGTTGAAAGATGACTTAGCTGGGGACACACATGCGATGATGCGGTTGCATGGAAAACTATGCTACCTTCCGCAGTTAAGTGTCCAGGCACTGGCAGTCTACTTATTGTGTGATGATCATAAAGAGACCACCGAGGCATCTCTTCTTCAATTGTACATTTGTATTGACACTGAATAAATTTTGGTAGCAATGTTAGAGAGCTCTGGACATGCTTTATGGAGGAAGAAGAATTCCCCAATCTTGAAGCATTGAACATGGAGATATCATATTGATCATTCCAGAACTTCACCATGACCAAAGGATCATGTGCCTGACCTCACTTTGAGCAATAACATGGTATACATGTAGTCAGCAATCAACATAACAGGTGTCTCAAGCAGAATTCCATTACACCATCTTAGGACTACCAATGAAAATTCTGAGTGATCCCAAATCTGTTTTAGAAAAAGCATCCATAAGAGGCCAATGACTCACTTATTGAGAAGAATGCACTGAATTCTGGGGAATCCAACTCCTTGAGTCTGATTGAGCCTTATACAGTCATAAAGAAGATACAGAGTCTAGCCTACAACTTCATCTGGAATGGTAGGAGATGTAGTATTTGGGAAAAATGGCACTCCCGAAGAAGGAAGGAGGGATCGAGGTCAAGGATTTCTTTGCCACCAATGTCACAGCATTGGTCAAAAGAGCTGAGAAATTATGGAGTCCAAACCCCTCTATCTTAGCAGATTGGGTTAAAATTAGGTACATCAAGGGTAGAAGCATAGGGGAAATAGAAAGTAGACCCACACTGGACTCCCATATGTGGAAAACTATTTTAGCCAACAAAGAAACTATAGGGAAATGTATTAACTGTATGAGCAAATTTAGGATCTCTCAAATTACAACTGCCAAAAATTCAGAGTAACTTAGACCCAAAGGCATCAAACTCCGAAATCTGGTCTAAAATACCCCCTAAATTCTTCATGTTTCTGTGGATAATAAAGTTTGGGCATCAGCCTTCAAACAATCTGCCCCCTATGTAGGCATGAGGAAGAGACATTACAACATCTCTTCTTTAACTGTCAATACAATAGAGACCTACTGCTAAAATCCACCAGTTGGCTTAATAACGCTATTTGGACAATTAGAGGGGTCAGAGCCCCCCCCACCCCCACAAATCCACAATAGATATTAAAATATGAGACATAATGGAAGCAATCCAAAACTTTACACACAAAGCCTGTTGTTGGGGCATACACTGGCTATTACTAGCATCCCTTTCTTGGCACCTATGGTGTGAAAGAAATATGAGATTGTCACCTTAAGGCTTCCAGAAATTGTCAGCATAGAAGGATCTGAGCATTGTACATGGAGCCACATCTTTTAAGAAGCACAATCTATCACAAATTGTAATTCAGGCCATATGTTTTGTTTTTTGGTGTCCAACCTCTTGAGGCATCAGTCCTTGGCTAACTACTCATGGTCACAGCTGTGTAAGAGAGTGACAATGTCTTTATACTTTTGTATTTGCATTTCCCTGCATGTGTAACCTTGCACTGCCCAAACTTATTTTTCAGAAATGAAAGTTTTAATTCATCAAAAACAAACTCCTTGAGTCTACCTTTTTATCAAAATAAAGTGGATGTTTGTAGAATAACACTAAAAAGGAAGAAATATTATCCAGATTTTTTTAAGTAATCAATTGATTTGATAAGTTTTGTTAGAACTTAAGGAGGGGTATTAGAATATTGATCAGTTATTTTCGTGGGGATCCAATCAATCCTTTTTTGATATGTATCTTTTTCTTTTTTATAGATAAATCTCAGACCATTACAAAACCATCAACGGTTGTTCGTTTCCCTTATACTTGCTAGTAGGATTACTTAATAAAGTTCCTTATCTATATTACCAGATAAGGATTGCATATTTGCATTACATTCTTATCTTTCCAATAATATTAGATAATTATCACTAATAAGAGGAGTCTAAGTTCATTGACACTTTCCTATTTAACTTGACATTCAGTGATAAAATAACTAAATGTGCTCCTCCCATAATTGCATAGGTATGCATCTCCATGCTCATAAAGGGGAACAATTTTTCTGAAAATCGTCTAATCTATAGAAGAGGCTGATGATTTCCTTGAGCATTTTTGGAGCCCATAGGACAGATGTGTTGCTTTAACCTTCTGTTTCTTTCAGACGAGTGTGCCAAGCTAGACAGCCCACTGCATTCCATAACAAGCCCAAAGAGGAGAGTTATGAGAATTTCTAGCATGCCTTTATAAGGTCTCCTATCCTAATGTCAAGGTTGGATAAGGCATGGGGTGTTTAGTAACATCCAAAAGGAGTGGTTTTTACTTTTTATAGTTTCTACCAGAGATAATAGGATGGATACAAATTAAGGGCAATTAAAAAACAGGTGGTATATAGATTCATCGTGTGTTGCGTGGTAGGCAAGTTATTTGTGTTTTGCATAGTAAGCAAGTGATTTGTATATTGCATAGTTGGCAAGTTATTTGTGTGTGGATTTTCGATTTCATTAGTGTTTGGAATTGATGCAATGATCCCTCCCCATTTAATTTTCCATAGGATGATGATGGAGAATTCAGTCAGCACGTGCGTGTGATCAGATGCCCACTGTTATTGGGTCCTTATGGCTTCTTCTTACTCTTATGGACTTAAAGATAGCCCTTAATTTTTTCCATAGTTTTAAAAGTGACGCTTTAGCACCAAAGCGCTCCTGAATAAGCGTTTTTTCCAGAGCTTTTTTAATCGGGTTATCCGGTCAGGTTGGGGTTTGAATCCACCTGATTACCCTATTAGTAATAGATTTTAATAAAATATCAATTCTTTTAATTTTGTTTCTTTACCATTCTACCCCTCTCTTTTAAATTAAAACCCCTCCCTCTCTTGCCACACCACTCACCAAAACCCTGATTCTTAGTTCTTACTATTCTATTTGATATTATTTTTTAAGTTGGATTTAATTGTATTTTCTAATTTCTATATTTTGTGGATATTACTTACTATTTTAACTATTGTACATGTTTTTTTAGGTTTTGTGTCTATTTTCAGCATAATTAAAAAATCCCCTGGGCCCTGGACCCCTGGTGCTTTAAGCCCCTAAAGTAAAAAAACGCCTTCTGAAAAAAAAAACCATTTTGATTTTTTGAACTATGATATTTTTAGAGGGCTTACTGCCTTTCAGATGATATTATTTACAACCATTGAATTTGTGGGATACATGATATTTTTTAAATTTTGATGTAATGTTGGTGAATTTTGTGAACCCGAATGGCTGAATAATATTTTTTTGTTAATTCGTTTGTAGGATCTGTTAAACACACCCAGGCAATGGTTGTCGACTCTGACGTAGTACGGTGTTTTTTTTTCTTTTTCTTATCCCTTGAATGGCTCGTGAATCATTTGAATTGTTTTTAAATTTTTGATTCTTGAGAAGGGACTTAAGCTAAAAGAACCTTTGACTAATTATTTTATTCGACCATAAAAAATATATTTGTTCAGTAGTTAAGTAGATGGTAGTAAGTAAATACTAAACAAAAACATATTGCTAAATTTCTTTTCTTCTTTTGTTGGTGGTATTAGGCATTAGTACTTAGTAGAGAGTTAATTTCGTACAATTCATTTTTCAGAAATGAAAAAGACGTACGATCGTATGAATGTTTCCTGTTCCATCTCCTACTTTAAAGTTCTAACCTTGTTTATTAATGTGTTTTTTTCCATGTCCTTTCGTTGTACTTGTAGAGGATGGTTGAGTAGTTGAGTGATGCGAGTATGCGACTGATGCCTTATGTTTTGTTTTGGTCTTTGTCTAGTGCAGCCCTCAGCTGCTCAGCATCTCGACTCTTTAGTTAGGTTGTTTATAGCTTGTGTCGCTGAGGTTAAGCTTACAATTCCCTGTAGGTCGCTCAAGCCTCCTACCGCATCAAAACTTTCTTTAAGTAGTCATTTTGAGTACCTGTAACCAAAGAACACATGGTCTGTGGATTTGGGCTCCTCACCACAAAGCAAGCTGTCATCAGAGATGTTCATTCCTCTCTGTATTAGCCTATCTTTAGTTGGAAGGTTCCCCCCATTTTATACGGCACATGTGGAGCTGGAATTTGTAAATGTCTGGTGCCCAGATACCATTTGCCACTTCATCGATAGGTTGTCTCTGTCGCTTCTTTGCCTTTTCTTTTCCAAATTACCGACCTATTGGTATTAGAGTCAGCACATTTGGTTGTTTTCTCTTCACCTTCCAGAATGAGGAGTCATTGTATCTTTGATTGATTGATCAAATTACATTATCACCAAACTAACCAAACTCAAATAAATTAACTTCACGCCGTATGTAGTACTTTAGTTTGATAAATGATTTGAATTATTTTGAAATCGAGGGAGTTTTCAAAAAAGTTAAATCTAAGGCAAATCGAAGCAGTTAATATTTTATCTTGCTAATTTTTACTTTGAACGTCTTCTTTTTATATTATGTATTAATGAACTAGGATCAGGCGTGCCATGGTGTGGCTGGACTTGTCTCAAAATCTTCTATGAGACCTGTTTGTTTCTAGCTTGACTTTGAAATTTCATTTTTTTAATTATTTCATTTAATCAACAATCACATCATCCAATTTCCTAATCTTCTTCAGTTCTTCCCTACATTTTCTCTCGAACTTTTTGATGTTGCTGACTCCCATCACTCATATCTTGATGGCTCACCTACAATTCATTTATGGGTTTCAACTTTCAACTATTTCTAGTTGTTTTCCAACCTATTATGATTGTAATTCTTCTTGTATTTTTTTTTGAGGCACTTCTTGCATTTTTTTTATAGATAACTGATTAGTGATGAGACTCGCTATTCTCAAATCCAGCATATTTTTATAGATAACGTATAAGGAGGTCACCTATTTTTATGAGACCTGTTTCTATTAGACTTGGTAAAACTCGCCATTTGCCAAATCCAAACATCCATCCATCTGAAATTCAGTGGATGATGTCAATTTAAGAACCCTAAGCATTTTGCTGCAATTACATTCGGCTTACCCAATTCCTTCGCAATTTATTTCGGATCAGACATCATTAAATCCCATACTAACACATTTACACCTTGTCTAAACTCTTAGAATGAATAACATATAAAGGGAAGTTGCATATGATTTACAAACAAATAAATAATGCTCTAAACTTGATCGTAGAAACCCAACAAACACCAAATGAATAAATAGTCTTTAGACTTAGATTGCAAGGAAAACTAGTATAATTATAGTTGTAAACAAACAAATATGCATCATTATCCTCTAGTTAAATAAAATGTGTAATTAGTCTCATTGGCTTACTCGATCAATTTATTCTTTGAAAATACTCTATTTTAATAGGAAGAAATATGTAAAGGTTTAATTAAATCAATGTGTGACATTCTTTGGGAGATTTCTAATGACATTGCTCTTCATTCCCATTTTTGAACGCATGGCTTCGACTCCATTCCTGTTCATCTCTCTCAGCACTTTCAATCTCACCATTTGCTTCCTCGACTGGACTGTTGCCAAACCCATACTTTTGTACCTGCAACTTTCAAACATCAGCAATGCAGTCTCAGCTATATAAAACTTTTTTTTCCGTAAAAAGATTGTGTTGGAAAGAAAGAATACCATATACCTTAATGTCAACGCAGCTGCAAGTGCAACATCTCTTTGTTGGGATGGGCGTGGGTTTTGTCGGTAGTACCGCATGAATTCACGAGAACCAAGAGTAACAACAGATGCTCCATTTTCAGTTTTCTTTCTTATGATGAGTTCAGACCCACCACTTCCCAGTTCAATATTGTTGTTAGGGTCATCTAATCCAACTAACTGACTTTCATCTCCATCAATGTAGCTACATCAGAAGATAGTTAAAATTAAATAATAATAATAGGAGAAATATTACAGAGCGTGTTAAACTATGTAATAAAGTTTAGGGTTAGTCAATAAGATAGTTTTAATAACTTGTTTCATGTCATTCTCCGTCTGACATTGATCTCTCTCTGTTTTTTAGCAAATCATTCTACCCAATTTAAGGTTTATACCATGCACTCGAAATCTAACCCAAAATTGGCACTTATGGAGGTACAAAATTTTAAAAACAAAACAATCATGAATAGTAATCGATCGCAATCCTCATATCATTGTGCAGAAAAAAAAACTAATAATAAATAAATATTGAACCTGCTGGTATAATCGTAGAAATCTTCTAATTCACCCTCTTCATCATCATCACCATCTCCATAATGAACCTTACAATGTGCCTTTGATATCATGTGTTTTCGAACTGCCTCCAAACTTTGGAATGGATGACATCTATCATTGCAGTATAAACATTTGAAATCCTGTTTGACCTGCAACATTATTATAATATTAAATCACTCTAGCCAAACAATTACACAATTTTGTGTAGTATTCACACAATACCTTAAGTCCAACATATGTAAGAAACCCTTTCGGATCTTTTAAATACTCAATGTCAGGGATAAAAAAGCCATGTTTCTTGTGCATGTGAACCATGCAAGCTTCAATGTTTTTGTGATCTTGATCACAAATAAAGCAAATAAGAGGATCCAAATCCATCAAATCATCCATATCATCATTTTCTGAATCACTATCATCATTTTCTTCAAATACCACATCCATAGAGTTTGGGTCCACCTCTTCCCATTCATTGGCAGCATCGCTCCCTTCACTTTCCTCCTCCTCCTCATCACTCATTCCACTTAAAGCCTCTGTGGAAGAAGAAAGCTTACTTGTGTGTCGAATAGGTGCTGGTTTTATGACAGCTATGGATTCACTTGAAGAGTTTGGTCCTCGAGAGGATTTAGCAATGTGAGTTCGTGATTTCAGATGCTCAGTATGAGCTTTGGAACTTCGGTATTCTTTTCCACAAATGGTGCAACCATATATCTGTGGTGTGACATTCGACCGTGTTGTTTTCTCAGAGACTGCGGATAACTTGGCTTGGAATAGTGCTTCAGTTATCCCAGGAACTCCGGCAACCTAATGACAAGAAAGAGAATAAGAAACATGCTATAAAATCAAACAAACTTGCAAACATAAAGAAATTACAATCATCAAAAGAGGTGAACTTATAAAAACGAATGGATCAATAATTACTAAAAAGTGAAAAAGTAAAAACTAGAAAATATTTTTAGTTTCAAATAAAAGTGTGTAATTTACAAGTATCGCATAGTATTCGTAATGGATTCAAACAAAAATAAATTCCCTTAAACCTCCATTATAGTTATCGTTAAGAATTGAGATAATAATACCGTAATTTTAAAAAAGAAACATGTGAATCTAAAATCTGGAGCTTTCCTCCTTATATTATGTACAAATCCTGAACAACTCTTAGGTTGATCGTTACCAGTTCCCACTAGAAAACGGGAAAAATAGAGCCATAACTAATTACATGCAATAACTAATTGTTTATTACTTAATCATCACCAATAGATATGCAATATTTTTAACTAGAAAAAAAGTTGTAATTTGAATTAAAAATGTGTTTACTAAAAGCTTTCAATTGTCTTATGATTTAGATTTTATGTTGAATAGCAATAAGCAAGTAACCCTCAATTTTAAATTCAAATAATTTCGGATTAACATCAAAAATGAAGATTTTAGGTTTGATCCAAACAACAAACACTAATACAACCTATAAAACCGATTTTGTGATACATCAAACATCAAACGGATGGAAAATTAATAAGACGAAAAATATGAATAAAATGGATTACGAATGAATACTCATCCAGTCTTTAAATCAATTACCTTGCGTTTGAGGTTGTAACGGTGCCATTCGGACCTGTAATGAGTCTTCTGCTGCTGATCATTGTCAAACTCCTTGTTGCACGCGTTACACGTCAGACCTGACATCCTCTCGAGATTTTTGACGAATCCTTGTATTACGTGGTGGACGGGCGGCGGAAAAAAGCGAATGTCGAGAAGGAGAAAAAGAATGAATGATGTTTATGCGAATCGAAGATGATACACTTACAAACACGACTAATCAACTATACAAGGGCTTGGCCGGGGGCTCGTGGCCGTCGATCGAACATCAGGTTTTTATTTGTGCGTAGGATAGATCATAGATTGTCTTGTGAAAATTGCAAACACCCTTGAAACTTCTTTCAATTATAAAATGACCCCCCCGTTGATTTATATTATAAATTTATAGATAACGGATCCGATCTGCGACCTCAACCGACCTCTGAGATAGATTTTTTTGCCTCATTCTTAAATATTCTCGTCCTGTTGCAGTGTTGCTGACTTGCTTCTTCGTCATTTTAGATTTTTTTTCTTCTACCCAAGAGTTTACGATTTACCACGTCTTCACAATACTACCTTAATGGTCGGGTTAAAGTCAGGTGCTATTAATTAAAATTAAAATTAAAATAGGGTTGGTTCTTGGTTCTTCCCATAGTACAGAAATTAAAAATAAAACTTTTGCTCAAGATAACCTTAATGCTCGTATTTTCCATAATTTATGACTATAGAATAAAAATAAGCAGAAATCACCTTGCCATCTAATGACAACTACTATAACTCACTATCAGTTCACATCATTCGTTCTCATTAACTCAATGTTCGGCTATAAGCCTATAACGTACATACAGCATTGGTTCAACTTACAAAGGAAATGACATTACAGAAATCATCACACAAACTTTTAAATTCGACGTTCTAAACTACCAAGAAAACATTTTAAGTGTATTCTGTTTAGTTTTGCGTAATTTGTAAACCTAATCAAAATTGTCAATTTTGATTGGGGATATTTTATCATGCAACTCAAATTTACCCACCACTCGAGCAAAAAACAGCATCGTTTGTTCCAAAGTGAATACTATGTTCCCAGCCTGTTTCCAAGAATAATTAGTGTAAGTGTGTAACTATCAAGATATATGTAATTACATACAATAAAACTAAAGTAATACCTTTTTGAAACCATGTTGTTCACCTTCATACTCGATCAGAGCAACCGGTAGCCCTTTTTCTTTTAATGCTTTATAGAGTCTGCGTGCTTGATCTGGTGGAACCACCTGAATTAAATTAAGAAATCATAAATTTTGCTTCATTTTTTTTAATAAAAAAGTTACAAATGCATAATTCACATTGGAATGAATCATTTCCAAACCTCACTTGCCCATCGGACCACATTAATCTTAAATATTGGAACATCTAACTAATAATTGATTGCTTGTTAATTGGAAAGGATGCACTATTTTATTTCTGATTCCATGTTGGAGAAAATTTAAAAAATATACCAATACCGGCATCCATACCTTGTCTTCCAGACCTTGGAACAAGATAACAGGGCATGAAAACTTCTCAACAAAATTGAAAGGAGACCTTTCAAAATACTCATGCTTGTCCCCTGTTATTGAGCAATAAATGGTGTGAATTCATCAATAAATAACATTATGAATAGTCTATTGAATTCAATTGATAGATTAGATGGCTCACCAATAAGGTTATCAAGATAATGGGACTCAAATTTATGAGTTTCAGCTCTCATCAGAGCTAAATCACCAATCTGCTCTTAATAAAATAAGTATATCAATTAAATTATTGGATTGTATCAGAACTTAATAATAAACTGTGGCAGATAGATACTTACACCATATCGAGAAGCCCCTGCCTTGAATGTATTACGGAATGCAAGAGAAGCTAAAGTTGTATAGCCTCCTGCTGAACTGCCAGTAATACAGAGTCTGTTTGCATCCACTCTTCCACTTTCAACCTTCACACCAAAATAATAAATCATTTTCATGGCATCATGCATTGAACTTTGGAATGGTTAAACTATTAAATGAAGAAAAGCATAAATAACTTACCAAAAATTTAGCACAGCTGCAACAATCATTAACATCAGTGATACCCCAACGTCCAAAAAGTCGTTCTCGATATTCTCTCCCATAACCTGAAAAATAAATAAATATGATTTTTCAGATTGAAGGTGACAAAAATGAGGAAGGAAAATAGAGAATATAAAAATTATTTAAAATTTGTTAATGAGGGTTGTCGTATAGAGACAAATGGAGATGCATGTATGTAGGTTAGAGCATCTACACTCCATATAGGTAATATAGAGGATGGATGTGTGGGATGTAGTAGTTTTAGAATAAAAACAGCATTTCATGCATCTCTAGTGGTCAAGCACCTCAATCATTTTTAGCAAAAGTTTCCTTGTATATATGCAGTTACTATTTTTTATCTTTTATTCAGAGAAAAATAAATTATTTCTAATTATTCTTCATGAATCAAAATCTGTTAGGAATAACAGTACCAGAGTTAACTACTTGAACATGTTCAGAGTGGCTAACTCCAAACATGCTTAAAGTGGTTTACTCTTAACATGCTTAGAGTGGATCAATCCAACAATCTGGTTCATTTATATTTATATTCTTTTATTATTCCAAGTCATGACCTGTGCTTCCTCCATAATTAACGTCAACAAAAGCCCATCCCCGGCTAGTCCAATACTGAATATTGAGATCCAAAATTCCACGCGACTCACCAGTTGGACCACCTGTAAAAAATTCACAATTAAAATATATTATTATATTTTTGAAATAAGATAACGGCATCAGTAATAAATAATAAATTAACAATAATAGAAAAGAAACTACTATAAATAAGAAAAACTTTAGAAATCGCTTATTAACACAAATGATTGTCTCATACCATGAGATTTCAATAACAAAGGTGGTTTTTCTCCATCACGTGGTTGAATAGTAGGGTTTATTGGTGGGTAAAAATATGCATAAGCATTTTCTCCAGGAACCTCAGTAGGAAATACAATAACCTCCGGCACGCTAATGTAGGATAAATATTTTTGGGAGTTTGAACAAGAAGACCAAATTAACGAAAGTTTTGGAGTACCATTCTCTAAATTCAGCTGATATCACAAGAAGAAAGAAGAATTATTAGCAACCATGTCTACAAAGAAATGACCCTAAAAATCATAAATTAAGATTAATAGATTATAGATGATAAATTACCTTTGCTATTGATGTTGGATGAGTGGCAGATGCACACTCAATATACAAACACTGATGACTGAAACCTGTAATTCCAAGAGCAATAGATAAATTTATGAAAAAAAGGTGACTATATTTTTATAAAAAATATATAATTTATTCAGAGCAAAGACAAAAAATGACAAAAAAAACAAAAAAGGAAAAATATAGAAGCATTCCCTCTCAGTTTACATCTATGCGAGGTGTATGAGTGTATCCTTGGAGATTAGAACAATGTTTACAATTATTGGTCGTTATTAGTTTTAGACTTATAGCTTCTATCAACAACAACAGCAGACTAAAAAATACTGTTGGTTATTGAAAATAGAAAAGTGTTATTGCTGGCAGTGTTTCTGTTCTTTTGAGAATTTCAACCTACGGGAAACCTCAATGGATTTCTTTTGTCTACTCTCATAATGTCCACTCTAAGGGTAATCATGGCACTATAGTTAATAGGGTCTTGAATTGGATGTTGAATCACTTGGTCAAATCAAACCAACAACTTCGGAGGATACCATCCATCTGATGACCACTCTATATCTAAATAACTAGGGTCCCAAGATCAGACCCCAAAATATAGGGATGTCATTTACCTGACGACTGCTCCAAATCAAATAACTCGGGTCCAAAGATTAGGACCAAAAAATAGGGGATGTCGTCTGCCTGACAATTGCTTAACTCTTCTATTCAGAAGATCTCTCTAAAGCTCTGGAGTAGAAATTCTCATAAATGATTGGATCTTCGAGGCTTCCTCTCCTTATAAAGTTTTCTAGTATTTCCCTAAAAACTTGGTCAATTATAGTTTTAGCGTAATCAATTGGCCCATTAAGCATGATAATTCACCCAAATGAAGAGTATAGGAAGAAAGGTGATCCCCGATGAATGGACCATTTGGCCTAAATGTCTAATTGGGTTTCTTGTGATCCCCGATGAAGTGGTCCCAATTGAGGTTGCCCTAATGTGCTAATTGGGTTTGAACAAGATGAGTACAAGCTCATCGATGATCCCTTCCATGTCCCAGCCTGGGCTTGAGAGAAAGAACAGGTTCATCATTTTTCTTGCAAACTCCAGCCCAAGACAGCTTTGATGGTGCCTCCTGAATCCTGATGAATGTATCTACATCTCTAGTGCCAGTACCTTGCTTGACTGGAGCCTTAGGAAAAGATGGTGTGAGCTTGATTGGTACTCTAAAAGTAAAACACTTACCATACCAATCAAAGGAGACTTTCAAACACTTTTTCCACCTCTTCAAGGAAAAAAACTCACCATGACAGCATACATCACTCAAAAATAACCAATAGGAAAAATACTGAATAGGCAAAATAGATGTTGATTTAATTAATAAATAAAATGTGAACAACTACACAGTGAATAAAAACAAAATTAAACCATACAATGTCATCAACTTCAGAGAGATAAATATCCAGGAGTGAAAAAGAATTTTGTAAACAATCGAAGATTCCAAAGTATGATTTCCCATTTTGCCTATTCGTCAAATAGAAACAATAAATCTTAATCAAATCAATCAGAATATTGTTTAAAAGACAAAATAAAAAGGAATTCAACTTAAAAAACCTGTAGCTGCATGCAATGCTGTGGGTCTTTCCATCTATTTTAATGAAATCATAAGAGCTCATTCCAAAAACCCACATTGGTCTTGTGAATTCAGCATTCAAAGAATAAACTGGCTCCACCTTGTTTTTTGGCTCGATCTGTCAAAAGAAAACAAAAAAAGAGCAATAAATAAATAAAATAAAAATATGTCTAAAGGGTGATGTAGTGAAACATTTGTACAATTGTACATAATATGAAACAAGTGTTTGGTTGGGAAAATGCTTATATGTTAACTACTGCTTCTAAAAAGCCATAGACCAATTCAAACTCACAATGAGGCTAATGTTACAAACTCGATCATGAATCCTACCTCCTGAGGCATCAATCTGTAGCTATATAATATAATGTTGTGGATGGAAATGTACAAGAGAGTAACCATGGGCTTGCCCATTTCCCTCGTCATATATGTATCTAATTTGTGATCCTTTTATTTTAACTTTATTTTAAAAAAGCACGAATGCCAATTGATACACATTGTACTAAATGAAAGATTGTAGCTGTTAAAAATCACCATTTTTAATAAAAGAGTGGAACTCACCTATCTTAGCCTATACTTACTAGTTTCCACGGAGAATTTCTTGATTTGTCATTCACAAAAAATAAGAGTAGGTTATTACCTTATCTCAATTCAGATAATTAAACATTTACCTTGCTTCAAAAAAAAAATAAACATTTACCCTGCTTCAAAACAAAAAAATTAAACAGTTACCCATTTATAAATATTCCAAAATCCACTCTTCCTGTCGGTAATGAAAAATAATTCTCCTGCAAAAAAATTAGCGCAACAATTGATCATAATGACCATAAATTATTACACTAATGAACATGTTATGGCCAAACAATAATATTTCAAAATATGTAATAAACAAAACATAAAACATATTTATATTTTGGAAGAGGAACGGTTACTTTTTTTCAAATAGATTATCACATTCAAAAATAGATATTTAAACAAAAGTGCAATATACCTTCTGAAGACCATTTAGGTTCTGTTGGAGACTCTACTACATCAATATCACATCCAGCAACACAAACACGACTTTGCAGCTCTCTGCACAATAGTACAATACATGAAAAAAAGAATTAACATAAACGACGATGCAATTGGTAAATTCTTAAAAATGGGGTGACACGAAGTGTTAGTAAATTCAACATGTAGAGGGGTCCCCAATATACTCAAGATTGCATTGAATGCCTTCTTGCTAAACATCCTTAACTTGATTGGGGAATCCAGTTGTAACACTCGGCATGAACTATATCAGGAACTTCCCCTCTTATCATCATCGGGGAATCTCCTATCATTTCCTGATTGCAGTCACAACACTTTAAGAAGTCCACGACAACCTTAAAGAAGATTGTGAACGTTGTTCCTTGGAATAAAACCACCTATATTTGTCCATAGAGATCCCATTTGTGAATGTTAGGCATGCTATGGCCCTCATGCTAGGTGTATCACCAAAGGCTATCAGTGTAAGGGTTAATTTCACTTAATAGGCTGGAGGTTCCAAGATCGACAGGGGGGAGCAGTACATGACTACATGTCTGATGCCACCTCTGATCAATAGTGGGATGTAGTCCCTCACTCTCTCCAGTCTCCATAGGCTGTAGTCTTCTCAGGTACCCTATGTTATGAGTAGGTGGCTTCCATTTGTTAATGTAGCCGATGTACTGATGTTCAACCTCTTCCAACTTTCTCCCAGAGCTACTTTAGTTTTTGGCTTTTTGCTAAATCTCACCCTTCTATTGCGTTCCAAGTCACCTGATTTTTGCTTGCTATTCAGTCTTCTTAGAAAAACCTCATTTCACCTGAAATGACTCCAGAGCTCTGCAGCATTGTCCATGGTGCCAGAGTTTTGGTTTCTGACCATCCTTGATCACTTAGAGAAGCCAAATGCCCTGTCTCAAGTCATTCTGGAAGGGACATCAAGGTAGGAGACATCATGGAAGTCATTCAAAGATTGTCCAAAGTCCAAATATTCCAACTGTTGGAGGTGGCATTAGGCATTGTTGGGAACTTGAACAAGAGGCTAAAACTGAACCTGCTTAGGCCCCTGAGAATCTTAGCAAAGATACTATCAGAGATGTTCATATTATCTTTGATGCAAAAGCTGCATCTCTGTATAAGGACAAATTAGAAATTAATGTTCCCAATGCAGAACTGTTAAGGATTTTTGTCTATTTATTTTTATCTTTTGTAAAACCAAGCAAGACACTATTGCATAGATTAAAAAGCGACGCTTTAAGCGTCACTTTAATAGCTTAAAGCAGAAAAGCGCTCCTGGAGGAGCGCTTTCCAAATCGCTTTTTTTTAACGGGTGGTCGGTTGGGTCGGGTTGGGTCGTCGGGTTTTACCCGAAAAAAATACCCTAAAAATAGCTTATAAATAGGAAATGATAAAAAATACGTGTAGTAAGATAACATTTCCAGCAAGGTGGAAATGTTATTTTACACATTTTACTACACGTTTGCAGTAAACGTGTAGTAAGATAACATTTCCAGCAAGGTGGAAATGTTATTTTAAACTTTTTACTACACGTTTGCATTAAACGTGTAGTAAGATAACATTTCCAGCAAGGTGGAAATGTTATTTTACAGTTTTTACTACACGTTTGCAGTAAACGTGTAGTAAGATAACATTTCCACCTTGCTGGAAATGTTATGTTACAGTTTTTACTACACGTTTGCAGTAAACGTGTAGTAAGATAACATTTCCAGCAAGGTGGAAATGTTATTTTACAGTTTTTACTACACGTTTGCAGTAAACGTGTAGTAAGATAACATTTCCAGTAAGCTGGAAATGTTATGTTACAGTTTTTACTACACGTTTGTAGAGTAAATATATTTACAGGTTTTATCATATATTTACAGGTTTAAAAAATATATATATAAACAGGGGGTATATATGCAATTTTAAAAAAAATTACATTTATTTACAAAAATGCCATTATCGCTTTTTCAGCTTTAAGCGCTCAAAGCTGAAAAAGCGGAACCTAAAAAAGATGACCGCTTTATAGCTTTTTGAACTATGCACTATTGTATAATGAAAAATTAGCATTTATCAAAAAATAAAGTCATAGCCATCTTTTACCAAAGCACTTGGATTTTTTATGGACTGACCATCATTGACATGACATCACAAAGAAGGTTGATTAATAAGTTTATTTAATCCAATAAAAAAGAAGGTTCATGAACATCAAAGACTAAGTGGACTAACTCAGTAACTCTATTGACTATTAGTCTATTAGCATATTAACAATCCATAATATGATCCAACAATTCAACTTTGGAATAGGAAACACAAACATTAACGGGTTTTCAATTTGTTGCAGCCTTCAACACAAATGGATACTACTTTACTACTTTCCAGCTCAACAAGTAAAAAAACTCACCCATTGTTTGAAAAATAACCAATCCAAAGCTCAGATCTGTCCCAAGGCATATTTGGGTGATTCCATTGAATCCAAGCAATCTTTTTTCCACTTGGGTCAATTCGAGGAAAACCATAGAAGTCAGCTCCACTAACAAGCACCTTTGGTTCTAGATGAAATAATAATGAGTAAGCAATACAGTATTACCTATATCATGTTCAAATTCTTGCTAACAATGATAGAAATAAACACAACTAAGCTAGAAAACCATGTTCAAATCCTTGATATAGTATATAACAATGATAGAAATAAACACAACTAAGTTGGAATTTGGAAATAATCTTCATTACTTCTAACCTTGAATATTTCCATCCATAATATCTATAGCTGCAATTGTTGTTTTAGGATTTTGACTACTCTCGTGATGATCTGTCAAATGCTAGTAAAAAATTAGTTTTTTTATAATTTTGACATCAAAGAGCATGTGTTGCAGCAAAATGCTGCATTAAAATGTATAAAGACGTCGGTTAATATGTAGTAAGTACTAAGTACTAACCCTCCATGACGGTAATGTAACGGTTAAGATTTGAATCAATTACTCCATCAGCATAACGAACTTTACAACCACCATAATCAGGAGTAATAGGTATGGGAGGATCTCCTGTTGACATAATATTTAGAATAACGTATTTTGAGAAGCAAAAGGGAGAGTACGAGAAAGCTATATAAATCCTTGTACACCAAAATCTTTGTAATCTTACCGCCAATAATTTGTTTGTACAATCGTTGGTCTTTATAGTTAGAAAATATAACCATATTTCCTGAAACTGAAAAGGCACCCCCACCGTATTCTTGTGCCAAAGTTCGCACTGCGAAATTCGGAGGTGTGATGTCTGTCGGCTCATCTCCTTCTCGTTCTGGTTCCCTAACGAGAACGGCACGGCTGTCATATTTGAAATGTGAGTTCCTTTGTAGACAGATTTGTCTGATAAATATTAAGATGAAAAATGCATAGCTATCTATTTATTTCAGATTCTTGAGTTAGGGTTGTATATGAAAAGCTTTAGAAGATAATGGGATGAGACGACATGCATAAACATATATCTATTATTCTTTTCCAGAATCTGTAGAACATGATGTATCAATAGACAATAGGCAAGGTTTTGTTTATGAATCTGAGTTTCATTACGAAGAACGTATATTCATAACCACAATAGAAATCTAGGGTTATCGTGATCGATGGAACGAACAAACAACGTACCCGCCTTCATTGGGACGAGATTCAACCCAGAGGAGTCGTCCGTCCCCAGCAACAGCAAACCCATTGACACGCTTACACGATCCAGCGACAACTTGGGCAGTGATAGGAGACTCCCACGAACCGTAGTCACTGCAATTGTTCTTATCCTTATGTTCCTGCGACGGTGGATGAGAGGAGGACATGGCACGGATTGAGGTGCGTTGGCGATGAATCGAGTGAGTATGAACAAGAATGGGGATTGTGACAGAACGGCGGTGAATTGTTTTAGTTGCTAGCCATATCACATGCGCTGGTGAGACTCCATAGACCATTGGAATTCAATATTCAAATACAAAAATGTCAATCAAATTTATCTATCTCCCTAATCTATTTGATATTTCTTTCAATGTATCTCCATTTAGAATTCAAGTAATTATCCTTGATTTATTAATTAATTAATTTTCAGCCAAAACAACATTTGCTATATTATATATGAAATTAAGATAACCTGCAAAATAAAATGCTTTTTTAGTTTTTTACATACATAATATGGAGAGATCAACCATATCGAATTTTTCATCATCTTTTTCCTTCATTCCATTTCTTCCTATTTTGCAAAACCAAAAAAATTACACAAGTGAACTATTCTACTTCTTCATTCAACATAACAGCTCAACTCAACTGTCTTCCTCAATTTATCTTCGCCATCAATACTTG
This sequence comes from Zostera marina, assembly GCA_001185155.1. Lineage (NCBI taxonomy): Eukaryota > Viridiplantae > Streptophyta > Magnoliopsida > Alismatales > Zosteraceae > Zostera > Zostera marina. The sequence goes on along the minus strand of LFYR01000642.1, from coordinate 266,956 downwards.
CCTTCCACAAGCACCTTTGTTTGTGTTACTACTGTTGCTTGCTTAGTTTGAGTGAATAAATATATAGTGGTTGACTGTTTCCAAGAGATGGATGGTAATGAAAATCCCGCTTGAAAAAATTACACATCAAATATCAGACCTGCCCACTCCAGCCGTAAACGATGACAGAAGACCAGCAGCTGGCCCTGGTAACATGTCACCAAATGTCGAAATTGCAGTAGCAGATCTGTCCCTAAACATGCCAACTTGGGCATCTGTAAGCATAAATCCCAACTTTGATGTACTCTCACCAAATTTACTTCCCACCTGGCCGAAAACAATATATGTTCATAATGAATTTTGAATTGTAAATAAAACAGTCAGTTTAAACTTTGAATGTTTGATATTACTATTATTTAATATAACAGTAAATCTATATATCTGGACAGTGTGTGCATGGAAAAGGAAAAGTAAATTAATTTCACAGAAAAATATTTTTAGTGCATAGAGAAGTCTTTCTCCCAGCCAAAACTGATCATAGAAGTCTTTCTTTAAATTAGAATTTGATGAATCATTGACATGCTCATCCAGCAACATATCAGGAAATTACAAGTATAGTGATGAGCTGTCATCCATCCCGATAAAAACCAATAAAGCTCATAATGGGTTTGTTGGCGTGTGGGCTCGTCGGTGTAAGCTCACAACCTCAACTCTCCCAAGTGTTCACTCTCCAGAATTGTCAACCCCTTTCCCAGTTGGGCCAAGGGAGGTATTTATAGCCTTCACCTGTTGTTATTGGGCCTCGTGGGCTTGTACGGTCAGCCCCGTTCGTCCACTCGTCCGCCCGCCCGTCCGTCCACTCGTCCGCCCGCCCGTCCGTCCGCCTGGGCCGTCCGGTCCGGTTCGGTCCATGGGCCGCGGTCCGCGGTCCATGGTACCAACAGTACTCCCCCCTTCCTTAGCAGGCCCGGGGGCCTGGGGCCGTCCACCCCCCCTTCGACCCCCACCTGCTCTCATTAAAGCTCCTTGGTTCTCGGGCCCCTCCTTCATTGCTTCTCTATAAATAGGCTGCTCGAGAGCCTTATTTTCCACATCCCCTCTCCTTTCCACCATGAGTGCTCGAGACATCCTTGAGGAGTATGGCCGCGAAGTGCAGGCTCAACATGCTACCTGGGCCCTGTGCCTGCTGTCGCCTACTGGAGTCCCCAACAGTGTCGCCGTAGCCGAGACTCAGCGCCTTAATGCCGTGCTGATCGACGTCCACCGCCGCCTCAACCGGATTCGCTGCGACGACATTGTCGCGGAGCTTCCCCTCATCACCTATCCTGGCGCGTCGGGCTCTGCTGGAACTTCGCGTGCTTCCCGCGCGCAAGGTACGACCGTCGCTCCTGCTGCCGTCGCTGATCCAACGCCCCTTCCGAGGCGCCGCCGGCCGCGGGGTCCTCGTCGTTCCCGCGGGTCTTCGTCCCTTCCGGCCCATGACCTGCGCCACTTTCTGTCGGGATCCTCGAAGCCAGCCCCTTAAGTTCGTCCGGGGGACGTCCGCGACCGCGACCACGTTCATCCGAGCCGTGGATCCGCCTCCATGGGACGACGTCTGGGGCGCGCCTCGTTCAACTTCTCTCCTATTTCTTTTTTATATCCGGAATTAGCTATTGTTGTGCGTTGTGTACGTCCGAAACTAAAGTACTCTTGATTGGTGAGTAGCACTTGGTTTTATTTA
>LFYR01000642.1:247781-258406 GCA_001185155.1 Zostera marina | reverse complement strand
CCTCAACTCTCCCAAGTGTTCACTCTCCAGAATTGTCAACCCCTTTCCCAGTTGGGCCAAGGGAGGTATTTATAGCCTTCACCTGTTGTTATTGGGCCTCGTGGGCTTGTACGGTCAGCCCCGTTCGTCCACTCGTCCGCCCGCCCGTCCGTCCGCCTGGGCCGTCCGGTCCGGTTCGGTCCATGGGCCGCGGTCCGCGGTCCATGGTACCAACAGGGTTCAATAGAAAGTTTTTTTTTGATGAATTGAAGATTTCATTGCTGAAAATAAAATGGGTGGGCGTAGCCCGAGTACAATTATAGGGAAATGAAATACAGGTAGAAAGGCTAAAAAGCATAACAGAACATGTAAAACATCGTCGCTCTCTATTATGGCTATGACTGGCATTATGTAGCCATGAACTGATGCCTCAAGAAGTTAGACGTGGCACCATAGGAAGTGCTCACATCCCTGACTCAAGGTACAAAAAGAAGTGCAAGACAGACAAGGAGATGAGGGCATTGCTCCAATGGGATGCCCTCATCATGCTCATCCACGACAAGGATGTCGGAGGTTAGCAAGAGCTAACCGCCGGGCAGCTAGGTAGGTTAATTAACTTAGTATTAATATATTAATTGCTATAAAAACTCCATTTTATTAATATCAAGTACCCTTATCAAAAAAAAAAGTGCTCACATCCCTCAATATTTCTCTGTTGATAACTTCTTGTGGTCTTAGTGTGTGTTGTTTGTCTTTTATTCCTTTCACACCATATGTACCAGGATAGAGACCCAAGAGCTAGCTAGCGCGTACCCCAACCACTGGCTTTATGTGTGAATTTTTCTATCATTTCCATTATATCCCCTATTCTGATATCCTCAGTAGGTGTTGGAGGGGCTTGATCTCTCATCCCCCAGATAGCATTGTTAAGGCAGTTGAAAAAAAGGTGTTTAATGGATTCCTCCTCTACTTCACAGAGGGGCAGATTGTCAATAAATTGATGGCCCACCCTTGCAATATAGTCAAGAGTATTAAGGCTTTTGACCTTAATTCTCCATAGCAGAATGGAAAATTTGGACGGCATTCTCGACCACATCCCTAAGTTTAAGGTTCGACTGGTACCCTTGGACCTTAGGATTTCAGAGTGGGGAAGTGGGGATAACTATGTGGTTTTATGATTGCTTAAACATTCTATACATAATTTTATGGTTTTCTTATTTGCCCGTATTGTTTTCTATATATGTGAGTCTATGTTTAGTCTGCCGATAATGTCCTTTATGTCCCTACCTTTAATGTATCTAATTTTTACTCAGTCTGCAAATATGGAGTTGTTTGTGCTCCAGCATTTGTCAGCTCGTTTTACCAATGCAGTAGCATTAGTAGCAAAAAAAATCGTTAACTCCGATTCCCCATTCCTTTTAAAGGAGAGCCATTTTCTTCCAACTACTACATCTTCTGTCATCCTATATAAAGTTATATACTAGGCTTGGAATTTCCCTAGCAGCATCCAATTCACCAACTATGTTCTTCGTACATATAAGAGACATCTTCCTTTCCATTTAGCCAACATTTTTTCTATTGGCTCTATTAATTCCCAGCATACTGCATGTGTTTTCTTCCTACATGTGATAGGAAGGCCAAGGTAGCTTATTGGAAGAGGTTTAATAGGGAAGTTGAGAATCCCATGGATATATTAGTCATTGATACATATTTTAGAGTATGTGGCTGAGCTTTTTTCTCAGTTAACCTCTAGTCCTAAGAAGCTTGAGAATGTTTCAAGGATCCTCTTAATGGTCCTAAGGGATTTGGGGTTGGCTTTTGAGAAGATAAGCACATCTTCCGCATAAATGAGATAGAAAATGAATGTAGCTCTATTAACTATGTATGTGTCCATTCTCTTTTTCTTGACCTCTCTGGAAAGTTTATTACAATAGACAATAATGAAAATTATGAGATTTCTTTGAACATGACAGAATTCTTATATAAAAAAGGCATTACCTCACTCTAAGAAAGCTCTCATCCATATTAATGTTAGACATCATAAGAACCTAAAGGGATTTGGAAAGAAGACTAGTTAAGAAGATTTCTCTTTAGGTTCTAACATAGTAATTAGCAAAGACCATTAATACTGTGGACTGGTTTAGTTTGAAGATGACACTGGTTGATATGGGGTTTAAATGTTTAATGAAAAATTTATTACCTAGATTGAGTGTACACTGTACACATTAATTTAGTAATTAATTTGGTTAGATTAGTTTCCAACTAAATTTGTTTCTTTTTTATTGTATTATCTAAGGAGATAATCCCTTATGTCAATATAAAAATCTAGTATCTTATCCAAAATTTCTAATAGTGATTTTCCCAACAAATATCTACAGATGGTGACCTCAGGGTGGGTGAAATTATGGAGTCTGGACTGCATAGTGCATACAGGCATACAGGTACTCAAGAAGGGCTCAAACTACTAGAGACTACGTTGTACATTCGTGGAAGGAAAGAAATAGAAGGTGACAACTTAATGAAGCCAAGCCCAAGAAGCTGCTTTTCCTACAGATCGATCCGGACCGGATCCGCCTAACCCATTTACTCATTTAACTTAAATTAAATAGAGTGTAAGGGTTTAAAAAACCCTAACTCCTATTTCTTCTCTTTTCTTCCCTTCTCTCCCACATTTTCATCCCTAACCCTAAATTTCCAGCCCTCTCCTCCACCCATTTTCTCCGGCCACATACAAGGAACCCTCCGGCGACCAGGCAGCAACCACCGGCGACCTGCAGAGCGAGCTTCGGCGACCTCCGACCATCATCGACCTCACCTCCGGCGATATTTTCAGGCGTCGCCTAGGCTCCCTATGCGGCCATGCGGTCAGGGCCATCGCATGGCCACATGAAAAAACTTGTACAAGAGTACACGTAAATACGTAATTGATGATACATTAATACAGTTCCGTGTAAATTAAGATGACCAAATTGATACCAGATAACATTTGGATTTGGATATTGATTGACTATTATAAAAAAATTATGTAAAGTTGAATTAGGCAGAACTTATGCAGTTGTACCTGAGTCATAAATGATTTAAGCAATGGTGCTGCAACATCAAAACCTGAATTTTCATCAAACTCTGGCTTTGTAATCTGTTCTGATGAATATATATTCCAAGGACCCCTAGATGAAGCATCTGATGATGCCAACATAGAAGATTTGTGTGTTCCTCGTGAAGATAAAGCTGGGGCACTGCAAGTAAAAAGAATAATTATATGAAGATATATTCTTTTCCTCGGCATAATAAATTAATAATAAAAATGTTACTTTTGAATTTTGATCGTGTATGCTATTATATTAAATAAATTATTCTTTCATGGAAAAAATAGATCAGGGAGCTCCAATTGCTATGATGACAGGTAAAATCAAACAACTATTTGCGTAGTCTAAAAAAAGAATTAGTCAGACTTTTTTGATTTCCCATAATAATATTTATTAGAAGATCAATTAACTCAAAACAGAAAAATGAACCCTGTATTCAATTATTTATAGTAATCTTATAAGAGAATTAAAAAAAATCAGATTTTTTTGACCTGATGGGAAGATATTTGAATCTTGGAACAGTAGAACATCTTAGAATATTTGACTCGGTATTAGATTTTGTAGGCAATTTTTGGACAGTGTCAGTATGCATACGATTGAGCTGTGCAAAGAAACCAAAGAGGACTGCATATCTCTTGTAAGACTGTTTCTCATTCTCCCAGAGGTATGATTCATATCTGCGTTTATTTAAAAAGTAGGCACTTGATTAACTGTATATAAATGAAAAATAACAACAAATTTCAGTTTTATTTATTACCGAAAATAATCAAATAGTACAAAGGTAGACAGAATTAAGAAGAAATATCTTTATTAGTGATATGATACATATATATGATATATATTATTGTAATACTAAATATAACAGAATCATACTTAATGCTGTTATACATAATACTACAATAATATATATCATATCACTTATTACAAGAAGAGCTGTTGTCACCCTTTGGAGACATCTATGATGGAAGTATGAGAGACCAACCTCCTGAGGCAGCGTATCTAGTTACTGTATAACTAGACTACATAGCTAATGGGAGAGAGTCAATGAGCTTTTTGCTCATTTCTTTTTACTTCTATTTTTATTTCTATTCTCTATTTTTGTAAACTTGGCATTAGCCTTATTCTGATGAAATTTAATTGGTTCAAAAAAAATATCATATCACTAATCAGTATCATAGCATATATATGTATCATATCATATCATATATATGTATCATATCACTAATAATCTTATATTGCAAAAATAAATGTGAACTCTGAACTGTAATACTGCTACTGTGAAGAAGAGAAACTTACATAGCCCAATCTATAGGATCTAGTCTTTGTGAAAGAACATGTATTCGTTTCATCACAAGCTCCACAACAGCAGAGTTAGGTTGCAATTGTGACTGTTTTCGTCTGTAAGAAGATTTTAGTGTAGTAGCTTTTGTTGAATCCAAATCCAAACTATGAGAATTCGAATTTTTACCCCCGGACAAAATATCTGCAGCAAATCTGAGATCTAATAGAATTTGCAGAATGCCCTTGTCCGATACCTCGTGAACAGAATCCTCCATTGTTGATAGGAAACTCTCATATACATTTATCAACTGTTGATCACCATTCAAATTAGTGAGAATATATATATATAATTTAAAGTTTGAGCTTTTAATTATCACATGGCCTTATCATTTTCTGATAAAAAAAGTCATCAATCAATATCATTAATCACAATAGTTTTTTTTTATATAAGTAAAATTTCTCAGTAATGAATAATGAAGGGCATTGCCTTACATTGAAGATAAATAAAGATAAATAGGGATGAGCTATGCTTCTAGACTCTTTCCTATTTAGTATTGCCATCTAGTGATGAAGTAACTAAGTGTGTTGCCACAGGAGGTTGGTCTCCCATACATGCACCGTGGTTATCTCCAATCGTAAATAACGACCTTTTGTAAAGTCCTCAGATTTGAAAGATATGCTGATGTCCTTGGTGATATCGTTTAGGAGAACATCTGGAGGCCTAAAGATGTGCTGCTTTAACCTCGTATTTCTTTCAGGCCATAGGTATCGAGCAGTACACCCTAAGGAATTCCATAACAGGCCCCAAGGTGTGGATTTATGTGAAAAACGCTAGCAAGCTTCAATTAGGTCCCCTATTCTAAATTTCTAATGTTTGGTATTGATAGGCTAGGGGTGGGGATGTTTGCTAATTTTCAGTATGCAATATGCATTGTTTAAGGTTTCAGAGATTGCTAGTAGGATTGTTTAGAAGAAACGTTAGATATAATAATAAAATACGAAGTATCTGAGGCTCTGAGTTGTAGATGTAAAAAAGTGTGTGCTTAAGCACCTGAATACATAAAATTGTACAGTGTGATTTTGCATTTTTTGGTAAAAAATAAAACATTTGACGTGTTTATGATATTTATAGACATTCAATACAGAGATATTTATAAATTTCAATTTGTCTGAGTGGTTTAGCCATTTGAGTAATAAGTTTCTATTTCAACTTCATCGGAAAAAAGATATTCTATGCAGAACACCAAAATAAAATAAAAAAGCAATCAATTATTTTATAAATGAACTTTAAAAATATGTGGAACTTGTATACCTTCTCAAACAGCTTCCATGCAAAATTTTGCAATATCAATTTGTCAAGGACATGTCCTCCAATCCTATGAATTTCCTGACATGCTTGAAAGAGAAAAGACGATATATAAAGTGAAGGCATGAAAGGGAGTGCTATCTTCATCTCTAAGGAACCCTCACTTGAATCGTCTTGTTTGATTGTAGTGACTTCCCAACCCTGTACAGAAAAAAATCAACAAAAGATAAATGAGTACAAACAGTAAGAACTAAAGAAATAATTAAACTTGATCTAATTGATTAGACATGAACAAATTTGCAATTCTATTCAAATAAACATGACTTAGATCTTCTAAAATAATATGGCATGGCTGATTGTAAATCAAAAGATACACCTATGGAGGTGAATCCAAATTTATGAGGTCAAGGAGAGCAGATGAAAGATATCCAAATGTATCGTAAGTGATTGGGAAAATTATTATGTACATTGGTAACTGAAACTGATTTTGCACACTTGTGGGCATCCTAAGAATGATTTCAAAAGGACTCTAGGAGCTATCATAGAGAGCATAAGAATTAAGTCACAAGGACACCATATTTGAGGGAATTTGTTCCCACATGCAAACCAAGTTTTCTATCATGCTTTGGAGGGTTAAATGAAAACAAGTTATAACCATCGTGACCTCAAGAGTTTGGGGAGTACAAACTTGGACTGTGTGCCTCCTCTGTGAAAAATATGATGAATCCATTAGTCACCTATTTTCAACTGAAAGTACTCAAGCGCCGTCCTACTTAAGAAGTTAAGGTCACGTAGTGCTTAAAGCCTTAAGCAAACAGTTTGGAAAATGTCAAGCATCCTTGTCCCAACCCTATCTCACTCTGATATCAGACTTAGAGATGTCACTAAAGCTTAGAGCTTACCATAAACTTGTTAACCATTCTCCTAGATGGAGCCTTTATTTGAATGCCTTGGAAGACTTTGCTTGGCACATCTGGTCTGAGAGCAACAGAAGGTTAAAGCAGCCTACCCTCAGGCCACTAGCAGTACTATGCCATAAGATCATCAGAATTCAGAAACACCAGTCTATCTTTTAAACCAGAGATCTTTAAGAAGAGCTATTGTTCACAATCGAAGACTACGTACTACGTAGGTATTTCAGAGCATTACCCTTCATTTTAACTAATGAAAAACTTGTTTCGTTGGTAGGACACTAAGAATTTTATAAATAATTTAGATTTTATATAGAAATATCAAATATATATAACAAAAAATACCCCTGCCACACCCCAGGCACCCTATTATCAAAGTATTTAAGGAATTTGGGAAGACTCGGGTCTGGACCCACCCGAAGATCCTATTGTCAAAACACTTTTGAACTATGAATGGAATGAAATATAAAATTAGAAAAGGATAGAAGATAGTATTAAATGTGTGACATACTGACATTACAAGGCAATATCCTAAGTATCTTACCTTCAAGGGAATAGTGGCAAAGAGTGCGTCGTCCTTTCTAAGCTCCTTGGAGAGAATAATTGACAACTCATCAGACACCCATGCTATCCATATGTTGTGTGCTTTGATGCAAAGTTCACGAAATGTCTTGCTCAGTTCATCAAATTTTGGTTTGGAACCATCATCCATTGGAAACAAAGCTGCTGCAGTAGATATTGTTTGCCTTCGTGAGTTTTCAAAAATATTCCTTCTAGGACTCCTGGGGCTGCCTAGTATGTGTCTTCTAGGACTCTGAGGTCCCATTGAATCAAAACCAACTTTAGATTGCCTCAACATTGATGGTTGTAGACTGCCAAATAATGCAGTACTTGTATCCTTCACCCACTGCCTTGGTGATCCAAGTATTAAAGGTATATTAGTAGAGTGATTCCGTAATGCGAATAAAAGGCGTCCAATAAAAAGTGATCTTTTAACCGTAATAAAAGGGGGTTGCCATTTATTTTCATCTTTCCTGCTATTTAAAGAAACAGAAAGTTGCTCGAGTAAATCTTGAAGGTCACTCAGTAAACTAGAAATTTTTTGGTGACACTTTTCCTGAAGGTAGGGGGCCAATTCCTTTAGTCTTGAAGCAGGATTGTGTGATTCCATGAAGCTCAAAAGATCTTCAAGTATTAACCCACATTTTCTGTCTGCATCATCTTTGATCTGACTTACTTCAGGCCCAAAATAAGTATTTAAACAACTGAGGAAATTATTTTCATCAACCATTTGCTTGAGACCGTATGCAATCGCCGATTTCCTGTAATTTGTCTCTGAAAACCACATCTCTCCACCCGCTGAAGATGCTCTGATGTATGCTAGGAAATCATGTGACTCGTCAGAATTGACAACTATTGCCTGAATAGATTGTTTAACATTGACGTCTATACTCAAATCCTGAAATCCCAAATCAACAATGTCTTTCATCCTCCGAATAAATGACTCCTCCAACACATCTTCCAATATATCCTTCCCATCCTTCAGAACAAGGCCCCTGATCTGGTCCCATGGTGACTCAATATCTGAACCAAAAACACTCTTCAACCACTGCTCTAATGTCCCATCCAAACTCTCCCTATCTTCCAAAGTCTCCCTAACAAGTTTCTCAACACAACCAAGTCCTTCTCCATTGCTAATTGAATCGATCAAATGTTTTCCACCCATCATTGTTTCAAAGAGCTCATCACAACAGCTTTTTAACCATGAAGATGAGCATTGTGCAACATACTCTGGATCAAGCATCACAGTAACTGACTCTAATTTCTCCCTATGCAACTTCCACCTTCTAACCTCCTCTTCCGGATTTGGAATTCCACCATACAACTGTGTCCCTGGAGGAGATCCTAACAGTGCTTCGTAAAAGAGAGGTAATTCATTCAATACTTGAAGAAAAAGCTGGCCAACTTGCCCCAAAGTCAATCTAATTATCCTAAACACCTCACATAAGACCAATGTCACTGAATCAGGAAGGTCGACAGCAGACGCATTCCAAACCCAACTGACCTTAGATGAGATCCAAGATCTCCTCGACTGAAGAAACATTCCCAAAACTTGTTTCGGATCAAGATCATCGATTGTGGCAGCAGCTGCGAGCGCATCGACATAAGCCCCAACAGTAAGCCCCCGATCCATAAGCCTATCCCTACTCCTTTGCGAAATTTGGGCCTTGAAACTTTCCACGATCTGCCACTGGTGCCGCATCAAGGGAAACTTAGAGACGACATCCCTCTGGTCACTCCCCGTAGTGATCAAACTGTGAACCTCCATGGCCCTCAAATATCTCCCAGAGGCTTCGAGAAGCATGGATTCGTCAAGATTGCCCCAAATACTCTCCGGCGTGTCAACGAGATACTTCACACGGCTGGCGATTCCGTAAATTCTGGCTCTCGTCTGGTTATGGACCGTTTTGGGAGCCTCGGGAGAGGCAGACACAGAGAGGGATTCGATAGCAGAAGAGATGCTATTTAGATTGGAAGAGATTGACTCTGTAGACGATTTCATAAGTACGACTGTATCAGCGGAGTCAATGAGATCCCTGTAGCTCTTACCGACGAGTTGTCGTAGCTCTTCTTTCTTCTGTTCGATCTCCACCATGGTCGACGACTCCACAGCCCGGATCTCATGGATCTTCTTCGTCCTGAAGAGAGAGTCAGCATCACGGGTGCCGGTTGTAGATACCGGCGACGGTTGCCCCGTCCCCCACGACGTCCGTGCCGGCATTCTTATGACAAATCAGAACCCGAAGCAGAACCAGATGAGAGCAAATCGGATCTGGTGATGGAATTTGGACGAAACAGAGTTATTTATACGTCCCTGTTAGTTGAGATCTTACCGAAAAGGTGAAGAGAATTGCAAAATACGTCCCTGTTAGCGTTAGGAAGAAAAGAGGAGAGTGGGACAAGGGGTGAGAATTGAAAACCATGACATGGTTTCAAGTTTCAACACGTGTGAAGGTGGTGAACCATTTATATAGTTTAATATCCAATTCTTGATTGAAGACCTGACTGAGGTCAATAGGTTGATCAACAAATCTTCGACTATGCCACTTCCGATGTAACCTCCATATACAATCCAACACTTGTAATTTCTTGTTGACATTATACTTTGTTGGTACCATGGACCGCGGACCGCGGCCCATGGACCGAACCGGACCGGACGGCCCAGGCGGACGGACGGGCGGGCGGACGAGTGGACGAACGGGGCTGACCGTACAAGCCCACGAGGCCCAATAACAACAGGTGAAGGCTATAAATACCTCCCTTGGCCCAACTGGGAAAGGGGTTGACAATTCTGGAGAGTGAACACTTGGGAGAGTTGAGGTTGTGAGCTTACACCGACGAGCCCACACGCCAACAGTGGTGAACCTGACGTGAAACAAATACATGGCGGCCGGAGAGAAAAGGATGACGAAGAGCAGTTACCAGGTGGGGGAGAGCTCCAAGCGACCCGAGCGGGAGCTGGAGGGGTATCGGCCGGAGCGACGTCACTCCCGGGACCGGTACTCAGAGGAGGTAAGGGCCAACGAGGAGTGGGACGACGAGGATAGGCTGCGTATGGAGATCGAGGAGATCAGGTACGGCTGGGAGTCACCCGAGAGGCGCCGGCACAAAGGGGCGGCATCGCCACCGAGGGCCAGGAGAACGAGGTCCCGGTCGCGATCCCGGGAGAGAAGGGAGAAGGAGCGCGAGAAGCTCCGACGAAGAGAACGCGCGGAGGAGAAGGATCGCGCGGAGAAAGAGAACAAACGGGAGAGGATGCAGCTCGTGGAGCTAATATCCAACCTGCAGGAGAGCCAGCGTCAACTGCAAGAGCAAATCCATCAGCTCACGGTGACCCCGCATACCCTGGAGTCGGACGGGGGCGGGGGAGGGGATCCCATGTACGGGCCGCCCGCCCCCCCGGAGGTTAGACTCGGCAGCGACGCCCCACCTGAGGAGCCCCCGCGAAGTGAGATTCTCCGTGCCAAGGCCATTTTCAGCCCCGGTCTACGCCCATGGACG